>CM067222.1:43138150-43368390 GCA_034190945.1 Octodonta nipae | reverse complement strand
TTTCCAGTGCGGCACACGTCTTCACAGCCCAAATTTCACGAGTAGCACCTGTTTTGAGAGCAGCAACTCATTTAGCTCCCATTTACGAAACGGTAAAATTATACTGGAATCCGCTTTGACGGCTTGCAGTAAATCCAATTTACGTCATCGTTTGGAAAAATGTGACGGACTTTGAGTTCGATGTTGTTTATTGTCACTTTTACCCTTGGTAGCAGCATCCGTGATTATAAGGCCAATCATCATCGCTACGACTTCGCACCAGACGAATTGTTTGTTTACCACACATCACTTGCTTGTTAGTCGTTGAAGATGGAAACAAATGTCCCAATGGAATGTTACATGTGAAAAGTTTTATCGGCGGCATTCATATACGCTTTATGTGGAAAATTCCACCCGGCTATGAATAGGTCCTTTGAACTGTTGGGGTCGTAGCACAAGTATCCACGAATTGTACTCACGCGACCAGGGTCTCTCACGGTTTCAATTTCCTTGCCGCACAACTCGTACGTAACGCTGTCGAAGAAGAAAGCTCCAGCATTTGGTGATAGAGAAACATCTCCATTGCCTGCTGTCTTCACCACTTGTCCCTGGATTGAGATGCAGGAATCAGCCATGGAAAACCAACAATCTGTTTGATTGACTGTGGATTTCAACGATATCATTGTTGCCGAATGACTTGACGTATGGATAGTAGGTTCGCAACTCCTCGCGTCTTACACTATCATCAAAATTTGGTTTGCGGAAGATATCGAACATTTGAGGAGTTGACATGGTAGCCGAGCGTTTGTAGAAACAATCTGTTTGAGAGCGTGAGTGATCTCTTGAGAGGTTCATAGAAACTGATGGTGGACGAGGAGCGGTTAACCTCTTATATGGTTCTTCATCAAATACAAGTCGACCCATTATTATTGTAGTTGTTTCAGCTCAAGTCGAATGATGATTTCTTCACCACGAAAATTCACAAGTTCAGAGTCTTGATTCAAAATTTGCAATGTGAGGTTATGTATTTCACTTCTGTTAATCGGCAAATAGATTAAATGCTGAGGTGTTTCGTCGATGGCAAAACCAGGATCAACTGCAACGGCAAACTCGTAAATGGTGTGTGAAGGAGTGTTATTGTAGAAGGCTCCCGATGTGATGTTGCTATCGAGATGAATCGTTCTAACTTTTATAATGTTCACTGGTAAATCGGAACTGTGAACTTGATTCGTGGTAGCAGCTGTTTAGAGAAGCCCAGAATATCACCGATGCTGTCTTGCGGTTGAAAATCCACAGCGTACTTGCTGCTGAAAAGCTCACACTTGAGAGTATTGTTGTTGGGTTTCAATGAAAAATATTCTCAACGTCCTTTGCCAAATGAATGCCAAGTGCCTTTCTAATATAAGCTTCGATGTCACCAATTTCGTATGAACCTTCGGGCAAGTCGATGAATGTTTGCGTGTTTTGATCGTCAAACAGGTAGATCTGTCACCTCTCTCAATGTTTGGGATGCTGTTGTACGAGTGAAAACTCAATAAAGCTAGTCCGTAGTTGTAGTTGGATCCAACTGAATAGGTGGTTGAAAATCAATCGACAGTATTGGGTTGCGACCTTTCAATGTGATGATCACAGACATGACTGATAATTATCCGCTTGTTAGCTGCTAATATAGGTTAAAGTAAAACAACAATAATGCAAATATTTATTTTTTATTATAGAGAAATTTCAAGCATAAATGGCCACAATTTGATTGATTGTACGTCTGATAAGAGTCATTGTTGTAGAGGATTTTCACTCCATTGCCAAAGTAGTTGGCTAATTCTCGGGTGGTTTCAAACATCCAAAGCTATCAAAGTACTGAACGGTGTTTCCATTTCGCATATAAGCTACCCAATGCGTACCGTGATGACTGCTGGTATCCAATTAACGATGGCAGACTCCTTTGTTTGTGAATGTTTAGGTAAGGTGTTTCGCATAAATACTCCCCTAAAGTAGGGATCTTCAAATGTTTGGCATATTGCTCAAGCTCGTGATTGTAAAGTGCTCGATTGGGTAGCTTTATTGGGAGTTTTTTTGCTTCTTTAAGTAAAGCCCGAAGCCGTTGCGGGACTTTTTAAGAAAAATACCGCTTCCTTTTTTGCAAGCTCTTCCATGGCTTGATTATGGCGCTGGTCCTCCTCCAACTTCTTGCGGGCGTTCTTTGCATCTATCACGGCTTTGGCTACTCCACTGGCTCCCCCGGCAAGAGCTCCTAGTGCTGACAACCCCGCAAATAGGGGTATTAGTGGGAGAAAACCACCAATTTTCGACTCAAAAGGAATGACTCGAGGTACATGGATTTTCTTGCGACCACCTGCCTTCTTAATAACTGCTCGGGCTGCTCTCAACGCCAATAACGATGTCTTACGGACATCACTTCCAGATCCGGCAATAGCTCTCTTGATTGGTAGAACCACATTCTGTCGAAAAAGTTTTTTTCCACATCGTTTTTTGATTCCAAGCCCCATCTTGCGTTTAGCCTTCATGCCTGTAGTTATAAGCCAAGAAGCTGCTTTTTCTCCAAGTGAAGCGTCCTTTGACTTGAATCTCTCCCAGGCTCGATTTTCCAACTCGTAATCAGCCTTATGACGATCCGCCAAAGACTTGTATTTACTGTAGGCGATATCGTGCGCTCGACAAGCAGCGTCTGTCTTATTGATTCCCTGCTGACCCTTGGAGAGACGGTCTAGAAGTTTTGTACCGGGTCCACAAAACTGATAACCAGGTAGATGTAGTTCAAATGGTAATTTATGATTGCACTATTCAGTAGACTACCTCCTTTGGGAGTTAGCATGACACTGATTGAAACTGAGATAGACTGCTGCATTTAATTAGTATACACAATAAGGATGATGTCAGTATATCGTAAGATGTATATGAAGCAACAAGATGTCCAACTGCCTATCGAAAATTTGGACTTTGTCGAAGAATCACCATCATCAGCAAGTCGACACGGACAATTGTTACCAAATTCCCTACGAGCAGCATTCTGTGGACCTAGTGGTTGCGGAAAGACCAACGCATCGTTATCACTGCTATTCAATGAAAACGGCCTACGATTCGAGAACGTCTACATCTATTCCAAGTCACTCTACCAACCAAAGTACCAGCTCTTACAAGACGTTCTCAAGCTGGTTAAAGGTGTATCGTATTTTCCTTTAAAGACAACGAAGAAGTAATTGATCTGAGTGAGGCACGCGAATGTTCAGTATTCATTTTCGATGATGTGAATGGTGATAAACAAAACAAGATTCAGAATTATTTTTCGATGGGAAGGCACAGGAATATCGATTCAATATATTTATGCCAAACGTATAGCAAAATACCTAAACAACTGATTCGAGACAATTGCAACGTAATTGTCATATTCAGACAAGATGAGGTAAATTTGAAGCACGTCTTTGATGAGCACGTGTCTCCCGACATGGACTATGATAAATTTAAGACAATGTGTTCGGAATGCTGGCAAAATCGTTTTGGCTTTATTACAATAGCTAAGGACTTCAACTTGAATGATGGCCGCTACCGTAAAGGATTCGATAAATATATAAAGGTTCAATAAAGATGATTGCTGTTAGTTGATAAAAATGTCTTCATTGAGTAGCAACATTGCTGCCACTGCTCGAAAGAAAAAGATCAAGCAATTGGCACGTTCTATTCGCAAGAAATATCTTAGTCTGAAGCTGGGAAAGTCGGAACATGATGAAACATTGAATAAACTTTTTAGACCGGTAATGACACCGCTACAAGATATTGCCTCAACTACGGCAAAAGTTCTCACTAAGATACCAACACAGACCATTAAGCGTGAGGTAATTAAACAAGAAGTGCAGGAGCTGCCATCAGTCAAAAAACATGAGTTGGAAGAGACACAATACCTCGATGAAGAACCAATCGCTGAAACTAGTATGCACACCAATGATGATGATGATGAGGTGGAGAACGAAACCTTTTACGAGGATCCCGGTAATCTCTCTAAAGAAGCAATAGAGGACTACATGGATCAGTATCCTCCAGTTGCACACAAATATCTTGAAGAATATATCACTAAAAGCGATGATATTGACAACATATATGGACCTATATATGACGCTGCAAGTTCCAAATGGTTTCTTGGGCAAAAGGAAATCAATTTCAGTCGTAGTACAGGTCACATTATCGTTGATGGTTACAGTTTCGAGGTACTCCAGGGTATATCAACTAATATTTTACAAGTCACCTGATTATGCTCCCGATGATTTAGAAGCGTACCGAAGAGTGTTGGTAATGACATCAGCACACAAGAATGCAGCAGGTCGTTTGAAAGCTTCAAGTCTATATAAATATACTGAAATTATAAAGCCAATGTTTCCTCCCTTGACAAAAAAGCAACGTTTTGCTGGAACTGGTATGGAATTAACTTACAATAACAAGCCAATGGAATACGTCTACTGGGATGATCCCAACGAATTGGTTGAACGGCTGAAACTACTGATTGCATCCAAGGAAGCAGGCAACACCTCTCACGACAACGAAATAATTGCCATTTTAAATGAACTTAAGGAAGCTAATATTATACGAGATAAATAAATTTCGAACTTGAAAGTGTATATTATTCCTTATCCTATGGCAAACATGTCAGTTTCACGATGACTTTAAACAAGTTTGGGCGTAGTGCCCATCAGCAACTAATGTCATCAAAATCACATAACCTAGCTTTTATGAAAGTACCTTTTTCTTTTACCGCGGAGGGAAATATCGATGCTGAGAAGCTGAAAATTACCAATGTCGAAGTACCGACGAGGCTATGGATGCCGCCAACAAGCAGTACGTTGATAAGAAAATAGCAAACGGACTTCAGCAAATACATAGTGATTTTCAAATAGCTTTCAGCAACTACACTGGTGAAGTTCAGCAAACCTTATCTGTGTTTAAGCAAAACGAAAAGGTTAGCGAGGAACGTGGAGCTCAAAACTTTGCTGCAATGAATACTCGCATATTGAAAACCGAACAAGCTATGGAAACCCAACTACAAAAATATCGCTTCTCATTTCTAAATTCAATACATTAGAAGCTCAGTTGGAATCTGCTCGGAAAGAATATAAGAAACCATCACAAAATTTGAAGCCTCGTTTAATGACAACCGTATATCACAGGAAAAACGTATAAACGATCTGGAACTTTCTATGAAACAAGCTCCTAAAGGTGTTGATGCAGCAGAAGTATTAAATATTGTTCGAAAGGATAAGGCTAAAGATCTTTCTGATCTAACTGAACTTAGAGACACGATGACAAAAGTAGTGCCTGAGCTATACCAAGACATGCAAAACTACATGAGATATGCAAATCAAATCTTGGACCAAAATCAAAAACTTGAAGCAATCGCAGACAGTATTGCTGCAATTAAAAAGCATCATTAGGATCAATAAAAACATGCCTTTGTCTATTTTTAAGCAGTATACAAGATGGCTCCTATAGCGAAACATTCCAAAGAAAAAGTTCAAGTTGTTAAGGAACTGCATAGACCTATGAGACGAAAGTTTCCTCGCCGGCGTGTAATAATTAAAGGTTTCGATGACTCCTGGCAGTCGGACCTCGCACAAATGGATCTCTATGCAAAATTCAATCGTAATTTCAAGTTCTTCCTCGTGGTGATTGATTGCTTTTCAAGTACGTGTGGACGAGACCGCTCAAAACGAAATCCGGTGAAGAGGTAACTCGTGCCTTTGAGAGTATTCTTAAGGAAGGACGGCACCCGAAAATCTACAACCGACCAGGGTAAGGAATACTACAATAGTTGCTTTCAGAAACTAATGAAGTCATACGGAATCAATCATTATAGTAACATTTAGTGGACTGAAAGCCGTAATAGCTGAACGAGTAATTAGAACGCTGAAAGACGGCTCTACAAGTACTTTAGTTTGAACGGCACCTACAAATGGATAGATATTCTACAGGAAATCGTTAAGGACTACAACCATCAAAAATCATTCCAAGACAAAGATGAGACCTGTGACATTAATAGGAAAAACGCTCGAGATATTAAAGTATACAATAACCTGAAAATTGCTGGGCCAAGAAAACTGAAAGTTGGAGATGTTGTGCGAATAAGTAAAACCAAGCACGTTTTTGATAAAGGTTACCTTCCCAGCTGGAGTACGGAATTGTTTAAAATTACGCAGGTTAAAATAACTAATCCAGTTACGTATAGTTTGGAAGATATGTCTGGTACACCGATTCAAGGGAGCTTTTACGAAGAAGAATTGCAAAGGCTGCCTATCCTGATGTGTATCTCGTTGAGAAAATTTTGCAACGAAAAGGCAACAAGGTTAAAGTTCGGTGGCTTGGGTTTGATTCGAGCCACGACAGTTGGATTGGCACTGAAAACAAACTATAACACCAAGGTCAATCATAAATTGATAATAAATTATCATAAATATAGACATGTGCTTGCATTGCAAAATGAAGACTCAGGGTGAAAACATCACTGTAAAGTATTCGAAAAGTTTAAGTCAACATATCACCAACTTAAACGATTACAGAAAGATATCAAATTTTTTGTGAAAAACAACAAGTGATGCAATATTTAAAAGCCTTACATATATGATGATGGCGATGGGGAACAGAGCACTCTTAGCAACAAGAGATCTACTTTCCATCTTGGCGTAGGAACACATAATTGAAATCAACCGCAATCAGGTAGTGGAAGGGGTACAACTATAAATTGTGAAAATTCCCTACATATATTCCCAGTCCCAGTTTACCTCTCGAGTGATTTGTGAAAATGAGTAGTATCAGCAGTTTTGAAACCATGGATAGTGGTTATAGTAGTGATTCCACTATCAGTTACAGTGCGGACTTGGATAGAGTGTTACAAATGTATGATGAAGCTGCCAAAAAGGAAGACTATTACTTGCTGCATTCGAGATTTCCATTACTGAGTTCAGAGTATGATGTTCAATGTGCACTCAGTCCTGCAAGATCCTATTCTCCAGTGGTTATCTTGCAAAAAACACCTGTAGCCGCTGGAACACCAACGAAAATTGTAATGACTATGTACGAGTGGGAGGATGTCATCATTGAGCTCAAGCTCCTGAAAACAAACTTTTTTGAAAATGCCACACCTCCAGAGTTTGCTGCCCCAGTGACCTGCGGAGATTGTCTCCATCTATCCCAGATCCAGTATGAAGACGTCAAACAAGTGTTGGTGATGAAAAACATTTGCGCGCTCTATTTGGATTATAGTGATGTGATTGAACTCTTAGCTATTAACCCTATTATCTCAAGTAAAATAATTTATTTGGAGCGCTTAAATTACTGTACTTTTTTATTATAAAATAATAGATGAAATATGTTTTATGGTCAATTTACTAAATCGTTTGCCGATTGAAAATTGTTAAAACCATTTTGTTTAGATGACAGGTCTCCATTATGTATTGCATTAAAAAGAACATTTATTATTATAAAAACATTATTTTAAGAGATATTGACATTAGAAAAATTTGAATAAATGCTTATAAATTAAAAACATTGTTGTTTATTTCATCAGTTCTACACCATGGAGTGTCGAGAATACTTCCAAATATACGAAAATCGATTACGTACCTTTGAAAACTGGCCTTCCAACTTCCCTGCTGAAAAGTTAGCAAGAGCAGGGTTTATCTACCGACAAGATGCAATAGAATCCGATGGCAGCTTAAATGATGCTGTTGAATGTCCATTTTGTGATACACGTGGTTTCAACTGGGAAGATGGTGATGACCCTGTTGCCGATCATCTGGACTGGAATCCATATTGTCGCTTTTTGATTTTGATGACACTTACCACATCACCAGACCTATCAGACATAAGCAAAGTGACATTTGAGAGCAGACTTGAGACGTTCAAAGACTGGCCTATTGCCTTGAAGCAGACACCCACTGAGCTTGTCAACGCCGGCTTCTTTACACGGGCTACGGTGACAGGATCACTTGTCATTGCTGTGCTTAGAGCTCAAGAATCTCTTACCTTGTGATGATATTACAGAGCTTCACAAAAAGGGATCAGCTAAATGTTTATTGCTTAGAGACTGCCCACCAAATCCCCACACTGACTCTAATCATAATACTTGTAAAATTTGCTTAACTAATGAAATGACAATTGTTTTTATGCCTGCAGACACTTTGCTAGTTGCTTTGATTGTTCTCTGAAAATAGATCATTGCTGCATATGTAGACGGAAAATTGCAGGTTATTTAAAAATATATGTATGCTAAAAATAAAAGACAAAGTTACCAATATGCTGTTTTTTTAAAATAAATAAACATAGACTACTAACATAACTACATCAAATATTACTTATACATATATCTTGAAAGTAAAAATTAATTTAGAGGCTGTAGTGGCCCCAGGGTAAAGTATCATATGAGTCTTTTAACAGATAGCGCTTGTCATCAAAGGACTGAGGGCAATTTTTGTCTGCTCTACACTAAATATGTTATGAGCATATGATCTAATACAACGTTGGGAAGCAATAGTTTGCTGGTTTTCTTGCAAACAATAGAGGTAATCATCAACGTAATACTATTTTTAACTACATTGTTATTTACGCCTTTTGACTTTTTGATGCATTTTCCTCCTAGGATTAGGTAGGTATACATTTTCGAACGGAGGCCTACAAAATGTGAAATAATGTAGCCCTTAGCCTCATCCTTCATTAAACCAAGCACCTTTTTATTAACTAGTGGGATGTTGTAGATATTATCGGGGGGATAGTCTGATGTGTCCGAAACGATGGAGATTGGGTTTGACGAGCTCTTCATATATATCATCAGAAATTATCTCAAGCAAAAATGAATCAGTATCGATGTATAGAAGTTTGACTAGATGACGAGGGTACTTTTATAAATGAAATCATAGAGGAAGTCATACATTAGGATTTTTGAAAGTTCCAGAATTGCGCACCCGATATACAGAGGTTTATTGAAGAGCAAATCAGTTTTGTTTAACTCAATTGCCATCAACTCATCATCGAATATGGTGCGACTGTGAAATGCTGGGGAAGCAATAAGATTTTAGCACCGTATCGACCTTCCCAATGGTTGACTAGTTTAACGATACGATGCTTTCGGATATTCTCCATAGTTTTACCGAAGACTGCGTTATTCATCAATTTGAACAAATTCTTCTCAAAATCATTAGTCGCCTGAGCTCTTAGGGAAGTATTTAGATCGATATAGGACTTGAGCCACGGAGACTGTTTGAATTTCAACACCCGGTGAATGTGTTTGAGAATGATGCCATTCTCAAGAGCTTGTTTCAGATTTCTATAGTGAATAATATTTTTTTCCTTTCGAAAGATTGTTGAGGAGGTCTTGAATTATTTTGTCTATTCATGGGTTTTCTCTCCTCCAAATTTTTTCCTGTAACAGATAAGTATTAAAAAAAAAATTGTATATGTAGAACAAAGTGTAGTAAGGCAATTTCGTAAAATTGCCCGGATTACTGGTTGTCTGTACAGAGATTCTTCCTCACAGTTTTTCTGAGAGAAAGAGATGTCTATAAAATGATCAACCAGTATTCCTGTATATAAGTAATGTATTGTATATTGTGTAATACTTATCTGTGTATGGAGACGTTTCAACTCCGAGTCTGGAGTCGTTGTCAATCGTTTAGTGTTGTTTTCGAGGCTTTTTCTAAAAAATTTTCGCTTTGATTTTGAATTTATTGTTTGTCAAAAAATTTGACACTGACAATTTGTCGTTTGGCGATCACTTGACGCTGAGGTTACCGTTTTTTGTTCTGTTAGCAGTAAATTCTTCCAGTCCAAATGAAGGTCGGCTGAAGGTGCTCCGATTTCAGTGTTGTTTATCATCATACAGCTGGCTTCTTTAAGTTTTCTCTTTTTTAAGTTTTCTTCTTTCAACAAGATCTTTGTTTTATCCCAGTCTATCCTATGGCTGCCGGTGCTCGTTAATACATGATTGGCCAAATTTGATTTGTCCACGTGTCTTCTGGAAATGTTATATTGATGTTCTTTTTTCCTTACTTCTAAAGGTCTTGAAGTTTCACCGGTATAAGAATGGCCACAGTCACATAAAACACTGTACACACAATTTTTAGGACTCTGGTTGCGTTAAACGGTTTGGTATGTGTGAGGATACAGCGCAAGGTATTATTTGTTTTAAAACAGTTTTAACGCTGTATTTATTTCCTAACCGCTTAATTTTTTCCGATACACCTGGGATATATGGAATTATGTTCATAATTTGGTTGTCTGTTTGTGTTTGGTTGGTATTAGTGTGATGGTTATTTGTGCTGGTTTGTTGTTGCGATTTTCTTTCTAACTGATTTATAGTTTTATTTATAAAGTCTTGGGGATATTCGTTTTGAAGTAGATGTTCTTTGATAATATTGACTTCTTTGTTAAAGATTTGGGTGGATGAAGATATGTTTTTTGCTCTATCATATAAGCACTTTACAACACCTTTCTTTACATTTAAAGGATGGTTGGAGTGAAAATTCAAATATCTATTAGTATTTGTAGGTTTTCGATAAGTACTTGTACTTATTGTGTTGTTTGTTCTATCTATAAGTACATCAAGATAAGCAAGTTTATGCAAATTTTCCATCTCCATTGTAAATTTATTGTGGGTTCTTGACTATTGATGTAATCTAGGAATGAGTGCAGTTCTTCAGCACCATACTCCCAAACCACAAAATGTCATCAACGTATCTCCACCACACTTTTGGTTTATTTTTATATTTGCCTATGAATCTTTCTTCAAAATATGTCATGAATATATTACTGATTATAGGAGATAAAGAAGAACCCATGGCCATACCAAATTCTTGTTTATAGAAATCTCCTTCAAATTGAAAATATGTAGTTTTAAGCAAAGTTCGGTTAGTTCCATAATTGTGTCAATGTTTAGTTTTGTTTTGTTGTGTAAGGTAATATCTTGTTGTAATTTATTTTTTATAATTTGTAATGATTTATCAACAGGTACATTTGTAAAAAGACTAACTATGTCGAAACTTACTAGTATATCATTTCTGTTGATAATAATGCTTTTTAATTTTGTTAAAAAATCGTTAGTGTTTTTTAAATTGTTTGGATTATTTTCGTAAGGTTTAATTATATTTAGTAAAAATTTTGATATGTTTTGTAATGGTGAATTTATTGAACTTACAATGGGTCTCATTGGTATTGTGTCTTTATGTATTTTTGGAACGCCATATAAATGTGGAGGTTTACTATAGTGTGGTGTGTAAGTGTTTTCGTTCTAATGGAGTGAATTCTTGTTTGTGTTTTGTTATAATGTCTCTAGCGGCTTTTTCTATATTTTGCGTAGGATCTTTTTGAGCTTAGAATATGATCCTGTGTTAATAAGGTCCATCATTTTGGTGTTGTAATCATTTTTATCAAGTATAACCGTAGCGTTACCTTTATCGGCAGGTAGAATTTTAATTGTGTTGTCTTTTTTAAGTTTTTCTACGGCATATTTCTCTGTAGGAGTAAGATTGTTTTCATTTTGTGTTGCTTCTCTAGAAGTAATTTATTTCTTATTCGGTATTCACTTGACACTTCTGGAGGCAGTTTTTGGGCTGTGTCTTCAATCGCAACTATCAGATCTAGTTTAGGTATATTTTGTGGAGTGATGAATAATTTAATCCCTTAGAAAGTACGTATTGTTCTGTTGGTGTAATGTGTTTAGTTGATAAATTAATCACAGTTTTATTGATGAAATTTGTATTTGGTGTAAGTACAGATTTTTTGTGTTTTTCATTTAAGAGATGTTGAAATTTATTTATATTTCTGTTTTTACATATTTGAAATTCCAAGCTGTATGAATCCTTTAAACAATTAAAGATGCGGTTATAGTCTGATGAATGTGCGTTTCTTTGAATTTGTTTTTCTAATATAATGATGTTATTTTTTAAGGCTTACCTTCAATTTCCGATGGTGTTGTATTCTATTTCTAACTAAAGCATTACCTGTTTTCAACTGAATTCTAATACTACCTCTGTCTGTGAATGGCATTTTTGGTAACAACCCCTTTGGAATTATTCCCTCATTTCGGCATTTTATTAGGAACGTTAAGCTGTTCTGTGATCGTGCTAGTTTCTTATTCAGGTTTTCTAATTTTCTAAAATTTGTTGTTGAAATTGGCCCATACCTCATTCGTAAGTAATTTAGAAAAGATTGTTGAGGAGGTCTTGAATTATTTTGTCTATTCATGGGTTTTCTCTCCTCCAAATTTTTTCCTGTAACAGATAAGTATTTAAAAAAAAAAATTGTATATGTAGAACAAAGTGTAGTAAGGCAATTTCGTAAAATTGCCCGGATTACTGGTTGTCTGTACAGAGATTCTTCCTCACAGTTTTTCACCATCGGAAATTGAAGGTAAGCCTTAAAAATAACATCATTATATTAGAAAACAAATTCAAAGAAACGCACATTCCATCAGACTATAACCGCATCTTTAATTGTTTAAAGGATTCATACAGCTTGGAATTTCAAATATGTAAAAACAGAAATATAAATAAATTTCAACATCTCTTAAATGAAAAAACACAAAAAATCTGTACTTACACCAAATACAAATTTCATCAATAAAACTGTGATTAATTTATCAACTAAACACATTACACCAACAGAACAATACGTACTTTCTAAGGGATTAAATTATTCAATCACTCCACAAAATATACCTAAACTAGATCTGATAGTTGCGATTGAAGACACAGCCCAAAAACTGCCTCCAGAAGTGTCAAGTGAATACCGAATAAGAAATAAATTACTTCTAGAGAAGCAACACAAAATGAAATACAATCTTACTCCTACAGAGAAATATGCCGTAGAAAAACTTAAAAAAGACAACACAATTAAAATTCTACCTGCCGATAAAGGTCGCTACGGTTATACTTGATAAAAATGATTACAACACCAAAATGATGGACCTTATTAACACAGGATCATATTCTAAGCTCAAAAAAGATCCTACGCAAAATATAGAAAAAGCCGCTAGAGACATTATAACAAAACACAAACAAGAATTCACTCCATTAGAACGAAAACACTTAACACCACACTATAGTAAACCTCCACATTTATATGGCGTTCCAAAATACATAAAGACACAATACCAATGAGACCCATTGTAAGTTCAATAAATTCACCATTACAAAACATATCAAAATTTTTACTAAATATAATTAACCTTACGAAAATAATCCAAACAATTTAAAAAACACTAACGATTTTTTAACAAAATTAAAAAGCATTATTATCACAGAAATGATATACTAGTAAGTTTCGACATAGTTAGTCTTTTTACAAAAATGTACCTGTTGATAAATCATTACAAATTATAAAAAATAAATTACAACAAGATATTACCTTACACAACAAAACAAAACTAAACATTGACACAATTATGGAACTAACCGAACTTTGCTTAAACACTACATATTTTCAATTTGAAGGAGATTTCTATAAACAAGAATTTGGTATGGCCATGGGTTCTTCTTATACTCCTATAATCAGTAATATATTCATGACATATTTTGAAGAAAGATTCATAGGCAAATATAAAAATAAACCAAAAGTGTGGTGGAGATACGTTGATGACATTTTTGTGGTTTGGGAGTATGGTGCTGAAGAACTGCACTCATTCCTAGATTACATCAATAGTCAAGAACCCACAATAAAATTTACAATGGAGATGGAAAATTTGCATAAACTTGCTTATCTTGATGTACTTATAGATAGAACAAACAACACAATAAGTACAAGTACTTATCGAAAACCTACAAATACTAATAGATATTTGAATTTTCACTCCAACCATCCTTTAAATGTAAAGAAAGGTGTTGTAAAGTGCTTATATGATAGAGCAAAAAAACATATCTTCATCCACCCAAATCTTTAACAAAGAAGTCAATATTATCAAAGAACATCTACTTCAAAACGAATATCCCCAAGACTTTATAAATAAAACTATAAATCAGTTAGAAAGAAAATCGCAACAACAAACCAGCACAAATAACCATCACACTAATACCAACCAAACACAAACAGACAACCAAATTATGAACATAATTCCATATATCCCAGGTGTATCGGAAAAAATTAAGCGGTTAGGAAATAAATACAGCGTTAAAACTGTTTTTAAAACAAATAATACCTTGCGCTCTATCCTCACACATACCAAACCGTTTAACGCAACCCAGAGTTCTAAAAATTGTGTGTACAGTGTTTTGTGTGACTGTGGCCATTCTTATACCGGTGAAACTTCAAGACCTTTAGAAGTAAGGAAAAAAGAACATCAATATAACATTTCCAGAAGACACGTGGACAAATCAAATTTGGCCAATCATGTATTAACGAGCACCGGCAGCCATAGGATAGACTGGGATAAAACAAAGATCTTGTTGAAAGAAGAAAACTTAAAAAAGAGAAAACTTAAAGAAGCCAGCTGTATGATGATAAACAACACTGAAATCGGAGCACCTTCAGCCGACCTTCATTTGGACTGGAAGAATTTACTGCTAACAGAACAAAAAAAAAATAACCTCAGCGTCAAGTGATCGCCAAACGACAAATTGTCAGTGTCAAATTTTTTGACAAACAATAAATTCAAAATCAAAGCGAAAATTTTTTAGAAAAAAGCCTCGAAAACAACACTAAACGATTGACAACGACTCCAGACTCGGAGTTGAAACGTCTCCATACACAGATAAGTATTACACAATATACAATACATTACTTATATACAGGATACTGGTTGATCATTTTATAGACATCTCTTTCTCTCAGAAAAACTGTGAGGAAGAATCTCTGTACAGACAACCAGTAATCCGGGCAATTTTACGAAATTGCCTTACTACACTTTGTTCTACATATACAATTTTTTTTTTTTTTTTTTTTTTTTTTAAATACTTATCTGTTACAGGAAAAAATTTGGAGGAGAGAAAACCCATGAATAGACAAAATATTTTTCCTTGTCATGCAAGGTAGTCATGAGTTTGGGAAGTTTAGAGCCGGGAGGGGTGCGGCGCTCCGGACAGAAGGGAAGGTCTTTATGATGATCATGCAAATGCTTGGGATACTCCAGATCAACTTCCAAAAAATAACCAATGTCTGAATCATCGGGAATTTGAGTGACATCGATGTTGGTATCAGCAGACCATTGGAATCCCCCGTAGGGTAAGGGTTGACTTTGACTATATCCATATAAATTATTAGCGTCTACGTGGTAAATGAATTTGGAGGGTTTATTAGGATTATAATTGGGCATATACTTGTTATTCGCCTCGGAAACCTATTAGAACATTGGGAAATACCTCCACGTATTCCACGTTCAATGAACATCAGCATGTCAACATTTTGAAGAATTTCCAATTGGCAACTTGTGTACTTGAGCATACACTGCCAAGAATATCCAGGTAGAGTGTAACAATGGGCTGGATCTAAGTCATATGTTTGATGGGCCCTATCACGGAAATTTTCAAACACGTCAGTTAGAAGAAGAATGTCCACTTTCATGTACAACTCCATGTAGTTGCGAATGGTTTGGCATTCAAAGGAATCCCATACTCTTTTAGCATGTTCGTAATCAGCTTGAGAAACGTTCTGGTCATTCAATTTATTATAAAAATTCTCTATAGGCGGTAATTGGGTTTCACTTAATTTTTCCAATGAATCAACATAATCATAAGGAAAGATTCCCTTTCGTTTTAGCATCTTTAGTTTCGCTAACGACACATGATTGAAGATTGAAGTTAAATTAACAAATTGATTGGTTTTTAAAGTGGATGCCAGCTCATCCAAAGAAGATCCCAGAAATCTAAATGAGTCGATAAATCTAAATTTTATTTTTGTGTCCTTATCATGTTTAGTAAAGGCAATATACTTCTCTTTATTGATTGGTACAAGAGTTATTTGATCATGCTTGGCGAGATCTCTAATTATAAAGTGGGAGTCGTATCCACTTAGGTTGTGGAACACTACTGGAACTATGAAAGACTCTCGGTACCTGAGGTTACAATAATTATGTGAATAGCCTCTAAATGCACCGAAAGGTGAGAGTGGTCTCTAACGATTTTATCTTGAGGTAAAAAGGGCTTCTCACAGATATGACATGTGCCAGATGCATCTTTGAGACTAACCTCCACATTGAGAGGTACAACATCGGTTAGTTTGGACTGCACGAACTTTGTCAAGTTTGCCATTTCATTGGTGAACCACTCCATACAGTTAGAGCCCGTGAAGCTCCTATAGTACGAAAAAGAGTCATCATAGGAACATTTGAAATAATAACCAGCACATATGGCTGAATGCTGCTGATATTTATGAGTTTTGTAGAAGTAGTATCGGAAATTGGTAAAAGTATCGACTCAAAATCTGCATAAACAATAAAAGGAAGCCTTTCCTTGAATGAAAAATTATTAAACTCAACTACCGCCTTCTTAGGAAAAGATATTTTGCAATTATTTACATTTTTACAATATTCAATGTGGCTCTCAAGGCTGCTGGAGTCACTAAAAATAATTTAGACAACGATCGCATATTAATTTTTTACTTTTATGCTTGCTAAGTTGATTTGAAACAAGACGTGATAAATTTTAATTAGGCAGAAATGATATTTTATTTCCACGTCGTTTGCTGTTATTTCTACATTTTCGAAATCATTGATTTTAGGAACATATTTATTTTGAATCATTAAGAGATTGACATGTTTGTCTAACTTACATTTAGTGATTCGAGCTGGAACTGTTTGATAATACTCATTATCTTTTGTTTTTATCAATTCTAAGACATATACATTAATAGAAATATTATTAAGTTTCTCAAACTTAGTAATTTGCTGTAAAGTCATAGGAAATGTCAAACCAGTTAGATTTAATACAGTAGATGGCTCGGGGTAAGCTGATATTCTATCAACATTAATGGCTGTAGGGTACAAATGAGCAATAACGCTGTATAAAAAACAAAATATCATCATAGTTCTTAATATTGATTACAGCATGTTTTTTTAGAAATTGATTCTGGTAATCTTATGAAAGATGAGGCTCCATTTCCAATTTCAAATTTATTTATGTTTATTTCTAAGTTTAGAACTTTATACAAACTCCATCCTGATGCCTTTTCCTGAAATTCCTCTAATTTACGTAAAATTTCATTCCGAATGTGTTCATAGAACCACCCATTCAAATCTGTACCCCTATCTATTATCGCGTTTTTCGTATTAAAATATTTATATTCCATAATTTCCACCATTCCAGATTTCTTTATGAATTCACCACAAAAGGTTGTATTTACTTTAAGAGTAGGCATTGTTTTCAAAGTATTATTTATGCGCGCCTTAAAAAGGAAAAATGCATCATCTAAAAATTTAAAAATATTGATATGAATGAGATTAATGATTACTCCTGTTCGAACACGTGAGCGAAACGCTGACTCTACATCATACCATTTAACGCGATCACTTCTTTTGACTTCTCACCAATTCCCCCACCCCTTTGATGTTACCATAATTTTTCAAATCATTTCTAAATCTTTTTATATGACTAATTTCAGACTGAAGCTTATTCAAAGTTCCTATATGTAAATCTGATTCACGAATAGCTCTGTTACATAAAATTAATTGTTTTTTACTTAATTTCAGCCAGCTAGATATTTGCTCTGGAGAGCAACGTTTCTTTGAGAAAATTATATTTGATGCTAATCTAAACTTGTACTAATAATATCGTACTAATATTCGCTATAGCCTCTGAATTCATTTTTACTCGTATAACAATATAATAAACTATTACAAACTTGAGAAATATCAATGGAATATTAACAGTAAAAGTATAACTGAAGCATGCAAAATTTAAAATAAAAACTTACAACTAAATTCTTTTATATTCACTCCGCAGAAATTTGAAAAAGCACTCGGGGTTGTAGTTTGCCTCCAAGTTGCTGCAGCCCGATGAATTCGATGTGGAACTTTCCACAGCCAAATTTGTCTAGGTGTGGTTTATATACCTGAGTGACCAGTTTCGGCAGGAAGGTTACGTGGTCCTCTAATTCAAGTAAGATGGTTTCGCCGTATCTTGGGTTGACCAGTTTGGCTGCCAGAATTCGATACTTCTGGTTAAGCTGCAAGTCTTGAATTTTTATTGCCGGCTTGTTGTCAATCTCTGCGGAGGAAACTGCATTAAGTTCTTTCAAAAAATCCATTTTCTATAACAAAAATTAAATACTATGAACTTGGTTGCGTCTAAACTCTAATAATTTTTGAAAGACAGGCGCAACATATTGGAAGCAAATTACCAAAAATTTAGGAATAGAACATTGAAATTTTTAAGAAAAGCAGACAGAAACTACCTGATTCGAATAACAAAACTACAAATTTATAATGAATCCAAACACTCCTAATAATTTTTGAAAGACACACACAAAATATTAGATGCAAATTAACAAAAGTTGGAACTAGAACATTGAATTGAAAAGCGGGCAGAAAATATTCAATTCGAAAAACATACTCTATTAATTTCAAATATTTTGAAGGGCAGTCACAAAATACTAAAAGCAAATTAACATAAATGAAATTAAGTAAATACTCACATAATGTTTTTTTGAACAACACACACTATCACTAGATACACTTTGCAAGTTGAATTAACAGTTAATTTCACAAAGCACAAACACAATCACTGTAGTTGATATCTGATCTCTTTGAGAGTTGAATTAACAATGAAATAAAATTCGCAATTATTTTATTTATCAGCATCGAACTACGTCATTTGCGTATAACGAAATTTCCGTTAGTTCTAGAAAACAACTAATTAATGCTTATCATATGGGAACTTCCTGCAAAAGTTTGTTGCTGCAAACAACATGATAACCTAATCAAACCACAGCTTCCTGTAAATTTATTTAGCTCGGTTTCAATTAGCGTAAACAAGATATGACAGTTTCCTTTCACTGCGGTCATCATTTCCGGTTTGTGGTTTTGATATCTAAAATACCAGATATAATGTGAATTTATTATCAGGAAATTTCCGGTTTGTGGTTTTGATATCTAAAATACCAGATATAATGTGAATTTATTATCAGAAATTTTAAATAATCACGGATTCATGATTTATATTATTTTTCGATTTTATTAACATTACATTTAAATAAATACAGATTTGTGATTTGAGAATTTATTATCAGGAATTTTTAAATACATTTATGATTTTATTGACATGAATTTTTAAATAAATACAGGTTTTTATTCATCTCTCAAGACGTAAAAATTCCTGGTTCCACCAGGAGTAAACTAAAAGTATCTGGGAGTCCTCCTATTGCTGGGCGCTGAATTCTACCTCCTCCACGTGTGAACTGAGCCTCTATAAAATCAGTACGACCGCCCATACCTGCACGTTTCATTTGAGGTGGCCCTATATCTATTTCTACCCCATTTGGTAATCGATGGCTAAACAAGCAAGTGTTTCCAAACGGACATTTGGGTTTGCTTTTTCGGAAATACCTACATCGCATTTTCTTCATTTTTTCGTTTTTCTCAGCTATATAACGATCTTTTTCCGCTTTCTGGTAATAAACCTCAGATTGATAGACATAAGGAGACACAATACGGCATTCTGGACAGCCTCTGCGAATATTCAATTCAAAGTCTTTATTTTGATGCCATCTTTTTACGCATGGGAAGCAGAAACAATGGTTACAATTTGGCAATAGCCCAAAATTATTAGTTATCTCTTCCAAACATATTCCACACCTTTTATTCATAGTGAATTGAATAAGACTGCACCTATAGCCACAAAAATCTAATATTTGTAGTGTTTGCTGTCGTCACACACTCACGACAATAAGTTAAAAGAATTTATTTCTTTTATTCAGTCTTGAGTTGAAGCTGTAACAATCCAGTCATGAATTTGGAAAGTTTACTTGATGACCAAGTAAGATTTAATATGAGTGCAGTGTCAACGAGAACTATACAACCGAAAGATTTAACTGGAAAGCTAAATCCCAAAAATGGATGTTACGTGGTACCAGACGTTTTAAACAACTGTGATTACCTACAACGGACGCACTTGCATATATGCGGCAGTACCAGAAATTTTAACAATTAATATTACCGATACCGAGACCACTCTCAAATTGGTGAAACAATTATACATTTAACGGTGGAGAGTTACACGGTGCTTAAAAAATACTTGAATTTGCATATGGTTTCCATACGATCCTTCACATGGAAAGGATGAACCTGACACTGTATGGGATGATTGCCAGCTTTGTTCTGATGGTATTTCTTTGGATTTGACTATGTGGTTGGATGATGGCGGCCTTACTATATTGTACAAAAACAAAACAAAATATAGCTTTAATTATTAAGGATGCTCTGAAAATTCATAATATACTATATGCTAATAAAGATATTTTAAACAGTTGTCTAGTTTTAATATATCCATTATTTTCACCTTAATTAAATTTCAGACGCTTGAAACAAATTTTTCCAAGTCTCAAAATTATTACGCTCGGCCTTGAATCATCCGACAAAATCAGAGACTCGAAGGAGTTGCCGTTCTTGCGCAGGTAGGCGCTCGCTTAGGAAAACTATAGACTCGAAGGAGTGGACGTTCTTGCGCCTGCAGGCGTTCAATGCCTTGAATCATCCGACAAAATCAGAGTCTCGAAGGAGTTGCCGTTCTTGCGCAGGTAGGCGGTCGCTTACGATAACTATAGACTCGAAGGAGTGGACGTTCTCGCGCATGCAGGCTTAAGCAAAAGATTTTAAATTTTTTTACAGACAACAAAATACCAAGATTTTAAATTTTTTTACAGACAACAAAATATCATATCCCCCCATCCAGCCCCCAAATATCTAACCGAACAACGCCCAAAACCCGCGCCCACCCAACGGGCATGTACTATACCTTTTCAAATAAACATTTCTCGATTACCGCATTAGCGCAGCTCGGTGGACACCTGACTTTGTAATCAGGCAAGCCGCGTTCGATACCCGGCCAAGTATTTAGCTTTTCTTCTTTGTAACCACCACAACCATCAACAGATGGCGTGCACTCTGCAACCCACCAACCCATAATACAATTGCTTTCATTTATTAACAACATGGCACGCACCTCTGCGACACACCCAAATGTCTTTCGCGCACCCCTACGACCACCCCAATGTCTTCTTCTTCTTCCCAATGTCTTCTTCTTATCCAAACAACAACTACCAACAGCTCGGCAGCAGCTCCCGGCGAGAACTCGATGACTGGTTACCTTTATGCCCACTTCCGCTCCAGAAACCGCTTTGTTTAACTACTAAAGATATTAACACATTTTTATTTGTATTTTTTAATAATTTGAATAACAGATTTTATAATTTAAAACTTGACCTATTTAGCCCTTTATCTTCCAATCTACAGAGCCTCAAAACTCAGACAGTAGATTATAAACGACTTCTCTGAAAGTTTATTAATAAAAGAAAACTCTAATGTTAATTTTTGGGGGCCAAATTAGAAAATTAAATACATATGTATTCTGATAAAAATCAAGCGAATCCTGAAGCAGAGAAAATAAAAATGTCAATGTGTGGAAAATCAAAGTGTATATTATTTATAAATTTAAAACGCTTCCTTTAAAAATATAAGGGTAAATATAAGAAAATGCACTCATTCTCTATTTGTCTAAAACTGGAATATTATAATCTTGAAGGTGGTACGGAACCCTAAGTATGCGAGTCCAACTCGCACTTGGCCAAATTATTTTATTCATAGTTTCTTAACCATTGACAATGGGGTCTGACCTAGTCCCCGAAACGTTTGGAATATATAGTCTGGTTCACATGTAGGATTTTTTCTAAAATCTTTGAATATTCTCCGAAAATTACGTAATTGGTGACATTCGATTCCTAATTTTATATAGAAACTGTAAGAAAAAAAGTTATAAACAATTAAGTGAATAAATAAGAAGGAGTTCGGCTTTTTCTGAATATATAAAAAAGATCCAAAAAAGATCAGGAAAACTTAAAAAAGTTCCGACTGCCAAAATTGTACCTCCAATGTTTATATGAATATTAAGAAATACAAAAATGTATGTACTTTAAGATACATGAATAAACAATAATCCGCGGTTTAAAAAATTTGTATCCCAATATGTCATTAATTATGTAATTATTAACTTACAATTTTTTCTACATCGAATGTTGATATAAAATCTCCCATAATTATTTATCTATAACCCCAGATTTTTTTTCACTAAGTGAAGCTATTTTTAATAGCCTTACAAATAGATTACCGTTTTTAAACTTAACATTTGAAAATTAACAAATGAAAAAAAATAATGAAAAAAATTGTTTTTTTTTAATTTCTGGATTGTTTTGATTTTTTATGGTTAAAAGCTATATAAAAATATTTTTTTAAATTTTTTCACCACTTTGTCGGATTTTTCCTTAAACTTTCTACATAAAATTACGAATACAGGAATTTTCTTATCTGTGGTGTTATTTTTCAAGAATTACTTAAACACTGAAATATATGCCACAAATATCATTCAAAAAACAACTAGAAAATAAAGGTTTGGATTATACTAGTAATGTTTCACATGAAAATAGAGTTAAATTTAAAATCATCCGGAATAATGACTAAATTGAATAAAATCAAAGTAAATTTTTTTATTGGAAGCGGTTGATATAGAAAAAGTGAATTTTGTGTGGTTGTTGTGGAGATAAAAAAAACTTCAGATGATAGAAAATATTTTTGGGAATTATCAAGAATGAAGATTGAAATATTCTTATTTAAATAGTATAACGTAGAAATATAAACATAACTACGTTAAAAAGGTGTATAGATTAGTTCATTGGACGAAATCAAAACCTGGTTCACAAAAAAAATCAATCAATGCAATATTCTTCTGTAATATTAGACCTGAATTAGCGAATCAAATTAATAGGCCAAATAATAATAACATTGAGCATCCAAAACTAAATGGTAAAAGCATGTTTCTAACACCAACGACTCGTATAGAACTAAATAAGATAATTATGAACTTAAAAGAAAAATCCGGTGGAGTAGATGGTATAAACGTAAAAACTCTGAAGCACATTGCCGAATATATAACACTAAACTCTGGAATATATATATTGAAACGTCTACGTGGCCGGATGCACTGAAAACCGCTGAGGTAGTCCCGATCTACAAAAATGGTGATAAATTATTATGTACTAATTACAGGCCAATCTCGTTAATATCAAATATAGCTAAAGTCTTTGAAAAAATAATGCATAAAAGGATTCTTGACTTCGTAACAGACTGCAACATAGTCTCGGATAAACAATACGGGTTTTGAAAAAAACAAAGGCACGAAAGATGCCATCTACCTAGTTCACCAGTTAATTACCGATAAAATAGAAAAGAAAGAGCCTGTCATAGCAACTTTCCTTGATTTGAAGAAGGCTTTTGATACGGTTAATCATGAGATATTATTGGAATAGCTAAATAACTATGGGATTAGAGGAATTACCCTAAATCTCATAAAAAGTTATTTGACAGATAGGCATCGTTTGTAAGAATTACTAACTACAAAAGATAAACTAGCTACGGGAGTACCACAAGGCACTATACTACAACCATTACTGTTTCTCCTATACATAAATGACCTGCTGTTTAGCTTACCCAATAATTCCATATTATCTTATGCGGATGATACCGTAGTAATAAGTAGCGGTAATTCTTGGAGCGAGACCCAACTTATTACGGAGAACTACATCAAAATAATCAGTTAATGGCTCCGCAGTAACCAGTTATCATTGAACCTGAATAACACAGTTTATATAACCTTCGGAAGCTAAATAGATAGCATACCAAAAAATTTAGAAATTAACATAGATGGCCAAGAATTGAAAAGAGTAGACACATGCAAGTACTTGGGTGTATATTTCGACAGACACCTTAAATGGGAAAGACACATAGAGCATGTAGTTAGCAAATCAAAATATCTAATCTTCATATTCAAAAAACTTTCTGAATTTATGCATTCAAAAACATTACTAATGATTTACTATGCACTATTTCATAGCATTGCAACGTATGGGATACTAGCTTGGGGAGGAGCGTACAATAAAGTGATTGATCTACTAATTAATATACAACTAAATGACTAAACTAAAATGAGCCAAAATAGATAAGCTAACAGTAGATCAAATTCCTTTAAGCCTAAAACAATGTTTTATATTAGAATCTCTCAAGTTTCATTATGACAGCTTAAAAGATAAATATTTTCACTCGAATAGTGTAACAAGAAATAAACCACTGTTACTTCCAAAAATAACTAAAAACTGCAGTATACAGAATTCTAAATACCAAGTCAATAAATATTTCAAAAAACTAGACAACAATCTTAAAGCTATGAATTGTAGAAAACACATGATAAAAAAAAAGCTAAAACTGTGGGTTTCAAATACAACGCCTAGATAGTACAAGTCCATATATTATAAGAAATAGGTAGAAATTAATTCGAACACTATGGATATAAATGCAGAAGAATTTTTGTATAGCGGTATATGTGAGTATGATATATGTATGAGTATAGAACGTAAAACAGTATATGTGTATTTTGGTTGTGCGTATGTATAAGTATATGTTATTACTGATATAACGTAATCACTTAAATATTGTAATTAACAAGTAGGATCATTGGGCCATGTTCGCCTCAGTACGAGAATATCATTTGTCTAATGTCACCTTTTGGTGCTCATTAGAAATACATCTTTTAGCGTGTAATTCAATTTTGTATTAGTTTTTAGTTTTTTTTGTATTGTCCTAGCTCCTGTGTACAGAGAGTGCATCTCTCTCTTACAGAATACAGTACATTGTATTATTGCTTAAGTGATTTTCTATGGATTGTGTATGAGCTACTAAATAAATAAATAAATAAATATTACGGTTGATGCTCTTTAACCTGAATGAGAATATTGAATTTGAAATTGGAGATGAGCACATGTAGGCAGAAGAAGTTGTTAACGAAATGATTAATGAGATATACTGAAAAACTGTGAGCAACTTAATTTGACTATTTCTATAAAAATAGACTTTGAATATATATATGCATATATATATATATATATATATATATATATATATTAAGTTTTCGCGAGCACCGAAATCAAGACTCATAAGAGAGACAATTGAAATAGCGAAGAGGCCTCACAGCCTAATCGCACGCAATGAAATTCGGAACTTATCGAATTGTTGGAAAATGCTATTTAACACCGTACCGGCTCGGACCCGTCCAATAACAACTCAGCAGGCGGGAGGCGTGCCCACTGAGCGCCCAGGGCCAATCACACCCAGCCGTTCACGGTGCCCACCAATAGGCGCCGAGCCGCGACTATATAACAGCGCGAGCGCTTCTGAAAATCTTAGTATTCGAGTAACTAGAAGCGAAAGCAGAGGGCTACGAGAATTATGCGAACCGACCTGAAGAGAGCAGATGTGACTCTGCCGAAACGTCGTCATTTTACCATCGATCCCGGCAGGGATCAGTTATCAACTACGCCGATGAATTCCCGGAAACCACCTAAACTATATATATATATATATTATATAATATATTATATATAAAATTTCCTCGGCTAGCATTTTTTTTATTTAATTTGATTTTATAAAAAAATATATCATTATTTTTTTGATTTATTATTTGTATGCAAATTCAGGCATAACAACTCTCCATCTCAAGTTGAGTTCTGGGCATTAAAAAAAAATTATATTTAATTTTCACTTACATTTTTCTATCTTTATCTTATTTATATCAACTTTGAAATTATTTTTATCATCAATTATTTTTCTTTTTATGTTCTTCAAAATTTACTTTAACAACAACAAATAAATTTGGAAATTAAAAATTTTCCATTTTTTTATTTATATTTAAAAATGAAATATTTAGAACAATTAATATGAACTCTTTTTAATTATTAACAACATACCTTCAAAATTATCTACTGTATAAATTATTTTTTATTTACTTTAAGTGGAGATAGATTATTTACTCAATCAACAATTAAATTATACATAAAACTAATTCTAACAAATCATACACATTTTCTTTATTATTTTCAACAGATTTTTTTTTTTTTCATAAATACCTTATCTATTTATACAACTTGTCCTTCCTTAACTTCACTGATTCTGCATAATTTTCTCCTCCAACTCGTTTTTCCCTTTATACAAATATATTCGGTTCACCTTTTCAATACCGCTCCATTATGATTATTGTTATGCTCTAATGCTGGTTTTGTCACACTGTATAGTCTATTACACATCAGCTCTCTGACCACGACTCGGAACTTTGTAATATGTGATTTATGTTCTGTCACTTTTATGGATTTTGTGGTTTTAAACGTACGAGTTCACCAAAATTGCTTTTTCTGGATTTTTGAAACTTTTAACAAATTCAAGATGTCTGAATTAGCTTCTTTACACACAAAGTTTGTTGAAACAAAAATTTTCACAAGCGTCTTGATGGTTTCTTTTAAACACGCACAGGAACAATGTTAACACTTCGAAGATAAAAATTCAAAAGAGAGTTTGACAGGTTTGTGATTATTTTTATATGATAATCAAAACAAATGAATGTTACTGATTATTTACGTAATTATTTTTAAAAATAATTTTAATCTAGACAAATTTGTTATTACTAATTACATGAATCTACTTTTCTTAAACATTTCTATCTATTTGGTTTCCTATTTATTCATTCAGTATTAACTTTGTAATTTCATTTCAAAGTTTGATCTGTCAGATGAATCAGTAATTTTTAATTTTCTCTCAAAATCTGTTATTTTTCGCCTTCCTATCTAATAAATTATGTTTATTGACTCCTATTCCTTGTATTGATATATTATTATGAATCTGGATATATTCCATTTTTTTTATCACTTAAATCTTCTAATCTAAATGTGTTACATATGTTAATATTTCCTTCTATTGATTTCTATTCTTTTCTATTCCTAAATTATTTATAGTATTTAATTTATAGTTAAGGTACTTTCCTAATCATTTTTTATATCTTTTACTGAAATTTATTGACTGTAATTGTGATTTCTCTTTTTACATAATAACCCTACTTCTTAACATATTTTCCTGTAGTTTCTTCCTACCTTTTTATCCTCCCGACACAAATTTTACCGTGCTTACATTCTGTTAATCTAATTTTATATAACTACTATTTTTTCCTTTTTTTAGAGAATGAATTTTTGTCAAATGTCTGGTTACTACGTTTGGATAAGCCTTGGATGTTACTTCACAAGACTTTTAAATTATAAAAGGATTATTTTATGTTTAATAACAGATTCTATTAGTAGTCCAATTACTAACAAGGTATGTCTCTTTCTTTTTATTTATATTATTATATTTTACTCTATAGATTAACCTTATTTACATACAACATTTATTATTTAATTATTAATTAACTGCTTACTCATTTAACTCCACTTTTACTTATTCATTGAGTAAAATATCTTCTTACTTTATTTAATTTCCTTATCCTTAAAATTCTTTATCATTACTCCTCTCTGATAGGCTTTGTTATCATAAACCTACATACAATCAATATTTATATTTCTCAACTCTTTTAAACATTTGCCTTTAGTGTTTTTTAAAAAAAACTTTTGATCTATTCAATTCCATAACAATATATATATATATATATATATATAATATATATATATATATATATATATATATATATATATCTAAGTAGATTGAGACAGAACCGAAGTTTTGAGATAAGAAAGAGTCATACGAAAGGTAAGAAAACAACATATGAAATATTATTTAATAAATTAAATATAAAGTAAAAATATACACAAATTTAACACAATAATATATAGATACTCTAATTACTTTTGAAAAGTTTCAGAATACGTTTATTGTTTCGTGAGTACAACTAAAAGTGACATAAAATGTAACAGTAAAAAAGGTTAAATTGTAAATATAAACTTACTAATTGCGAGATTCTTATTTAGACTAACAATTACCAGGGGAAAATGGATTATATTAATATAGAACCCCTGTTGTTAGTTAAAGTGCATAATTGGTGTTATAATACTCGTAAAATTCTTGTTAGACATACGAGAACAATATAATTGAAAACAAAATCAGAAATAATATTAATTGGATTTTAACCAATGTCAGTTTTCACAGATCTATTCTCAAATGAGAGAATTGAGTTATTATAAAATTATTGGTAATGACTGATCAATTGATGTAAGTACTACATGCGTTATTAAATGACACCTTTTGTGTAATTTTTACATCCATATCTCACAAGTTACAATAGATAACATTAAGGTTTTGTAAATCCGCTCTTATATTAGTGACACAACACAAGGCTTTGCCTTAGGTGTCATTATGGATTATGAAATGTAATATAATTTAATGTAATCTATATAATAGTATATAATATTGATGTTAAAATATTTTAATGGTATGCAATAAATATAAAACATTGAATTTGTATAAAATTAATTTGTTTTGGATAATCTTGTCACATTTCATTTTTGTATTTTTAACAGTTTTCTCAAAAATAAACAATAAACAATATTTATGTTGTTGACTTCATTGTAAATGAATATTATCTCGAGGAAGCACTAAGATTTTCTTTTGTTGCAAATGAAAGTTAGCCCCGAACTCTACCTAGTCCCGAGTCTGGATGAAGACTCCGTCGAGCCCTGATGAAGACTAATTTTTTTCTTGATAACATGTTCCCGCGAAATTTCGGTTTCCCCCGTATATGAATTATTTTAAACAAATTTCCTCTATATGTCGATTTCCCTCACGTCCATTGGTTCGTTCTGAGACAGCGATTTAAAATCCTTCTTTAGAGTAATTTCTTAACTCGACCCAAATAGACTGATGACTAAGTTTTTCCGAGTTTTTGACCTTTCGGCCATCTTTGATTTTTGCTACTTTTCCGCAAATACAATATTACAAAAACAACTAACACCTGAGTCGACAAAATAAATCAACCACAGCAATGCATAAACTATTCAACATTGTTTAAAGTAAAATACCATATTTTTCGCCTAAGTGTTAAATTTCGAAATGTGTATTTGATATTTACATTTCCTTTCTTTTAACCACGACCTATATTAATACAAAAACCGCTTATTTAGCTCATAGCGACAAATTTCTATATTACGATTAGTGTTCTAATGCAACGAAACAATGCAATAACTATTATTTCAGACTGATTAAATAATTTCTAAGAAAATGAATTTATCTAACACCACTGGGTGTTACACTTGAAATCACTACAATTTCCGTGTGGTTATTAGAGATATATGGATTATCAGTAGATTTTCTGAAAGAATTGCCAAGAAACAAATGCTGAAGTGTCAACAAACAATATTTGATAATAATTTGACGTTAAAGCATAATGATATCGAATGTATTTATCACGTCCCGGTAAGGATTTAGTAACGAAGATTACTTCAGTTTATTAACAATTTACGGCGAATGTAATAAAGTTATTAAAGGAGCCTGGTTTCAGTTTGCAAAACTTTGATAGACCAACACTTACTCATGACACCCTGACGCGGCAGATTCATAATTGCAAAACACAGGCATTTTTTAAAAAAACAAGAAAAAATGAAAGATGCAGCTAATGAAGAGAGTTAAGTTACAGTTTTGACATACTTTAGAGCGTATTTAGAAAATTCCCTAGTAGATGCAAAAACAGCTATGGGAATACCTGTGATGAGAATTGTAAAAAAAAAACGATTCGTATTCATTCTCATTAGTTCGGAATTTAGGAGTAGGTGACGTACAAAGAAGCAATGATTTCAGAGAACTCAACTTAATCAAAATTCAGGAAGACGAACATTTTATACACAAAATGATATATACAAATGAGGCAAAATTTATGAATAAAGGAATGTTCAGCCGCCATAACATTACTGGAGTGGATACTAATCCACACGTATTTAGAGAAAGACAGTTTCAAACTTACTTGAGTTTCAATGTTTTTGTACCAATAAAAAATGACAGCGTACTTGTGGTGCAGTTCATTTATTTGTTGTAGATTATCTCAAAAAAGTCTACAGATAATTCAGATATCTGTAATAAACACAAGGAAATTTTAGTTTTTCCAAGTTTATACAAAAACCGTTTAATTTAGCTATATAGTTGTAAGCAGAAACTCTCCCTATTTTTTAGCTGAGAATCCACTGATGTTAAGTAAAAGAGGTTGCCAGTTGAGTGATAACTGGCACCAATTTCTGAGCTATTAGTATACATTTTTGAACAGTCCAAAGATTTACGAAACTTCAAGTTTTAATCAGGCAGATTCTGGCCCTCTTTGTTGCTATTTTTTTGTGAAGGGCTGGCGTATACAAGGTGGTTAGCATAAGAGAAGAGCAAAACTATAGTTATACAGAGTTGATAAAAAATTGTTAAATAAGCATATGGAGTAAATATATTTAAAATATAGGAAGGAATATAATTACAGTTGTACAGAAGGTTTCAAAAAATGTTAGGTAGGCAGTTGCATATACGGGACAGTTGAAATATAAGATAGAGTAGAATTATAATTATACAGGGTGGTAAAAAATGTCATAAAGTGTGGGCCATAACTACTTGTTTATGAAGTTAGTTGAAATAAGGTTGAAATAAATTTATAGTTATTCAGGGTGTATCTGAAATTTGTTAAGAAGTAGGGATATTTGAATTATAGGGCGGGGTATAATATAGTTATAGAGATAGGTTCAAAAAATTTTAGAAGTATTTGCATATTCTGGGTAACTGAAATAAAAATGATAGAGTAAAACTATAGTTATACAATATGATTAAATATTGTGAAAAATTTTGTTACCTAGGGTAAACCGTGAGCAGTTGCCTACATAGAATAATTCACATTTAGGGTAAGTAAAATTATAGGTATAAAGGGTAAATTAAACAATAGAAAAAAACAAACATTGAATGGGGCGGAAAGGATTTAGACATTTACAGGACGGTTGCAACATTGAGTGGAGTTGACTTATAGTTATATAGGGTTGTTCAGAAAGTGGGTGACAAATACACAGAAGCATTTACAGGGTGATTGCCATATAGGGTGAATTAGAGTTATAATTATAAAAACTGGTCCAACTCATAAAAGTAATGAAAAAAATTAAAAATAACTGAAAAATAAAGAAAAGGATTACAAATTAGAGAGCGAGAGGGATAAGGAGAGAGAGAGAGACGGAGATAAGAATACGCTAAAATAATTAATAGAGTTGTTGTACCTTAAATCCGATAAAAAAGAACATATGTCAGAAAATAGTGATTGATTGCACAGGGATTTGAAAAGGTTTTTATTTTAAGTCAGTAGAAGTGGGTTCTTTTTTAAATACAAATTATTCTATAACGTAACGTGCCAAAAAAGGTAAACGTCAAAGAAGTGTTTCATAATTTTCTACACAAATCTCACGATATGCCAAAAAATAATATTGATCGCACAAGGTGTTTGTAACTGTTTTCATTATGATTCATTTAAAGTGGGTTCTTTTTTAAAAATAAATGATCCTGTTTCTGAACGAAATTCATATATCGTACCTAATAACCGAACATTAATATATTATTATTTGATTGTACGTTTTATGACATTTAGTGTTGTATGTCGACTACAATATAATGAACAATGTTTAATATATGGACTTTATTCAATTAAGTATGTTGTAAGTGAACCCACAGAGTCCGTTATCATATTTTGAACTATATATGTGTGTATATTATATTTCTAGATTAATTTATTATTTTTTTAATGTTTTAAAGTTAGAAAGTAGAGTTCATTCTACACATATCTCTTTTTAGGATTCCGTATATTGTATAATAAAAGTGTATATTTTTTATGAATTTAAAACACTTAATTTAACAGATATTAACGTAAATATGAAAAAACACTAACTCGTTGCTTGTCTGAAACTGGAATATTAGAAAAATATATACTTTGATTCACCTATATTGTATCAAACCTCAAAGGTGGTACGGAACCCTTATTATGCGAATCCAACTCGTAGTTGACCAAATTATTTATTTATTAAACTTTGTTGTATTCTAAACATTCTTAGAAACAATATAACTGTTATTTAATAACCAACAAATAGTGAAATAAAATTTCTTTAATATAATAATCATTATATTCGCTTTAAAAATTATTAAAGCCGAAGTCTGTATATAGTTTGCTTTTCATTAAGAACAGTATCAGAAATAGCATTTAATTCTAATCATTGATATACCGAATACAATGGCAAATAGTATCAATTAAGTCAGGAATTAACAGTAAGTTACCAGTGTCATACTTCCAAAAAGACTTTAGTAAATAATGCAAAAATCTGCAAAATCAATTTTTGTGAAGCCTGCTCGGAGTATTTTCTACCAAAAAATCTAGGAAAACTGCTAATATTAGTCATTTTAGAAAAATTCATAGCTAAGGTTGACTGCACACGGCGCATTATCAAATGGCATTTCTTTTAACGGAAACCTAAAATCTTGAGCAAAAATAGAGATATCTAATCAATTTTTTTTTACTAAACTTTGGGTTATGTAGATTAAGGGAAAAATATTTAAAATGTCATCATCCACTATGATAGGGATAGAAATGGGGAGTGAATTTTTCAAAATTCGATCTTTTATTTCTTTTGTTTATGATATACCTCAAAAACAAATAGAGACAATTATACGCTTTCTTTTTTTATATTGTAGACTTATTAATATAGATTAGAAAATTATTTATTGCAAAGCTATCCTCCCAAAAGTATATGTGAAAATAGGGGATGGTGAAAAATCCCCAAAAAAATATTCAGTGACTCATTGGATGCTGACCACGGTTCTAAAAACCATTTGGTTATCATTTTTCATTGAGTAGATGGTTTATCGTTATCATTTTTCACCATAGGAATGAAAACGGAGGTATCGGAGAAAAAAAACAATACATAAATGGTCGATGAATCCCGTAAGTGAATTTTCAGTAAATTATTTTGAATATTCTTCGACAATGTTTAGTTAGATCTTTTTTTGAAATTTTTGTCATTTTAAGGGGTTATTGTTTTTGAAGAATGTGTTAAATGATCAGATGCAATGTATTACGTTCATACTTTTTATCTTTCTTCTTTTTTATGATCCGACATTCTTTGGGTACCTATTGACAAAAACGTATATTACTATTGTTTTTGTGAAAGAATATTTTTGTATTGCATTTTGGGAGATTATAATAAATCAGACAACCATTGTTGATGCCTTTAGGGAAAAATGATAAGGGTAAACGATCTCCACAGTGGCGTGTTCTGTGCCCAATGAAATTTATTCGCTATTTTTCATGTATTCACCCGTTCACCCCCTATTTTCACTGATAGTTTGGGCAGGATAGCTTTGTAATAAATATTTTTCTTATCTATATTAATAACCTTACAATTTAAAAAGAAAACATATGTATAAACCTCTGTCTTTGAGATATACCATAAACAAAACAAAAAATATATAATTTTGAAATCTGCACCGTTTCAGCCCCCATTTCTACCCCTAGAATAGTGCATGATGATATTCTAAATAATTTTCCCTTAATCTTCATAATTTAAGGTTCAATTAAATTTCTTTTTTCGATACCTTTATTTTTGCTCAAGATTATTAGGTTTCCATTAAATTAAAAAGATTTCATTTGACCCATAGTGCGGCGTCTATCGTCATAGACGAACAAGATTTGTCCTGAAGCGACGATTCCGGCCTTCTGGAGTACTGAAACAAAGGTTATCGTTGTTGAACTGCTAATTCAGGTCTAATGCGCCCATGAGACTGTATAATGTACGAAATTCACTCCTCTGGTACATATGTCCTCGAAATAATATGAAAAATAAAGGACTTACACGTGGATGAATTATCTTCATCTTAGGTATTATGCAACAACTTAGCTAATTATTTTTAACGTCACATGTTGATTTATCTTGGCAATGGATATTGTGTTAAAATATTGTACAATAGAAATAAATCATAATTTAATTATAATTTTTATTTCCTATTTGGAATAGTTCTGTAAGGTATTATTGTAAAAATAATGGAGATATTCAATAATTGCACAAATTTCGTCGTTTTATGGATCATTTTACATAAAAATACGAAAGTTCAACGTACACATGCAGCTAAGAGAATGAAACCGCTGTACGATAGGCGATCTGCAGCTTCTCTGTGTTGACGAATCCTCACCGCTGACGACTCAGGTACAGTTCTCTATAAAAACACAAGTGAGCAGCACAAAAGCCGAAAAGCGTATACGTTCCGTACGTTGCATGTAATACGCTTCTATGACGATAAGAGTCGTGTGCAGAATGAATAGATCTTTTCACCCTTTGTAATGCGTGGACGCGTTTGGCATGTTAAAAAGGCGAGAATATGAAAGTTTCGTGCACTTTCCACAAATATGCATAGGGAACTAGTATATTAATACCGTTATTATTAAAGAAGTTAACTGAAATACTAATTAGTGGAGCTTTATTTGTTCATCCTTCAATTAAAGCAAATAACTCCATTAAATTATAATGGTGGTTAAAGTGATATTTTCGTCCATAAGGTGAAAATAAGGCTGACGTATTTGACAGGTTAGGACAAAAACGATAATCATAATAGATTTAAAGTAATTAATATACTAATAATTAATAAAATAAATATTAGTAATACAAAATACAAATTTAATTGATATATTATTACTATGGTTTTCTCAGCCATTTTTTTCTACAATTTGTGATCTAAATTATGTTGACTATTCATCTTTCGACTGACAGATATATGAAAGTTAATTTATAAGATTTCCATGAAATCTGTACAAAAATTGTATGTATTATTACTGAATGCTGTACAGTGCATCCGATTTTGGTTGAGATTGCCAGGTTACTCGGTTGTTATTGAAGATAGAGTCTTGCGGTTTTCGCATACCTGTTCTACTTTTTTGTGAAACTCAGGATGGCCATATCAGATTTTGCATAAGTGTTTCCATTTATAAGATACAGGGCGATTTTGATAATTTATACTTTTTGGACCCCTTCTATATCTACGAAGTTATTAGAAATACTCTTGCGTCTAATAGAAAATTCTGCATAGAATCCAGTGGGTACTCTTTTTTTCCGAGTATGGTTTTGAAGATACTACCCAACATTATATATTTTTAAATGGAACACCCTGTATTTTATTATTTCATTGAATTCGTTATTTTTTTCCTTTAAAATAATGTATAATACAATGGTATTATTAGAAATGCTATAAAACAATAAAAAGCTGAGTTTTTTGCTAGTAGGCCATGTATTTTCCATTTAAAAGGAGAATCAAACAAATAATTCCATTTGAGATTTTTTATAGGAGTTTATCAGCAAAGAAAAATAATGTTAACAATAATTCAATAACATGAAACACGAAATTTAGGTACCTAAAAGCAACTAATAAATAGTTATACATCGTTCATTATGTATAACAAACAGAACAAGTATTACAAATCAAATATCTATCTTAAAATTAATTTTGGACATTATTTATTAAGTTATTGATTTAACTGTTCAAATTGTTGTCCATATTCCCTAATACATAATTGGCAAACCTTTTCAATACGCCTGAGTGCATTTAAAATTATAACAGGTCGCCTTTGTAAATTCCGAAAAGCTGCCTCCGTTGCGGCACGAAGTTCTTCGCGACTGTTGTGTCTGTTGGTATATATTTTATTTTTCAAATAACCCCACAAAAAAAAGTCCAATATAGATAAATCGGGTTATCTTGGAGGCCACCTAATTGGTCCATGTGTTACTATCCAACTTTATTGAAAATTATTTTCTAAAATGCTCCCAATTAATCTAGAATTGTGGGCAGGGGCGAAATCTTGTTGAAAGTGTATAGAATTGCAAAAGGCGAGGGGAACATCTTCCAATATTTCGGGTAATAAGTCTTCTAGGATTGTCAAGTACCTATTGGCGGTAAGGGTTCCTTCAAAAAAGCGGTGCTTTATTTTTGTCCACAGTATGAAACAGGCTACATTAAAACCAAATCGACCCTGCTGCTGTCGCTCAAAAATTAAGTGCGGGTTCTCATCATACCAGTATCTTGTATTCTGCCTGTTAAATATACCGGCACTGCTTATATGAGATTCGTCTGACCAAATCACTTTCCTTACAAAATCATTGTTCCTTGGGGTTTGGTCTAAAAACCAATTGCAAAAATTTAACCGTCTTGCTGCATACCAGGATATAATTGCTGGGCAATATTGACTTTGTAAGGTTTAAATTTATATATTTTTTAAATTCTTTGGACCCGTTATTGAGAAACTCCAGTGTAATTTTCTAATTTCGCCCAAGAAGTCTGGGGATAGGCATGAACGCTAGCTAACACATTTATTTCATTCATTTCTCGATTTTCTTTGTTATACACCTTTGATCGAGGTTTAGAATATGCACAAAAACTTAGTAAATTATTCTTTAGTCTAAACATAGTTGCTTGACTAGGTTGATGCCTCTCTGGATATTTGAAAGTTTTAAAAACGCGATTTCATGAAATATCTTATGGTAAAATACTAGTACTTTATACCTGTGGAAATATAGTTCTAAAGCTTCTTCAACATTCTCATAACATTGATTTAAACATTGTATCATATCGTATTTTTCGTTATTTTGAAAAACGAATTCTCTTCCAGCCATTATCAATTATCAACCAGCAAACTCACGAATAATTATTTATATAATGATCTTGTAAACTCACGATAAAACACAATAGTTACTAACAATGACAGCTTGATCAGATTTTTCTCTCCAGCGCTCACTAGATAAAATAATTTTAAATGGATTCATGCGAGATGGAAAGGTTTGCCAATTATGTGTTAGCGAAAATGGACAACAATTTGAACAGTTAAATCAATAAGGTAATAAATAATGTCCAAAATTAATTTTAAGATAGATATTTGATATGTAATACTTGGTCTGTTTGTTATACATAATGAATGATGTATAACTATTTATTAGTTGATTTTAGGTACCTAAATTTCGTGTTTAGGTACCTAAATTTCGTGTTTCATGTTATTAAATTATTGTTAACATTATTTTTCTTTGCTGTTAAACTCCTATAAAAAATCTCAAATGGAATTATTTGTTTGATTCTCCTTTTAAATGGAAAATACATGGCCTACTAGCAAAAAACTCAGTTTTTAGTGTTTCTTAGCATTTCTAATAATACCATGTGTATTGTATTATACATTATTTTAAAGGGAAAAATATAACGAATTCAACGAAATAATAAAATACAGGGTGTTCCATTTAAAAATATATAATGTTGTGTAGTATCTTCAAAACCATACTAGAAAAAAAAATTGAGTAGTCCACTGGATTCTATGCAAAATTTTCTATTAGACGTAGTTCTTAGCGCAAGAGTATTTCTAATAACTTCGTAGATATAGAAGGGGTCCAAAAAGTATAAATTATCAAAATCGCCCCGTATCTTATAAATGGAAACACTTATGCAAAATCTGATATGGCTATCCTGAGTTTCACAAAAAAGTAGAACAGGTATGTGAAAACCGCAAGATTCTATCTTCAAAAACAACCGAGTAACCTGGCAATCTCAACCAAAATGGGATGCACTGTACAGTTGGTACAAATAAAATATAAAATTCAGTATAGAAAGATTTATTTGAACTCAATTTGCATCCTTAGTCTGGTCACAGTACATTATGTACAACTGAATTTGATAAAGTAACACTCGTTTTATTTAATCTTATATCTTTCAGCAAGTCTTAAAAACACATACACATAAACACATATATGTATCTTTATTTAATCAATTACTTGTAATCGACCATCACTTAGTTCACATCTCTAATTCATAAATCACATTTAGTACATTTTAGATAAACTTTGAACTGTTTATTCTTTTCGTTGATCTAATAAGCTTTCTACGAGATTGGATACAATGCTTTGGAAAACTGATAAAGTCAAATAAATTCCCCAAAAATGATTTACTGCACATATGGCTCCCACATATTCCATGGCATTAATGCTTTTTAATTCTTTAATGACAAAATGTTATACAGATTAATTAAAATCGTTATACTGATAGTTCACTTTAAGTTTATAATTATTAAAACTTTACTACTAATACTAAATTAGTAAATTACATTGAAAATATTGTATTCACGTTATTGGTAAACAAATAAAGTGCACGATTAATTTGACAGGCGTTGACGCATGCGCAAATTTTTTTTTAATATTAAAAGGCCTATTAGACCAGGGTGTATTAATACACCCTGAATTCGACTATTTTGGAGCTGAATTTCGGATCTTGAACGAAATATAAGTTCTTTATGTTTTTTTCAATATTCGGCCTAGTAACTCAGATAGCCCCAAAATAATTTAACAAATGAATTTTAATAGTAAATATAATGTACTACAGCTTGTCTATCTTGAGATTCCATATAGAGTTCAGGAATTGTGTTAAAAACACCCTTAAGCATACCACAAACTCTTGTATGTAGAGAGGAATGGTAGAGACACCATACAAGCCACGGAAATATTTAATGTCTAATTGACATTTCCCATCACTATTTAAGTTGAAATGTTATAGTCCAGGAGCTAGGGGCTCCAAAAGCTCGCAATCCTGCACCTGAATAAATTTAATTTATTTCTCGGAGAGCAGGTGACACCGAATCACCGACATAGCAAAAGTCTAGTTCACTCGTGACGCATGAAACAAATTTAGAGAAAAAAAAAGTAACAGCTGTACTATATCTCACATCAACACTGAAAAAACGTATAAAATTATAACAACGTCAAGAATGTGTTACTTTATTTGACGCATTTGTTTTTATTTTAATGTACCTTCACTGATTTTTTGAAACGGGTTGTAACAATTTGGGTAGCTTAGGTAAACTGTAATTATTAAGGTAAATCCCAAATTGATCCCATAATTTTTTAACTTAAAAAAGCTTACTGATTTCCATAAAATCAATAAATAATAACTCTCAGCCAACTGCAACAAAACCTGCGTTCCTCATATTTAAACTTTACCTTAGTGGATAATCATTGGCAGGTTAGAATTCTAAAAATGGTTTTTATAAAAGTTACTAATAAAATAGTTGAACAAAAAGTTTAGCTTGTTTAAATATAATGTTCTATTCATTGTATGGGATCTCACAACAGAAACTAATGGACTTGGTTAATCTTAATTGATGGCCAATATACTACTTGTGCCTTGTATATGGCATTTTAGACCCTAAAATTTGCTGGATGATACAAAAACATTTCACCACATACTGTAGTGTCTCCTAAAATTGGGACGTGAAATTTTGGTGACTTTCTGTCTTCAATGTCGCATTGATAATTAAGAAGTGCCTTTTCGCTTCATTCTCGAAGTGGGGGACACTGAAACATCTGAAATCGCGTATTCTTGAAAAAAAAAGTATTGAATGTCATGGGAGACTTTTGTGTTCTAGTACAATAAATAACTTGTGCTCTTTAGAATATATTTTTGGAAACGGTTTCTATTTTTACTAAAAAATGGAGATAACAGCTATAAATTAACATCCAAGACTGTATATTGTCTCAAAACCATTTCACTACATACAAGATGTATTCAGAAGTAGAAACTTCGTGTATATATAGTCCTGCAGTTACCTTTTTATTTTCAAAATAAGAGTTGACTCACGGATCTTCACGAAATGTATTAGCAAACTTATGTTGGAAGGAAAGAGACTTCGAGTCTCAGGGTCAGGTACTAAGTGAAAATGCCAATTTGACAACAACCTCCCTGTTCGCTTCTTTGGTGTCCCCACAATTCATCTCGAAGTACAAAATTTATCATTTTCTGCTATGTTTAGAAGTGATTTAACATATAGCACATCACATTGCAAATCATCGCACCGCACATTGCAAATTACTTATAAAGGAATTATACAAAAAACGGCTCAACTGAAAACGTCCGTCTTTGGCACCTTTAAAGAACGTGTCATAAACTATTATTTTCTAAAAGATCTGTGATCCAACTTTAAAATTATTAGTTATGAATTTTCAAAAAAATTGGAAACTTTAGTTTTTTCCACATTTGCTTGGTGGACAAAAAAGCTTCACAAAAATTCATTTGATGGGTTTTTAAATACTTTACAAATGCCCTGTTGTATTATAGTTGCTTTCTGAAGGATAGTTGTGGTATTTCTAGTTTTTAATATTTCTTTGAGAATAACACCACATGGGTGATACTTAGATAACCGTGATTTCCACAAATCATCATTTTTTTTAAATGAAAAATGCTATAAAACTGGGTGCTATTGGTTTTTTATTAATCCTGTAACGTAGTTCTACTACAACTTCAATAGAAAATCAACCAGAACAAAAAATAAATTTTACGACCACGGTACTGACACCAAAATGAATTATTCAAAATACGTGCTATTAAATCTCTTTAAATTCTTAAATTAAAAATGGTAAATTATAGGACTTTGATAATCATGCAGAGACATTTCCAGTAGATTCTTTCTTGATTTTAACAATCTTTAAAATTTATTAATAGTAGAGTTTCAAATCACAATTTTTATAATAGTCTTTAAATAAAACAAAGTTTAACATTAGTTAAATCTATTATTCTATTCTATCAATCAATATTGTGGTATAATTGCAGCATAATTTGATGAATTATACAGTAGGTCTTAGTTATAGAAGCTAAACTTTAGATTATAAGACTACTTTATAGGAATTTTTACATTTAGTTTGAAAAACGAAAATCAGACATGCCATGGTACTGACATTTTGCGTATATTCCTGTAAGTTATTTATGGTCCAATACTTATGCTTTAATATACAATGTCGACGGAAAATTTTTCTGATAATAAATAAATAAAGCACTAGACATAAAAAATCACAGTTATTTAAGAATTACCCGTATATACTTGAAAGTATGTATATTTCAAATAGTCCAAACGTTTTAAGATCTAAATCAGACCCTGTTCCTACTAGTATAACTTAACACAAATGAACAAGAAAAACTAAAAATTAAAGATTCGGAATGACAAATTTAGTAAATCACAATTTGACATTAATGTTTGATAATCAAACTGATGTAATTAAGGGAATTTACTGCAAATTTGATATATACAGGGTAGCAGTAAAAATTGTATGCCTAGCTAGTAGAATTCAGCCGTTCCTGGGTGCCAATAATCAAGGATGAAATTAATAATGGTAAGGTCCTTTTGCACAAACCTGTATCGTGATAGTTCATAAGGTTTTTCCTAGGTTTCCCTTTATGACTTTAATGAGATCTCTGGAAAATCAGAATTTCTTTGGTCTCATTTAACGAAGTCGTATCTAGGAGTGCCACATGAAATTTTGAAAATAACTCAATCAAAAATCTTATAATTTGAAAGAAGCTTTGTTGTTTCACATGATGTTTAGAGTTTGCAGTAAATTCCCTTAGTTACATCAGTTTGATTGTCAAACATTAATGTCAAACTGTGATTTACTAAATTTGTCATTATAGTGTAGGGAACTAAGCATTATTTTAATACCATTTTTGCAAAACAATTCGACAGGTGTTTGAATGGTTTTTCTCGAAAAAGGTACACCGCATAACACAAAAAAAGTTTTGTTAACAAATTGTTACTTCTTAGTTAATTATACTAGGTGCTTAAAATAACAAAAACCCTAATTTTGGCAGTTTTTGTGACTTCTCAGCAACAGAATAGAAATTTAAAGTTTCAAAAGTAAGTGTGTTGTATGCGCATTTTGAGAACCTAGTAAATGAGATGTTGATCGATAGGATTGGTTAATTAATAAATGAGCTATTCGCAAAAAATGTGAAAAAAGCGCATTTTTCAATCACTCATAAATCTTATCTAAAAAAAATTAGAACGACAAAACGTGGCAAAAAGTTTCATTTACCTATCGAAAGTAAATTTCAACTTTATGGCTTTGAAGGTTTTCTCACAAATGTAATTTTTTATTGAGAGCTCGTTATTTTTAGTGTTCTTTACAATGCTCCCATTCTACATCAAATTACTTTTTTACAAATCTGAATAGGTAATTATCAAATCTTTCGGTACAACTCATGATATATTAATATTCTTTTGGATTTGTTCTATTGTCTGTAAATTTAATTTGAAATTTTGCATTTTGGTTTTCAGCAACTTATAAATATGAGTACAGGGGAATCCTGATTTCCCCTCACGGTAGAAAAAAAAATTAGCATGTCATCGAATTGACTACGTTTAAAATGCTTTTTCCAAGCAAATTACGTTATATACGGGGGTAAATCAAATATAAGCGGTAATTTTGCTATTCTGCTTAGAATGCAGTTTCGAGTTAGATTATGTTGTTTGGAGTAGATGTTTGGTTTATGGGCACTGGGGAACCAGCCGGGTACGAGCGTATGCTTTGTTGACAATACCTTACAATAGGTATGATGTGTGGTCGGTACAGAATACAGTCATGACTAACCTAGAGGTACATTCGTCTGTTGTGCAACAAATTATCATAAAGTTTTTAACCAGTAAAAAAGTTAAAGCCCCAGAAATTTATTTGAAGGCACAGTTTGTGGATAGTACACTGTCTCAAAATCGTGTGTATATATTGGCGACAAAATTTAAGGGCGTACCAGAATGATAACCAGGATCGACGCACAAGGACAAGTGTTCGACAGCTTATTGACTCAGTACTTTTTACTCAATCAATTATCATTGATCAACTTGGTTTCAGAAAAATTAGTGCCCGATGGGTTCCGAGGTAATTGTCTATAAACCAAAGATTGTTGAAAGACTTATAGATTTCAGCAAGAAGGGAAAACTTTTTTGAAGCACATCGTCTAAAGTGACGTAAAAAGAATAAAATTCAAAACCCAAAATTTCCTATGATATATGATTTACCTATTTACCTTCGTAATTGTTTTGCTGATGTTGATAGTCAGAGTTTTGAAACAAAGTCGATTGCAGTATCAAAATTAAAAAAATATATTTACAAAGGAAATAATGAGTCAGAAAATAGAAAATCATAGTCAACAATATTAATGTATAGTTATGAACTATGTAGTTAGTTAAATAATGAATAAATTTAAAAAGTTTGTAATGAAAATTATCCCTCAAAAATACCATCTATAAAATGGTCCTTTTTTTGTAAAATGATTAGAAAAAAAGTTATATCGCCAAATCGAAATATTTTTCTGAAATTTTCATCGATATTCGCTTATAACTCTGATATATTAGAAATAAAATTCCTTCCTCTGATAAATGCACGCTAAGCCCAAAATTGTGTAACATTTCAATGGACTAATTATGATATGCCATCGATTCTGGTCCCTGGGCTATCAGCAGACAGTTTGCCAGTTGGCATGGCGTTTGTATTAGGGAAAGAATCAAAGCAATTTGTAATGAATGTCAGTTCGAACGCAGTAGTTAAATGAGGGGAAGGTGCTTCTCCCACCACTCAATTTATTTAATTCCGAATACCAAAATGCAGACTTTCAACTGATTTTACATACAATAAAACGAAACCAAAAGAAAATTAATTTAAGTGGGATTATACTGAAAAGTCTAATAATTAATATGTTTCTTTCAGATGGTTAAAATATTAATTTAGCTCAAAATTGGAGCGTTGTAAACTTCACGTAGAATGAAAAGCCTTGGAAAAAAAAATTGTAAGAGAACTTTCCGAACTGTAAATTTGAGATTCTTACCAGTTATTTACCTCGTAGAAACGAAAGATTCTGCCGAGTTTCAAAATTTCAACGTATCTTATACAATAACTATGGACGATTGAAAATTGCGTATTTTTCTAAGTTTTTTCCAAATAACTCGATAACTAATTATCCAGTCGCTAGATGAACCTATCATTTAGTCGCTGTTGAAATTACGTATATAACAAACTTACTTTCGAAACTAGAACATTTCATTCAGTTGCTGAAAAGTTACAAAAACTGCTAAAATTGCGATTTTTGCAACTTTAAACACTCCGTATAATTAATTAAGGAATAAAAATTTGTTAGCAATAGTTTTTATGTGTTATGGTCTGATATAGACCTTGAAACGTTTGGACTATAAAAAAGACAAATTTATGTGGTGTTATTTCCTAAGAAATCAGAAATACTATTGTGTTATAATCAATAGTTTTCACTTTAGAGAAAAAAGCAAAAGCGACTGTAAAATTAATTATGATTGTTAAAGACCTACGAGCCTGTCAAAAGATGGATTTGCTTGCTAGCTGCTAAATTTCACCACCTACAACAGCTTTTCTATTGCCTAATGACTGGTGTAAACAATCCATATATGGTAATATTTACGGAGCAAAGATTATGGCGGATGCGTCAGTTCCATAATGTAATATTTCAGTTGATGGCTGGGTTTCCTGATTGCAAAATAACAAGTCGAATATTGATAGCCCTATCAAAAGCAATACAAATTATTCTTCTCAGTTCAGATATTATTTAGTTGTAAAATTATACAAAAAATGAAATTCAAACACTTATTTAGGCCCGGTTGTTCAATACGAGATTAAACAGAGATTATATTTAATCTCTGATTAACAAAAAAATTACATTGTACAATTCCAGATTAAGAGTTAATCCTGAGTTAACCCTGGTTCAAAATAATCCTTTGATATTTATAGAATTATAGCTTAGAGCGTTACTTTGAGAAGTTAAATGTAACATGAATTATGAATTATATGGTAGATTGTAAAAAATACGTTCTTAGATTTGTTTATTAACAAACAAAAGTGCTATTTGAAAAAGTTGTTATGGCTGATTGAATAGAAGAAATAACAGAAGATGAACAATTTCTGGAACTAGTACAAATTGTTGAATCCTTAAGAAAGACACTGAATTCGAGAAAACCATTCTGAAAAATAGACTGAAAGAGATTTCGATTGACGAAAGATGTTATTATTGATTTAATAATGAATGACATAAAAAAATCCCACTGACAGGAATCACAGTGTGAGTGTACATGATATGGTACTACTAAGTTTAAGATTTTATGCTACTGGCAGTATGACGCCTCTGATTGCATTGGTATTAAGAAGTCAACATAATGTAAGATTATCCATAAAGTATCCCATGATTTATCAAGTTTTATTAATATGCCTAATAGTGAAAATGATATCAGACAAAAGATTGCCACTTTCTATACCATTAGTAGATTTCCACAATACATTAGTGCTGTTGATTGTAACCATATTCGAATTCAATCACCACTGAAGATACTGAAATATTTCGTAATAGGAAAGAATATTTTTCATACAATGTTCAGGTTAAATCTGATGCTGAACTCAATATTCAAGACAGGATTTACTTATGATTCCACAATATTTAATAGTTCCAAGTTAACAGGTCAAATTGATAATGGGGTATATGATAATGCAATATTAGTTGGGGACAGTGAAAACAAACGTAGAAAGATGTTTTGGTGTTTGGAGAAAATCTTTTCCAATTCTATCTCTTGGACTGAGAGTAAAACCTGCGAGAATTGAGACAATTGTTATAGCAGTAACAGTTCTTCACAATGTAGCTAATATTCTTAACACAAGTGAACCTGATGTTCCACCCAATATTTCTTCCTCGTGAGGGTTGAAAGTCGTACTTGTCTTCGTAAATTTGGACATTTTCTTCTATTTACAAAATAATCAGTAGGTACAGATAAAATCATCGGCAAGCATTAAGAAAGACCGGTATACGGTATAAAAATACAGGCAGATTGGGTTGTTGTTGTGACTTTCAATATTGACAAAACAACATGAAACATCGAGAGCATATACCATAGACGAGGAATAATTAGTTTCATGAATTAATCCCTGGTTTAAGAAATCCAGGATTATTTTTTGATTGTACAACAAGTCGAATCATTATCTTGGATTAAGTTTTAAACCGGGATTAACAAATCCAGCTTTGAACAACTGGGCCTTATTAGGGATCAAAATGGAATGTGTTTATAGGGAAGTTTTTCACATCTGCATCAGTTACTCAAAATTAGTTATATGAAGATTCTAAAACTAATTGACAAATTGAATTTCAAGTCATCATAAATTGAATATGGAGATACTAGGTTTAGCTAAAGTATGACACCAAAACTATACACACTTAAATGTAATATATATCCATAAGATTATGTTCGTAATTACTATACATACATACATACATATATACTTATATAAAATTTGAAAACAAATGTTTTTGATTAGAATGAAGCATTGTTTCATTTGTATAAATACAAATATTTGAAAATAATCAGATTTTATATGCGGTCTTTAGTCACAGATATATAACAAATCTAACAACAATTTATTAAAATTTTGTAAAAGCACGTGTTTCCATTATTGTATCATAATGCAAATATTTTTTGTTTATTTATTACATGTAAAAATGAATCTTGAATAAGAATCAGTATTAAAACAAATTTTTTTCCCAGTTTCATTGAATATGATGAAATCTTATAATGTTACTTTAAGAACATTGCTGTAATCTGAAACTTCTGCAAAATCTTTCAAAAATTGTTGCATATTCTTTTAACGAGATGTGGTAAACTACAATTATTTTTTAATTTAATACATGCACGAATTGAAGTTGAATTTTTAGTTAATAACTACTTATTTCTCACAAACGAAGTTATCATTGGACTTTATTTATCGGTTACTTCAAGCAATTTTTGAACTGTTTCTGTTTGTCTGAGTACTTGTAGGTTTTGTATTTTGTCAGGGCGCCATATAGTCGTTTTCAACGAAAAGCAAAGCGATGTTGTCAGTTTCTGGTCGGTTTCCTACACAACCAACCATTTGGAATTTGAGGTAGGATTCCGTAAAAGAGAAATGAAGTGCTCCTCGCCGCTCGCCTGTTTGCTCTTCGGAACCCTAGGGCGGCGCGACGCACGGTTTGGGAACCCCTGTGTTATTTTGATGTATTAAAACGAACTATTAAGAATAAACCTTCAGGTACAACACAGAGTTGTGGCTCTAGACACAGATCAGTATCACGCATTATTCAAAACACTATTCATAGACTGTGTACCATACTACACTTTATTTCATATTTTCAATTTTCAAAACTTTAAAAAATCTGAAGAGAGAAAACCCTAATGAACAGGCAAAATAAAATTATTTAGTTTGTCTTTTATTTGCCAAACCTTATATCTTTAATATAAGAATTACGACTTTGCATATAAATATATTTCAGTTAATTATACATGAAAAACAAGTTGAATTTCGTTATTTTATATATACAATTGCTCGAACTTCGACCTTAGACGATAATAGTTCCAGTTACTATAATAAAAACAATTATTACTAACCCGCAACCTATATATTTAGGTCCCCAAACACAATATTTTTGTTGAATGTTTTATTTCCTCAACAAAGCATGGGGTTTGATTTCAGTTTTGTCTTTTTGTGCAGATTATTTCAAGCTGTCTGCTTATTATACCAAACCTTAATTGTTGTACTTAAATGATTCACTTCTTAACGGAACTCAAAAACGGAGAAGTTTCACAATTCGTCTGTATATATGGCCCTTTACTGTTGATCTTATTTATACATGTTCAGTGATCACTTAAAAGAAATTTATATTTTTATCCTATTAGAACACCTCAAATATTAGTTTTGAATAAACAAATGATTTTTTAAAATAATTCATTTTATTTAAGGGAATTACTTAGTCTATGAATATGTGTTCTTTTAACGATGCCATTTACTTTAATTGTTACCTAGATCAACTTGGGATTTCAAATATTGATGAAGTTGCGTGTTCATTTACTATTTACATACATGTTTGAAGCAAATGATTATATAGATAATCAAATTTCTGCCTGCCTAACTGTTTTCCTTACCCCAATGTGTATGTGTGTACGTACAAAATAGTCTTTCATTAATATTTTAATACACAAATACTAAAATACAGGTCTTTAAAAAAGATAAAAGATAACGCACTGATAGTTTTACCCTGACAGCTCTGGACAAACCATGACCCAATAGATGGCTGGTTAGAGAGGATTTCAGCAAGAGGACGCTAATGTAGTGGAAGTGAATTTTCAATTAACGCTCAGTTTGCTTTAAAAACCGTTCTGTCACCGGCCTTTGTTAAAAATTGGGTCAGCTGTTATTTTTCATTCGAAACTTTACTCGATCACATTTTCCTTTTGTGTAGACAAGAAAAGCTTTTCTTTGAAGCAGACCTTTCAAGGAATGAAATGCTATTTCTGTTTGGATCTAAAAATGTAGTCCGGCAAACGAAAGAAGCATCCATTAATTTCAGTTCTTCTAACATTACACTACTGGATCCGGACTGGTAATTGCATAGTGTTTTCTGCCTGAATAACTATTCATTCTAGTTTCCTTCCTATCGTCGTTATTTTCAGATATATGTATTTATATGTATATATAACGGGTGATCAATTTTAAGAGTACTGTATTATCAATGTAGATGTCCTTAGACTAGGATATTTTTCAATTTGTCTATTACAGACACTTTCTAATTTTTGAGAAGGCATGTGTCAACTACATAAAACGTTACCAGAATGTGATATATGGTAAATTTTTACCTATTGTTTGATTTATACGTAGTTATTCGTTGTATGGCTTATCATTGCTTTTTGCAAGACAAGACAATGCTTTTTGCGGTGCTAAAGGTCACTTTTATTGTGATGGCACATCTCCGTTGTGCTATAATGTTAAGTGAAGATGGGTACTGAACATGTTTATTACAGTCACGTTTTGAAAAATTTGTGACTGAATGTCCTTATGAAGAAATTGCTATTGAAACGTTTTCACAACATTGAAACAGAATTGTCAATAGGTTTACAGACTAAGTGTACTAAAACCTAGACAAGAATAGGATGTATGGGTATTAACAAAGGTCGTTATAGATGATATACTGAACAGAATGGAAAACAGTTTGATTAAGACTATATTGTTATAAAATTATCCACTACGTCCCTGACGAAAGCAAAGTAAAACAGTATTTATTCCAAAGAACATAAAAACATCAATTTATAGAATAGAGTCTTTAAAACGAACATGAAAAATCAGTCTGGACGCAGTGCGAACAAAGGTAGAACGACCAGAAAGATCGGCGTAGGCTATATTAATTTCAGTATAGTTAGTTTATTGCGTTCAGCTTATTTGTTGTTATGATTTCGATGTTATTGTATAGAATCAGCTGTTGGAAGTAATTGTTTACGTGTGAATAAAAGTTCTAAAAAGTGAAGTGACTGTGAGTTTTCTAAATTAATTTACATTTGAGCCTACGGAGATTATCACAATTTGGTGATCAGAAGTACAGGATTAAGTGAAGTTAAAATCGTAATTTGATTTATGGGAACCCGAAAAATGGAAATAGAAAAAATGGACGAGACTACCAAAAAATATTCAAACAGGTTACGGATATACTAGACGAAAAAATAACGCAGATCCTGGAAAATCGAGACAAAAAAGAGAAACAACATCAGAAATTTAACAAAGGTTAGTGAAATCTTTAGATCAAAAACGTAAAATACAATTACAAAATCTTGTTTCAACGATGAAAAGTGAACAACAAAATTTAATGGAAGGATTATTCTCGAAATTTGAAGGAACAAGGCCAAACTGAAGGAGAAAAACAATTTCAATTTGAACAATTATTGCAAATAGTATCGCAAGTTAACGAAAAAGCTAAACTACGACATAAAGATGCTAAAAAATAATGTGGAGGCTTTTGAAACCAAAGTGGAAGACATCTACTCCGTCCAGAGTAAGGTGAAATCAGTTCCAATAAAAACACAGTACAAAGCGAAGTAAGTGAACTACAAGACAAAATCAGTGGCATCCAAAACAAAGTGGAAACCGAAATTAAACAATTACAACAAGATTAGCAGAGAGGAAAATACCAGCACACCGTGAGTACCAAAGGTTGGTTTAGTAAACCACCCACATTTGATGGAAGTTCATCTTGGTCCATGTATAAACGGTAATTGGAAACCGTGGCTACAGCTAATGGATGGGATAACCAAGAAAAATCTACCTCTCTGGTAATTTCGCTAAGAGGTCCGGCATTAGAAGTCCTCCAAAGCCTTCCAATCAATGAACAAGGTAATTTCGACAAGATCATCGCCATTTTAGACAAAAGATGCGACAATCAATCCTTGAGCCAGGTATACCAAGACCAACTCAGTGGAAAAACGCAAAAATCCGGCGAGAGTCTACAAGAGTTCAAAGCCGAGATTAGACGATTAGTACACCTGTCCTACCCAGACCTGCCAGAGGAAACTAACGATCAGTCGGCCACAAAGAATTTCATAAACGGCATGAGAGATGTAGAAGTACAAAGGAATCTAAGGCTTAGTGACATCACGAAGAGTAATGAAGCTCTACTTCGGGCTTTGGAAGTAGAGCCTGTCATGGTCATGTCCAAGCCGAGGGTACGAGCAGTTTCCTTCAACCAGGAAGAGGGAAAATCACCATTTCGAGAGTTGCTGTCTAGCCTGAACAAACTACCGGAACAGGCACAGAGAACTGAGACCAAGAAGAGCATGTTAGCATTGTGTGCGGACATGATATTTCCTACAAGACTGCAGAGTGAGGCTATCGGAACGATCACCGACCAGGGGTAACCAACAAAACAGTCACATGTCCAGGGACCGTCAGCCAGTCAGCTTAAGGGTGCGAATACTGACTGACCCTCCACCAGCCCCAAAACATCCATCCGGGGCTTTTGTCGAGATAGCAGCAGCCTAGTCACCAGGGGCACCACCAATGGCCGAGTAATTACCATCACCATCGACACCGGCGCCTCTGTGTCCATTGCCAAATCCAGAGTTCTGAAGGCATCGGAAATCCGGCCAGTTACCAACAAATTCTAGCTCAGAACAGCCACCAGCGAGTCCATGTCAATACAGGGTGAGGGAGATATAATAATGAAGATGGGAGACAACAGAATCCGGCATAGGGTCCTGGTAGCGGATATTGGGGGCGATTTTATACTTGGTATGGACCTAATCAGCCACATGTATTTATGTTCGACCCGAGATGATGTTCTTCGGTTCCTAAATAAGGAATTTGTATTGACACGGCCCGTCAACAGTTCAGCCACCTCCTGAAAATCCTCAGTCAGAATTCTCGGTCGAACGGAACTGATTATTCGTGGACAGCTAGAAAGCAATCTGGGAGCTGCGTTGGAATGGTGGAGCCCGTACACTCAGCGCATGACTACTTAGTTGGACGGGCTATAGTTAAAACCGGACGAGATATACCAATTAGAGTTATGAATTTCTCCAACAAGGAGATCAGAATTGAAAATGGTCAAGAGATAGCTCTTGATTAGAGCCAGTAGAGACCATCATCAATTGCGAAGAAGGGTACCAGACGACAGTGAAGGAGACAGGTCCCAATAAAGAGTTTCTGCAACAGTTTGCTGACCATTTGATACACCTTACACCAGAGGAACCCAAGCAATTTATCGCAAAGCACTGGCAATTTTTTAACTGTCAAGATGAAACCACTGGTCGCACCAACATCATCTAGCACCGAATAGATACCGGAAAGGCTCAATCCATCAGAATACCACCTAGACGACTAACCTTGGTGCAACAACAGGCAGTCGAGGATAACATCGAGTCCATGTTACAAAATGGAGTTATTGAGCCATCCATCAGGCCATGGTCTGCTCCCGCCGTGCTTGTTAAAAAGAAGGATATAAATACCCGATTTTGGGTGGATTACAGAAAGCTGAATGACGTCACGAAGAAAGACAGCTATCCACTACCCCGAATCGATAACACTCTGACCACTCAGTGTCATATTCAGAAAAGAGCTGGGATTACCCTGCGATTTGGCTTTTGGCTCCCCCGAAGAACTTTCCCAAGACATCAACGGTTATGTCGAGCAGCTCCGACATGACATGCTGGCAATACACGAATTAGCCAGAACGCAGATGTTGGCCACCAGTGACCGGATGAAGACGCGATATGACCTCAAGCCCAATTCAGTCGGGTTCCAAGAGAGGGACAAAGTCCGGTTGTACAACCCATAACGGAGCAAGAGTAAATCTCCAAAGCTTACACCCGGCTAGGATGGTCTACACGAGGTGGTCAAGAGGATTAACGACGTCGTCTACTGTATCCGACGGAACACCAGGGCGAAGTTAAATGTGGTCAATTTAGATCGACTCGCTCTCTCTCGTTCCCTACCATGGACAGGATGTTTCTAATCGGGACGATTAGAATTAAAGGGACGGCAGTGTTATAAAATGATCGACTCGACCCTGGTAAAAGCAATGTAAAAAAACTATTCGTCCCAAAGAGCATAAAAACATCAATTTCTAGAGTCTTCAAAATGAGCAAGAACCATCAATATGGACGCTGTGCGAACAGAGGTAGAACGACCAGAAAGATCGGGTACGCTATATAAAACAATATTAATTTCAGTAGAGTTAGTTAGTTTATTGCGTTCAGCTTATTTGTTGTTATGATTTCGATGTTATTGTATAGAAGCTGTCGGAAATAATTGATTTTTGCTTGTGAAGAAAAGTTCCAGAAAGTGAAGTCACTGTTACTTTTTAGAGTTAAATTACATTTGAACCCTCGGAGTTTATAACAATATGAATATTAGCATCTTCATCAGGTATAATACATTTGTTCTTAAAATAATAATATTTTACATATCAGATTTTGCAATTGTACGCCTTTGTTATGAAAGTGCACAAATAGCATTAAGAAATAAATTAAACTTGTTTCCTTACAATTTCTACACTAACCAGTCCAATATTTTGAACAAGAAAATTATTGTTTATGGTTGAGGCAATCCATTAGATATGATGAATCGGATCGAACCTTTTATTCTGATGGAGTATGGTTTCACTTATAGGATATAATTTTATTTAAATATAATCAATTACTAATATATTATTTCTGCTAAATAAAAATAATAAAAGGACACGTACACATCCCTATACAGTACAAGGAACTTCCATGACGATGACACTAGTCGTTATTTTTGATCACCATATTTATCAATTAGGTAATTTTCGCTTAAAATTGTTCTGACTATTATATACGCATAGTATATAATAGAGTCGGTCAGTGTTTGTAGACTTGTCACATACATGTATCAATTTTCTATAGACGGAAAATATATTATCAAATCAGCATTTGAACCAAGTCTAGCTAAATACAACAATGGCACTATTGAAAGACGTATGTTGCCCATGTTGTGATCCCGGGCATCCAGAGTTCACAGGATATGTGGTAACACCCTATATTATGCCGTAATGTATGTAGAACCAAAATAGGGTGTGGTCCTTAGACGATCTTATGATCAATAAATTAGATTGCAATGAACTAACATTAAATATTGTCCTAGTGTAAGGAATGGAAATGCTATATTTTAGGCTTTTATCATGAAATCCAGAGGTTGTTATGAACTAGCAACACTGTCGGAATATAAAGTATCCAATAAATAAGATTAAAAGATTGGCCTAGAACCAAAGAAATAAAATTATGTTTGAATTAAAAAAATGTTTTTTTTAATTAAAGTTCGCTTAAAATATAGGCGTCCTTAGATAGGTAAGTTTCAGGGAGATATAGAACTATATATATTTTTAAAATATAAAAGTTACCCAGAATAAGCTATATTCTGAATCTAGAACATATCCGCATTATACATACATAACAAATTTTCTTAAATTTATGTTTTGCTTTTAACTATACATATTTTTTAAGATTTTTTTATTTTAGTTTTCACTTTCTATAAATAATAATTAGACAAGTGAATAACTTTCGAATGACTCGAACGAAAATAAAAAGCATATAACACGACCATGTACTGATAGCAAAAAAAAAACGACTCATTCATAAATAAACTCACTGCAACTTCCGTTGAAATTATTGCCAGTACCAGCAAGACGAGATTAGCAGTGTTTTACCAACAATGTCTATTAAAGCTCAAAAGTTTAGAAGAAATAACACATTTCCCCAAAAACACATGAAAATCGAGTGCCCCACCACTCCAAAAAGCAGATAAAGCAATAAAGTAGGCCCATTAAAATTGTTAATGGAAGAGGAATGGACTTGGTATAGGACTAGATAATATGTAAGTCTACATTTAGAATAACACATTTCCCCAACACATGAAAATTGAGTGCCCCACCACTCCAAAAAGTAGATAAAGCCATAAAGTAGGCCCAAAAAAATTGTTAATGGAAGAGGAATGGACTTGGTATAGGACTAGATACTACGTAAGTCTACATTTAGAATAATACATACTGAATTAATATACAAACAAGATATTTCCCATTTTCAAGTTATTGATTTTCATAGTAGAGAATCTGTTTAAGATATGACACTTTTATAATAACTTCAAAATGTAAAAAAATAGTTTAATATTAAAAAAAACTAACTCCAAAACTTATACACCCCAGTTTCATTCAGAAGTGGTGAAAATATCGCAAAGTATTCAAATTTCTAACAAAAAATAAATACAAATATTAGCTCTTAATATGGAATTATCTCTCTAGATTTGTGTCTAGAGCTACATTTTTTGCGACCATTGTCATTTATTATTTCTTCTGAGCACAATATTGGATTTATGTGTCATTGAATACCAAATAAAAGTCGTGTTTCAGCCATGTATAACAGGCTTTGCATGACGGACAATAATTATTAAAAAAACAGTTTTCACTTAGTTTCACTTAGTTGACTGTTTGTTGGCATATGTATCTCCAATGATCTGTGTTTATCCTCTGTCAAACCTATATTATTTACATGGTTCGATCTATTAAAAGTTTAATATTTTTCAAAATAATTTGGTCACGTGCAAGATGGACTCGCATACTAAGGGTTCCGTACCACCTTAAAGATTCTAATATTCCAGTTTAAGATAAGCGGGGAATGGGTGCATTTTCTTATATTTTCCCTAATATCTTTTAAAGGGAGCGGTTTAAATTTATAAAAAATATACAGTTTCATTTTCCACACATAGACTTTTTATTTTAACTGCCTCATTCGCTTGATTTTGATCAGAATACAATGTATTTAATTTTCTAATTTGGCAGCTAAAAATTAACATTAGAGTTTTATTTTACTAATAAACTTTCAGAGAAGCCTTTTATAATCTACTGTCTTTGAGGCTCTGTAGATTGGAAGATTAAGGGCAAAATAGGTCAAGTTTTAAATTATAAATTTTTAAATCTGTTATTCAAATTATTTAAAAATACAAATAAAACATATTTTTCAAAATTTAAATAGTGTAGTTTCTAAAGTGGGAATTAAGTCGATGTTTAATAATTTTGTTAATATATTTTAAACAAATGATTTAAAAATATGATAAATTTGTATTTCACATAATGAGCCTTTTATCTGATATATTACATGATGCATTTGAAAATTGAATTTTTATTTTCCATTTAATTATATAATTTGTCCCTAAAATTACTATGGGGGTATTCTAATAATTTTTCTTATAAATTTATTATGGTTTGGGAAATAAAGCGAGAAATGAAATTTTTTTATATCTTTATGTTAATATCTTGTAAACAATTAATTTTAAAAATATGAAAAATATGTATTTGTATTCCTCATAATCAGCCCTTTCATTTGGTGTATAGCATGATGCGTTAAAAAATATTTTTTTTATTTTCCGTTTAATTCTATAATTTGGCCCCCAATATTAATATTAGGGATTTATTCATATTTTTCTTGTAAACAAAAAAATGTAGGTCTTATAGTTTAGGGAATAACGGGGGAATGGGTAGTTTTTTAAATATTTTTTAATATATTTTAAAATATTCATTTTAGAACAATAAAAAAAATATATTTGTATTCGTCATAATGAGCCATGTGATTTGATATATTACATGATTCGTTAGAAACGATTATAATTTTTTATTTTCCATTTAATTCTTGCCCCCCAAATTAATATTAGGGGTTTCTCCTTATTTTTCCAGTAAAGTTCAAGTGAAGGGCTATACCTCCATTTTTTTTTTCAAAATTTTCCAGCTCATGGTGTCGGAGATAAGGGGGGATGGGTAAAATTATTGATATTTTTGTTAATTTCTTTTAATTAATTTATTTTATAAATATGAAAAAAATATATTTGTTTTCATCATAATAAGCAATGTGATTTGATATAGTCGTTACATGCTCCGTTAGAAACAATTATACTTTTTTATTTTCCATTTAGTTTTATAATTTGCTCCCCAAAATGAATATTAGGGGCTTCCCCTTATTTTCCAGTAAATTTTAGGTGAGGGGCGTCCATTTTTGTCAAAATTTTTCAGCTTATGGTTCCGGGGATAAGGGGGGGGGGAAATCGGTAATTTTTTTTATATTTTTGTTAATATATTTAAATTAATTTATTTTAAAAATATGAAAAAAATATATTTGTTTTCGCCATAATGAGTTCTTTCATTTAATATATAACATGATGGGTTTGAAACAATTTTAATTTTATATTTAATTCTGTAATTTCTCCCTAAAAGTAAAAGTGGAGGTTTCTCCTTTTTTTCCAGTAAACTTTAGATCAGACCCTATACCTTAAATTTTGTTCATAACTTTACGTTTTATAGTTTCGGAGATAAGGCCCCCCCCCCTTATCTGGGTAATGGGTAAATTTTGGAACATTTTTGTTAATATCTTTTTAATTATTTTTTTTAAATATGAGAAAAATATATTTGTGTTCCTCAGAATAAGACCTTTCATTTAATGTATTACACAATGCGTTTGAATTTTTGTTTATTTTTAAATTTTCATTTAATTCTATAATTTGCCCCCCAAAATTAATATTAATGATTTCTCCTTATTTTTCCTGTAAAGTTCGGGCAACGTTCTATATTTTCCTATTTTTTTGAAAATTTTAGGCTTAGTAGTTTCGGTGATCAGGGGGGGGGAAGGTCGATTTTTTTTAGTTTTCCCCCTAGAAGTACCCTTAAAATCAAAATTTCTTCTTTTACGATATGTACGCCTTATCGGGTCACCAACTATACATTGATACCAAATTTCAACCACTTCCGTCCAGTGGTTTAGGAGAAAATTGCTGTGATGTGACAGAGGCAGAAATCCAGAGTGATATTATAAGGGTATCCGTATATTGTATATACAGAACCCTATTAAATGAGATATTTTTTAAGGAGCCATTTTTTCAGTTAAACTAAATATGGAAATGTGTTCAAATTGAAATAAAATGAATTTATATGATTGTTTCAGTTTGTGCCACAGGATTGCTGAACGAGCTCGAGATATGTACTTTCAGACCAGGTTTGTCGATCTTCAGAATGCTTAGAAATAATTTACTTGCCGATGGTTCCTGTAAAAACCTAATCGAAATAGATTGGGTATAAGGGCATACCCAGCTTTTTGTTTAGGGAGGAGCAAAATTACGTCTACCAGACTTTAGAAAACTTGTCTCTTCAATATGTAGTGAACATATGGTTCCAGCAAGATGAAGCACCTCCACATAATACAAGAATTATAACATTTCTAATCAGCAATATGGAAACACTGCATCGGAAATCGAGCTCCGATCGCTTGACCTGCTCGCTGGCCAAACCTTTGTTTTTGCATTTGTAACAGCGCGCTTTTTCTACGGGTTTAATATTTTTATTATACAGCTCCAATCCTGTAAGAAAAGACCTGAATGAAAAAATTAATGCTGCCACCACCCAGAAATGAATGTTGTTGGAGAGAAACATCTGGGAACCTCTCTCTGTTGGCTGAAAAATAAAATACAATGATCTTCACTGCTCCTAATCTGCCATGACTCTCAGTCCCTGGTAGCTCCTGGCTTCTCGTCACCCTAGAGGGTAAGTCCCCAGACTTCGCAAATGCTGGTAGTTGTAGGGGGAAAGGGGAAGGAGTTAAAAGTAAACACCCAAGAAAATGACACATATATTGAAAATAAAAATAAAAAAAAATAGAAACGATAATTCAAACACAAAATGTAAATAAAAGGCAAATGAAAAAAATTAATACTGCTAGTTAAACAATACAACAACATATAACCCAACAAAATTCTGGCTTTTATCTAACCCCAAAATACAACAATAAATTTATAGAATAAAATACTACAATGTAATTATACCTACTACATCGGTGAAGGAAAGAGGTAAGTCAACCCTACTTAAGCCCTATAGGGACCCAAACTACAATATGTCTTTCCTTATATCGGCAGACGTTGGTAAGCCAGTTTACCCAACGAATTTATGAATGAATGAAGGTGAATACGAAAAAAACAAATTTAAACAATATTCCAAGGAAAGAAAAACAAATTCTTGCTGTTCGTTCCTTTATCGACTCAGGGAGTCAGCTGAGATCTTCAAAATTTCACAATCTACCTTTGCATACTCCGACGCTAATTAGCCTCTATTGCGAGGTTTCTTCCCTGCCATTTGCTGGTCTAAGAAACCTCTAACTTGGGTTCAGAATTTGAACCTACAACTCTACGGAAAAACTCACAGCTTTCTGGTACTAACACACACACAACTCCAATGAATTCAGTAGCTAGCTAAAAATCTTTTATACAAGTCCCTGAAGCCCTATTTGAACAGATGGAATATTCATTTGTTACGAGTCTGGTTTCCACCATTTCTCTGTCCCCTAATTCCGTCGGGCCACGTACGATTAGTTTTCTTGAGTTCCGGCCCCGAACTCCACCTATTTCTAAGTATTTATTTTTTTCTTAATATTTTGTTCCCCCGAAATTTCTGTTTCTCCCGTATATGAATTAATTTAAACAAATTTCCTACTTGTCGAATTCACGCGCGCCTATTGGTTCATTCTGAGACAGCGTTTTAAAAATCTCGATTTAGAATAGACTGATGACTAAGTTTTTCCAAATTTTTGACCTCTCGGCCATCTTTGATTTTTGCTCCTTTTCTGCACGTACAATATTACAAAAACAACTAACAACCTGAGTCGACAAAATAAGTCAACCACAGCAATGCATAAACTATTCAACATTGTTTAAAGTAAGATACCATGTTTTTCGCCTAAGCGTTGAATTTCGAAATGTATATTTGATATTTACACTTCTGTTAAACAAGACCAATTTTAATACAAAAATTGCTTATTTCGCGCATAGCGACAAATTTCGGCTTTACAATTAATTTTCTAATGCAACGAAAGAGGGCAATAATTATTATTTCAGCCTGATCAAATAATTACTAAAAAATGAATTTATCTAGCACCACCAGGTGTTACACATTTGGGGCTACCTAAAAAGCACAGTTTATAGTAGAATTGTCGAACATTTAACTTAATTTGATTTAATTCAAGGCTTTCTCACTGGGTTAGTTTTATTTTTCATAGATATGTAATGGTTTAGCTGTTTACTTTAGTATTATTTTTTTATGAAAATTTTAAGAAAACAAAATTACGGGATTTTGTTTCAAAGCAAACTAAGTGAAAACTTGTTTTTTTATAAATTTACATTTTCTCACATCCAAAGATAGGCACGTTGTACATGGTTTAAAAGCTCTTTTTATGTGCTATTCAACGACTATAAATCCACTAGGGTGACCATAAGAAATAACAATGTTGGCTATAGTTGCAAAAAATCTAGATAGCCTAGAAAAAATTCTTTAACATCAATCGATTGGCCGTAGTCGCTGACATAAAACTACCAAATTTTATAAAAACTTGTTTGCAAGATAGTGAATATATTGCAATTTTTCTAAAACAACATTTTTTTTTCGATATTTTGAAAACCTCTGGAGCTATGTTTCATTTTAATACAACACGAAATTGTGGTTCGAATAGGGCAACTTTTTTCTCATTTAAGTCACCCTGTTTCTCTTGCTGTTTTGGAAATCCCAATGTATTTTATTTGGACCATGTGGTATAAGCAAAGTAAGAACTTAATTCAACTCTGTTAAATTTAGCAAAGATCCTTCAAATTCATCTTAAACGCAAACGATTTGAGTTTTCAGAGATTGTCCGTTCTTAATATAGAACTACCTTCAGATAACTAAAATTATGAATCCACCGGAAGCTCGTCTTTAAGGTTGACCTAAAATCCATTTAACGCATATACCGATTCGTCTAGTTGTTACATATGCCAATTTTCTTTCTTAAAAACTATAAACTGAAATTAATTAAGTAAAAATAGATAAATTAAATTAAATTGGTGACACTTGTCTTCAGCAAAATTATTTTCAAATCCATAACTAGTTCTATACAGGGAATACCAGACCCCACATGGGATTCACCAGTTCATCATTACTTACGGAAATTTTCACGGGGGATTTTCAAAAACACTTATTGCATTCATATAATTATTTAATTAAACATTTTTCTCACTGGGATAGTGTGGATAACGTATTGTGTATTTGGGACGGTACAAACACAAACTTGAAACAGTTCTTGAATTATTTAAATTTTGTTCACAAAGATACTTATGTAACTTACTATAAAAATAGCGAGTAACAATATAATATATTATTTCGACGTACAAGTCTGAAAGATTAATAATATTCTAAAATTTACTTTTATGTTTTTTTGGGGAATAACACCACAATAGAAATAAAACTACGTATATTGCAGGAATACCAAACGTTTCAAAGTCTATTCTGACTTCGTTGTCAATGGCTTTATATTTATTGATGTGATTGCAAAATGAAAATTTGATTTATGACATTTAAAATTGACATTAGAAAATTTGTTGTTTTTAGATATACAGGTAGCACAAAAAATGCTAAAGATCAAGAATTATAGTTAACCACCTTTTAAATTAGAAGAATTTGAAAGAGTTGTCTTTAGAATTTATAAGTGACGTTCCTAGGTACGACTTTGTTATAAGATAGCGCATTCGCCAAAAATGCGATCAAAGAATTCTATTGTTTCAGTGATCCAATTAACGTCATAAGGGAAAACCTAGGAAAAACCTTATGAACTATCCCGATATTGGGTTGTTCAAAAGGAGGTTACCATTAATAATTTCTTCCTTAATTGTCGGTAACCAGATACGATTAAATTCTACAGAAGTAGAAGCGATACAATCGTCTTCATTCAAAAGAATTAAGGCAGACTCTTTTATTTTTCGTTTTGTGTTATGTTGTTCTTTGTGAAGTATAGTTGAATTGTCAAATTGTATTTTATGGCCTAGGTCCGAAGCATGTTCACAAATTTTTGATTTTTCAAATTGCCGTTTCGTTATGTAATTCTTGTGTTCATTTATTCGTACGTTTAATGGTCTCGATGTTTCTCCAAATATAAAAATGTATTGCATTCGCAGTTTTTTGAGTTCTGGGTTTTGTTTGTTGGTTTTGTTTTCGATATTAAAGATTTAAGTGTATTTCTTGTTTGGAATGTTGTTTTAACATTAAATCTGTTGAAAAGAGTGGGCAACAGATTTCTCACTCAGGATTTCTGCCTCTGTCACATCACAGCAATTTTTTCCCAAAACTACTGGACGGAAGAGGTTGAAATTTGGTATGAAGGTATAGTTTGGTGACCTGATCAGGAGCACATATCGCAAAAGAAGAAATTTTGATTTTAGGGGTACTTCTGGGGGGAGAAACTAAAAAAATCGACCGTTCCCCCCTGATCTCCGAAACTAATGAACCTAAAATTTTGAAAAAAATAGGAAATATAGAACGTTGCCCGAACTTTACAGGAAAAATAAGGAAAAATCATTAATATTAATTTTGGGGGGCAAATTATAGAATTAAATAAAAATTTAAAAATAAAAAAAATTCAAACTCATCATGTAATAAATCAAATGAAAGGTCTCATCCTGAGGAACACAAATATATTTTTTTCATATTTAAAAAAAATTAATTAAAAAGATATTAAAGAAAATATACCAAATTTTACCAATTCTCCCCCCCTTTATCTCCAAAATTATAAAACGTAAAGTTTTGAAAAAAAACTTTTATAAGTTCTGTCCTGAAGTTTACTGGAAAAATATGGAGAAACCTCTACTTTTCATTTTGGGGGGCAAATTACAGAATTAAATGGAAATTATAAAATTAAAAGTGTTTCTAACCCATCATGTTTTATATCAGATGAAAGGGCTCATTACGACGAAAACAAACATATTTTTTTCATATTTTTAAAATAAATAAATTAAAAGATATTAACAAAAATATAAAAAAATTACCCATTTCCCCCCTTATCTCCGAAACCATAAGTTGGAAAAATTTGAAAAAAAATTGAGCTATAGCCCCTCACCAGAGCTTTACTAGAAAATTAAGGAGAAACCCATAATATTTATTTTGAGAGGCAAATTATAGAATTAAATAGAAAATATAAAATTAAAATTGTTTCTAACCCATCATGTTATATATCAAATGAAAGGGCTCATTATGACGAAAAAAAATATATTTTATTATATTTTTAAAATAAATTAATTAAAAGTTATTAACAAAAATATAAAAATTTTTACCCATTCCCCCCCCTATCTCCGAAACCATAAGCTGTAAAATTTTGAAAAAAAATATATGTACAGCTCCTTACCTGAACTTTACTGGAAAAATAAGGAGAAATCCCTAATATTCATTTTGGGGGGCAAATTATAGAATTAAATGGAAAATAAAAAAATTAAACTTGTTTCTAATGTATCATGTAATATATCAAATCACAGGGCTCATTATGACTAATACAAATCTATTTTTTTAATTTTTTTTAAATAAATATTTTAAAATATATTTAAAAAAAATATTTAAAAAATTACCCATTCCCCCCTTTATTCCCCAAACTATAAGACCTATTTTTTTTTATTTACAGGAAAAATACGAAGAAATCTTTAATATTAATAATGGGAGGCAATTTATAGAAATAAACGGAAAATAAAAAATATTTTTTTAACGTGTCATGCAATATATCAAATGAAGGGGCTCGTTATGAGGAATACAAATATAGGTTTTTCATATTTTTAAAATTAATTGTTTACAAGATATTAACATACAGATATAAAAAATTCTCATTTCTCGCTTCATTTCAAAACTATACTACCTAAAATTTTGAAAATTATAAGGGGTACTGGGACTCACTTGAAATTTATAAGAAAAATTATTAGAAAACTTCCATGGTAATTTTAGGGACAAATTATACAATTAAATGGAAAATAAAAATTCAATTTTCAAACGGATCATGTAATATATCGAATAAAATACTCATTATGTGAATTACAAATATAACATATTTTTAAATGATTTGTTTAAAAGATATTAGCAAAGATATTAAACATCGACTTAATTCCCATTTTAGAAACTATACTATTTAAATTTTGAAAAATATATTTTATTTGTATTTTTAAATAATTTGAATAACAGATTTAATAATTTATAAAATTTAAAACTTATTTTGCCCTTTATGTTCCAATCTATAGAGCCTCAAAATTCAGACAATAGATTATAAAAGGCTTCCCTGAAAGTTTATTAGTAAAATAAAACTAATGTGAATTTTTGGGGGTCAAATTAGAAAATTAAATACAGCGAATCTTGAAGGTGGTACTGAAGCCTTACAATGCGAGTCCAACTCGCACTTGACCAAATTATTTCTTTTACTCTGGTGATGAAGGAGTCGGCTATAGTTAAGACAGATTCTTTAGTTATGCAAATATTATTCTTTCAATATTAAATGAAATTATGACAAAAATGACTTAAAGATTAGAAAATACCAGAATGTTCAATATTCAGTTCATAGTTTCAAAAGTCTCTAAAATTTTGTTAATTTTCAGAAGTTCATATGCAAACTATCCCAGAGATCGGTTAATCAATTAGTTTACTCTCATGCATCCTTGTATTGGTTAGCACACTTCCATTTAGATGGAAATACTGTAACTTGAGAGCTAAAGTAAAGAGGATCTTAAATCAAATTAGTGTCCTCGAGTATATAAAAGACAATGTCGCTTTGGAACTACGAGTATGAACTTTTGAAATAGTTCGGAAATTTCTTTTGGCGACATTCACCTAAACTAATGAAGATAGGTTTCGACGAACATTGTTTCAAGTAAATCCAATCAGTTTGCATCGCATCCTAAACCCGCGTTGTCTAGTTTAGTTATTTTGTATAAAAATATGCGGAAAACTTAATACGCATTAAAGATGAGAATACAGAAGCTACTTTAGGTGTAAACATGTACCAGGTGAGACATAATGCAGATAAACACTTTAAATATTGACTATTTCCCTTGTTTACATAGGACGCAAAGATTTGTACACTTATCACAAGAATACGAAACTTAGCTATTTGAGTATGAGAAATATGTTATAAAATGTTATAGATTGGCTTTAATACACAAACTCATAAACGCAGAAATACACAGTCTAACTTCGGTGCTGCAGCAAGTCCTATTTGGAATATATTATTTAAAGACTCACACAGGTAAACTTGATATAAACGTATATGTAGTGTACGGGTATTATTAGGATATAACTACATGTGGAAAAGTACAATTTCGCTAAGGATCAATTTCGATAAAATAGATGCTAATTATTTTGTTACGGAATTTCTATAGAGAGTGAACCAAAATATTTCCAAAGTTTCGAAATAATGGGCAAGACCAGACGACGTAAAATTTTTTATTCGTTTCATATCTGCAATAAAAATTTGAGATACCTATTTGCAAAAATCATTATAAAGTTCAGAGGACCTTGAAGGTCAAGTTAAAGTTCATATCCAAAATCACCAGCAGACTTTTGAATCACCCTTATATAGTATCTCGTTAGCTATAGTAATGAATTTTTATATCAATTCACCCTTGATCTCCGTAACTACTGAGCCTAAAATTTTGAAAAATAGAAAATATGGAGCGTTGCCCGAACTCTACAGGAAAATTAAGCAGAAACCATTAATATTATTTTTGGGGGGGGGGCAAATTATAGAATTAAATAAAAATTTAAAAATAAAAAAAAAATTTCAAACGCATCATGTAATATATCAAATGAAAGGTCTCATTCTGAGGAACACAAATATATTTTTTTCATATTAAAAAAAAATGATTTAATTAGACATTAACGAAAATATAAAAAATTTTACCCATTCCCCCCCTTATCTCCGAACCCATCATTCTCCATGAAAAATTTTGAAAAACTGGAAGTATAGCCCCTAACCTGAACTTTACTGGAAAAATAAGAAGAAACCCCTAATATTCATTTTGGGGGGAAATTATAGAATTAAATGGAAAATAAAAACTTATAATTATTTCGAACGGGTCATCAAATCAAATCCCATCATGTACTATATCAGATAAAAGGCTCATTATGTGAATTACAAATATATCATATTTTTAAATCATTTGTATAAAAGATATTAACAAAAATATTAAACATCGACTTAATTCCCACTTTAGAAACTACACTATTTAAATTTGAAAAATATATTTTGTTTATATTTTTAAATAATTTCAACAACAGATTTAATAATTTATAATTTAAACTTTGACCTATTTTGCCGTTTTTCTTCCAATCTACAGAGCCTCAAAACTCAGACACTAGATTATAAAAGGCATCTCTGAAAGTTTATTAGTAAAATAATACTCTAATGTTACTTTTTGGGGGCCAAATTAGAAAATTAAATACATATGTATTGTGATAAAAATCAAGCGAATCCTAAAGCAGATAAAATAAAAAGTTTATGTGTGGAAAATCAAAGTGTATATTTCTTATAAATTTAAAACGCTTCCTTTAAAAGATATAAGGGTAAATATAAGAAAATGCACTTATTCCCTGTTTGTCTGAAACTGGAATATTCGAATCTTGAAGGTGGTACGGAACACTAAGTATGCGAGTCCAACTCGCACTTGACCAAATTATTTATTTAACTTTAATTGATTATTTGTGTTATTTAATCTCATGATATTTGTTATTAATATGCTAATTTATTAATCTAACTCTTTAAAAAAAATCACTTGTCAGCAAAACAATTTCAACCAATATTCAATTTAACAGCTACTTTTTATCTTGCTACTCTACTTATTACTTTCGATAATTCTGTTTCTTATTTATCTAAGCTATCATTCTTAACTAAATTTATAAATAAAACATTCATTATCTTTTAAACATTCCCACATACAAATTACAAAATTATTTACCTTAGTATTATATTGATTTATTGTTTCTGTTTTTCTATTGCACCATTCCAATTTGTTCCGTGAATTTTCTCCTTTTTTTCCAGTATCTTAATATTTTAATTTTCAATTTTCCATTTATTTACATTTATATCCCATTCAATTCATCATTTTAAAAGTTTGTTTCCTTATCTGTATGTCTTCATACTACTTACATTTCATCAAAATGTTTTGTGTGATGCTTGCACATTCACTTTAGTTTATTTCACAAACCTGAGATTTTGAACCTTATTTTTCCTCCAAATCTAGTTTCTAATAACTTTTCATTGTCACCAAACTTCTTGATTTTTAAAAACAAATATTCAGCTGAACGTAACATCCGAGACGCTGGTTAAATGACGAATCTCCAGAATTTGGTGTGTCGGTTGTATAAAAAAGGTACGAACAATTGCCATCTATGAGGCCAAGTTTTGCATAATTCAGCCTACTTGATGCTGCATATTTCTTATTACTAATTTTATCAAATTTCTGAATTAAACTATATGTTTTACAAAATATCTCATTTGAAAGCTAATTTAATTTTGAATAAATTGTTTTATATAAAGTATTGCTCAATTTTTCTTTGTTATGGAGATTTTGAACTTCTAAAGTTTGAACCTTGACTTTCTCCTTTTCACATTATTTACAAAATATAACTTATATCTACAATCTAATTTCCTATTTCTACTCTCTATAGTCTCTTACATACTAAGCACATGAAGTTTTTACTTGCACCAAGTTCATTTCACTTTTTTGAGAATGTCTATTTTAAGGCTTAGTTCGTTCACTATAAGTTTACTTTACACTATCTGTAATTGTCTCAGTTCACCAGTTGCACTTCTTAATTAAGTGTCTTTAGTTTGTTTACACTCTTAACTTGGCTAATTACCTAACTTGTTACCTATTACAATTTATCTTTAACTCTTTAAGAGAATTTTCTTCAGGAGTTGTTCCTTACATCCTATTTTTACATAATTTACTTCTTTGAAATACTTGTGTAAGATATTTTTTATCATTTGCTAATATTATTTTTTATTTTTAGTTTACTTCTTAACTTTCTATATGTTGCCATTAAGGTGTCCCATTTTTTTTAACTCTCTCATAGCGATGTCACCAACAATAACTTTTAAATTTTCTTGTATACGAGTCCATGAATCATATTGATAATTCCTGTTCTTGTGGTTGCTGCATTTCGTGTTCCACAAAGTTGGTTCGTTTTCATATAGACTACTGAATTGAAAAATAATGTCACTTGTCTACTCCATAATAATACATAGGCACTTTTCAGCTTTAATGAATAATTAATACTGAGCAACTAAAACCCAAACAATGAAGTAATCATACTTGCCCGAGTCGCGCCTTTGAAGTTACCGACTCGAAGTGAATCCGACGCGCCTGCACAATTTTTCTCGAGCCAGCTTAAGCCGTACCCTTCCCACGGCGTGTTGGCGCGAGCTGGTGCGGCGCGGCCTATGTTTTCAGGAGCCGTGGGAAGGCACTTTTATATATACAACAAAAGAAACTTTTATAGACCAAATAACAGAATTTTCTAAATATCAACTAATTTCAAAAAATTCTTATGCTTTTTATATTGCTAATGACCCACAAGACTTTTATTATAAAACAATGTGTCGCATTTTCTCGCAACTATTCAAAAGTGGAACATTTACTTTTCTAAAATGTAACACTAAACTTAGAGATATAACAAATATTGACAGACAACGTGAAATTGTTCAGTATAACCACGAAAAGAAGAATAATCATCGTGGGATTCTTGAAACTAACGCCCAAATAAAATCCAACAACTATTACTGGCCTAAACTTGACAGTGACGTACGAAATTATGTTAACAACTGCGACACTTGTCAACAAAGTAAATGCGAAAGACACCCACAACATCTAACTCTTCAAATAACCCCTACACCCACAAAACCTTTTGAAATTGTCCATATAGACGTATTCCAAGTTCGTCAACAAAAGTTTTGTACTTTCTTAGACGCTTTTTCAAAGTACGGTCAAGCTTATCCAATTACAACTAATAATAACCCTGCAATAATTACTTCACTATTTAAGTTTATTTCACATCATGGAATCCCAAAACACATAACTTCAGATAATGGTTTAGAATTTGCTGGGCAATTAGTAAAAGATTTTGCAAAAGTTCATAAAATAAATTGTCACTATACAACAGCTCATCATCATAATAGAAATGGCCCTGTCGAAAGATTTCACTCCACCCTTCTGGAACATCTTAGAGCCCTTTCACTCGAAAATGACTTATCCCTTGTAGATAACATGAATCGAGCAATCATAGGGTATATCCACTCCATTCATTCAGTCACTAAATTTCGACCAACAGATATTATTCACTGTGAAACTGACAAACAAGACCCTTTTGATCTAGACCTTAACGAATATTTTGTGAATAATTACATAGAAACTCACAGAACAAAAAATCTACAACAGCTGCATGAAGAATTGAAGATGTTTTATAATTTGATGAAGCAAAAAATTTAATGGACTAAATTATAGTCCTTACCCTATTTTAAATCTTTATATCTAGTTTGCATGTAAGTGTTCTATTTTTCATGATATTTGATAGTTTTAATAGTTATGCTTAAGTATGGGACGATAACAAGTTTTTCCTCAGGAAAGCTTGCTTAAATTGCCCATTTCTACCCTCTTAGAGGAGACTAGGTGACCTGAAACCAGAAGCTACCAAGAACTGAGAGTGAAGGCAAATCAAAAGCAGTAAATTTCGTCTTATTTACAGCATACACACAGAGAAGGGTTCCGGGATTCTTTCTCACCAAAAATTATTTCCGGGTTGTGATAGCTTTACTCCTTTTCCCTCAGGTCTCGTTCTTACTGTATTGCAGCTGTACAATAAAAATAATAGCTGAAATATCACTCTGGGTAGCAGCTTTTACAGAGTGGTGTAGCCGCTAAAATTAAACAACAGGTCGGGCTATTACATAGTCTAAAATCCTTTGTCCTTAACGGCCAAGCGTACTTGCCGCTATTAATATTTTAATAAACTTACTTCATGAATTCTATTACACATAAAAGAAATCGAAACAATAATAATATAAATGCATATATAAATGTAATATAAAATCAGTCGGTGCGCTTCTTAAAACGTATCAAATGCTTACGGTGCCAAACCTTACAGATACTTTCACTATCAATAAAGGGTAGAATTTCACGAGTAAATGTCACAATGCTCCCAAGTGATTTTCCCGAATATATGTGAATCCGATTTCCACTGAGTTATTTTACTATATATGAATATTTTCTTCGCCTGAAGACTGAACGAAATCCAGACATTATTAAAATTCATCGCTACGCGAAGCAATTCGGGGGCTTTCAGCCATCCCCATTTAATATATATCTCCTATTATTGCAAAGCAGGTGAACCACCATTTATTACATATTAAACTTGTATTCTGAGTGGTACGTGCCCTTGTTAATATTCAAGCCACACCTCGGGTGGCACAATTCCAGAATCATAGCTTGCAACTAGGAAGTCACATAAATCTTTTGGGTGTCAAGAAAGTGCCTGCTTACCAAACTTTAAGTTAGGCAACTGATCCTGATAAATTATCCCTTAAAAAAATTTCGGGTTTGTTGAACAAAATTATATAACTCTATAAGTTCGAAATTAAATATATTTAATACATGTTTTGCACATTAAAGCAACATAAGAGATTCAAAATTTGCATCACATCACGAAAACGAACACACAAGATTTTTTATATATAGATAGTGCATTCAATATATGGCTTCAGTTTTGCAATCAACCGTTTGGTTTTGGAAATAATCGTCAAAAATCGAAAATGGCGGATTTCGTTTTAACCCTGCAAATTCGAAACGGTTAATTGTATTAAGATGTGACGTTATTGTGACACTTTTTTAGATGACGTGTAGGAAATATCTCAATTATTTTTTGTTATTTCGCAAACCGTCTTAACTTTCATTTTTCTTATGACCGCTACATTGGAATTTTCAATTTTTGGAAAGAGCGTAAATTTTCCAATGCCTTTATATCTCACACGTGCATTAAAAATTGAGTTTCGTTGAAATATTAAACTTTATAAAGTCACCAAATAACAATAATAAGTGAGTAATGTATTAATGCATTGAATTTTTAACAGAACATGAACGTAAATAAGGAGACCTTGGTTTATTTGATTCAAACAAAAGTAATGTAAAAGCTTTTGTAATAGAATACGAACGTAAATAACGTCTTCAGTCAGAATTAAAAAGTAACAGCCGGTAATGTAAAATCTAATTAAGTACCTTAATTGCTTCATAACTAGGTGTTAATCTATAGAGTTGCAAATCACATATGTGTGTGCCAAAATAAATGGCACACAGAGTATTATACAAAAAAACTACTATCCATACAAACCCATAATAGTTGAAGGAATTAACAATCCTAATTTCTCAAGACGAATGCGCTTCTTTGAGTATACTAGGAAGTGTAATGAAAACTCCGATTTTGTAAATCATGCAGTTTTACGAATTATAGAGATTTAATAAACTGTTTGTTCTGTTTTATTTCTAGCATAAATTGTATATGGTTGTGCCTGGAGTTCATGTAGGTTAGGAAATTATCTAGTTCTGCTTTTCCGTGAAGCCATATAATGAAGATATCGTCGACGTAGCGAACCCATAGTTTCGGTTTCAGACTTGCGTTCGCTACGGCAGCTTCTTCCAAGTATACCTTGAACAAATTGGCGACTACTGGAAATAGAGAGGATCCCATAAGAGCACGTTGAACTTGTTTATAGTAATGACCGCCAAAAGAGAAATATTTGTTTTTAAGGCAAGTTCAAGGTGCTCCTATGGGATCCTCTCTATCTCCAGTATCACCAATTTGGTCATGGTATACTTGGAAGAAGTTGCCATAGCGAACGCAAGTCTGTAACTGAAACATGGGTTCGCTACGTCGAAGATATCTTCATTATATGGCCTCATGGAAAAACAGAACAAGATAATTTCCTAACTTACATGAACTCCAGGCACAACAATCTACAATTTACGCTAGAAATGGAACAGAAAAACAGCTCCCTTTCTTAGACGTACTTATTACACGACAGGGGTTAAGTTTTCAACACACAGTATTCAGAAAAGCAACACATACCAACAGATACTTGCATGGCATTTCGCACCACCACCCTGCACAGATCCAAGGGGTCGCAAATATATTTACATCACGATCATTACACCTAACAGACGCACAAACAAAAGAAAAAGAACTAGCTTTCATGAAAAAGACGCTAAGAAAAAATGGCTATAAAAAATATATCATCAATAAGGCCATAATTAAACAACAAGAAAACGAAAAGTTAAAAACCGAAGACCAAGACAGGGTGGCGTAAGTCAACTTATCCTATATCCGGGGCACAACCGATAAGACAGGAGAATCCTGAAAAAACATAACATCCAGACAACCTACAGAACAAACACAACAGTAGGAAAGCTGCTGGGGAACCCAAATGACAAGATACCACTGGAGAACCACGGTGTGTATAGCATATCTTGTGGAGACTGTCCAGAATCCTACGTCGGACAGACAAACAGACGAAATATCCACTCGTCGGGATGAACACAAACTGAATATAAAAAATAAAAAGACGACATCAGCATTGGTCAAACCTGAACATGACACAGCGCACAAAATTGACTTTAACAGCTGTAAGGAATTGGCGAAGATCGACAAATACAAAACCCGAATCATTAGAGAGGCCATCCAGATTGAAAGAAGAAGGAACCCTAAATAAAAGAGATGAAACCATAAAATTATCTCCTATTCGGAAGATCATAATCCCAATTTCAGGCAAAAGTAAAATTAAACATCCAATAAACTCTGATAATCGGATTAGATAATCCCCTACGACACGAACAAACACTTTAAAAATCCGGCAAATGACCCAAGACCACCCCAGGCGGATAAACATAATATACCTAATCCTCACAGCAGTGCAATTACCCAACAACCAAATAGTAATGAGGGATTAGGAGGAGAAAGGTATAATTTAAGAAGCAGAAATAGAAACACTTCAGTTAAATAATAGCTTTTGAAAATACCAGATAAAATTTTGGCGAAACGTCAAGGGGGAGTTCAGCGGAATTCAACGGATGAACGGATGTACACCGGAAGAAAACTTCGACCACATAGCTCCATCCGTGAAACAATAAGGACATATATATATATATATATATATATATATATATATATATATATATATATATATATATATATATCATCATAATCATCATCATCATCATGTTCAGCTAATTTCGACCATTATTTTATGGTGTAGCCTCTCTTACATATTCGTTTCGCATTTCTCTTCATGTTGTTCTGTTGTTCGCTTTTTGGGACCAGGTTATGCCTGCTATTTTCTTGATGTCAAAGTCCCATCTTACATTGGGGCATTTCCTTGGTCTTTTAACACCCTTAGGATACCATTGCGTGATATTTGTTGACCACCTATTATCTTGTCTTCTTGCCAAATGTCCTGCCGACTGCCACTTCAAAGATTTTACTCTGTGGATAACATCTATTACCTGGGTTTTGTTCCTTATCCACTCTATTCTCTTCAGATCTCTTCTCGTTATTCCGATCATGCATCTTTCCATGGACCTTTGTGCTACTTGAGGTTTTCTTGTAAGTTCGATTTTCAGAGTCCAGGTTTCAAAATCGTATGTCAGTACTGGTAGAACACACTGATCAAATACTTTCTTCTTAAGGCGGAATGCCATTCGTGACTTGAAGATTAAGGAGTTTCTTACAAACGTCATCTATGCAAATTTGATCCTTCTGTTTATTTCTGGTAGTAGCGTACCTGATATGTGTATTAATTGACCCAGGTATATATATTGTTCTACTATTTCCAGAATTGTGTTATCTATTGTGACGTCTTGTGTGTCTGCTAGTTCGTTGTACATTATCTTTGTTTTTCCGATATTTATTTTTAGGCCTATTTCCTTACTTACTCTGCTAAGTTCATTGATTTGATTTTGGTAGTTCTCCTGCGTTATGGGCAATTAGGACAATGTCATCGGCGAATCTAAGATGGTTCAGATATTCTGCATCTAGGTTCAGTCCTTTGTGGTCCCAGTTTAATCGTCGAAAGATACTCTCTAATGCCGCTGAGAATAGCTTCGGTGATATTGAGTCACCTTGTCTGACTCCTCTGTTAGTAGGAAATTCGGGGCTGCCTTCGTATATTCTGATTTTGGCTTTGGCTTCCTTATATATATTAGCCAACGTTTCTATGTATGGCTTATCTACACCTTGTTCACTCAGAGCGTTGATTACCGCCTTCGGATATATAGAGTCGAACGCTTTTTCGAAGTCAATGAAGGCCAAGGCAAGTGGTATTTGATATTCTCTAGTTCGACTGAACTTCCCTTATAATGTGTATGTGATCGATTGTGCTAAAGCCATTACGAAATCCGGCTTGCTCTCGGGGTTGAGCGGAATCTAGTGTACTCTGTATTCTGTTTGGTATGATTTTAGTGAATATTTTGTACACTACCGGCAGGAGACTTATCGGTCTGTAGTTCTGAATGTCTTCTTTATTGCCTTTCTTATGGATTAATACTATGAGGGCGCTATTCCATTTTTCTGGGATGTGTCTGGTTCTTAGGCAATTCGTATATATTTTGGCTAGGCGTTTCCATGCTTCTCTACAAGAGTATTTTAGTAGTTCAACCCTTACTGCGTCGTTACCTGCCGTCTTGCCGTTTTTCATTTTCTTGACCGCTAATTCCACTTCCTCCACGAGTATTTCAGGTATTTCTTCTTTCGTCAGCTGTATTTCCAGAGATTCGGGGGCTTTGTATAGATCCTTGTAGAAGTTCGTGACATGCTCCATTATTTTGTGTTTATCCGTTATTCTGATATTTTCTTCTGTCAATGCGATTACTTGTATTTTCCCAATTACCAATGCTTTCTTAGCGTTTTTATAACTTTTCCGATTTTCAGTTGCAGTTTCTACCAATTTTTCGTTGTATTTTTTGATGTCCTCTGCAATTCTCTTTCTTATTGTCTTGCATAATTCACTGTATTCTATGCGTTGGATGTCTGTTGTCCTTTTCAGTTCTCTTCTTTTCTGAAGTAACGCCTTTGTTTCCTAACTAAGCTTTTTGTGTTCGTTTCCTTGTTGGGTTCCGCCTATTTCTTTAGCCCAGGTCAGTATTGTATTCATTAGTTGTGTGTTGTCTTGTTGTTCCCGGAGCTTCTCTTCTATCAGCGTCTGATATTTGTCAGAGTTTTCTTTCAGGTTGTTAATGTCTATGCTAGTAGCGGGCGTCTTTCTAGTAAGTTTAAATCTCTCCAGTTTTGTATTAAGGGCAATTCTTGCTCTGATAACTCTGTGATCGCTTCCTGTCCTGAATTTATTTAGCGTGCTTACATCTTTGAAGGTATTAATCTTGTTTGTCAGGACAAAGTCAATTTCATTTTTAACTGACGCATTTGGAGCTTCCCAAGTCCATTTCCTATTAGAATTTTTCTTGAAGAATGATTTTGATATGTACATGTTTTGATAGTACGCGAACTGTACTAACCTCTCACCCCTTTCGTTTCGTTCACCGAACCCGAAGTTCCCCACTGATCCTTCTCGGTCTTGTCTTTTCCCTACTTTCGCGTTGAAGTCGCCGATAATCTGTTTGAAATGGCTGTTGTTGACTTCTTCGTCAGAATGGCTAATTGTTGGGGCGTAAACTTGTATTACTCGAAAGCGATAATGTTAGACTAACGACTCTGTCTGATGTTCCGGACACGCCTATAATTTTATCGGTCCATCTCTTATGTATGAGGAATCCCACACCGCTAGTTCTTCCAGATGGTGTTCCTCGGTGGTATAGGAGGTTGCCTGATTCAAGTGTTATTAGCTCTTCGTTTTTCCTCCTAACTTCACTTATGCCAATGATATCCCACTTGATTTTTACTGCCTCTTGTTCTAATTCTACAAGTCAAGCTTGGTTCGGGAGTGCTCGGCAGTTATATGTTGCTAGATGTAGTGTAGTCGAATGTTTGCCTCCCCCAGAATCCTTGAGGCAGACCGGTTTCCCGGTTTGGGATTGCTTACCCACCTGGGGTACAATTCCGTGAGTTTTGTAATTCGACATGTTTTGAGGTTATGAGGCATATCTTAGCACGCTGCCTCAATGCGAGTTGGTAAAGAGCAATGATTCTCTTTCTCATGGATTTTGCCAGTTACCAGAGACGACCATACCCTCGAGATGACGTCACAACTTTTTATTTTAATTAAAAGCCGTGGCATGGTTGGGATTCGAACCCGAGTACGAGACTCGGTTTCAGCCTCCGAATTAGTGAAATTTTGGAGGTTCAAGCACATTCCCTCTGCGCTACCGGGGGGTCTATATATCTATATATAAATAGGCAAAGACAAAACGATTAGGTACCATTTTCTCCTCTGTCTCTCAACCGATTTTCTTCATTTTTGTTTTGTTTAGTAGCTACTGACGACCTTCAGTGCAGAATGCTAATATTAATTTATAATATTGGTTCATTCTTTAAATAAAATATAATAAAAATTTATTATTTACGCCGATAATGTCAACGCCAAACAACTGAATGTGACGCCGCTGCCAGACTCAAAACATTGAGTAATTATATATAGAGGGACCAATGCTGTTATATACTTAGAGCATGTACTTCTGGAAGTGGCATGCAGGCGTTGTTACTGTTTAGTGGTAAAGTAATCGTTCTATGTTATAATTATGCAGGGCGATTCCAGATATGTTAGAAATCATTTTTTTCGTGGGTGGCACATAAGTAGTTGCATATATAGGGTGTTTAAAATATAGAGTAGAGTGCAATTATAACTAATAAAATAATAATATAGGGAAGCCCATTAGCGGTTGAATTTACAGGGTTCTTGGAACAGAAGGTGCAGTAGAATTACAGTTATACAGGGTGGTGCAAAAAATATTATACAGAGATGCATATACAGGTTGGCGGAAATGGAAATGCAACATTTCGTAACCCATAAGCAGTTGTATATATAGGGGAGATAGAATATAGGGTGAGAGGAATTATAGATATACAGGATGATGATAAAATATGTTAGAAAATAAATAATTTATAGAGTTGCCCACGAAGAGTTCCATATATATGATGATTGAAATATAGGTCAGAGTAGAATTACAGTTACAGAAGATAGTTAAGAATTTCATAAACAAAAAGAGTAAATACGGTGGCTCATAGGCAGTGTCATATACAGAATGGTTTACCGGGTGGTTCAAAAATGTTAAAAAATATTATGTGTGGTCCATGAGCTGTTGCATATATAGGGTGGTGGAAATATATAATGAGATGGAATTATTCTAATGAGGATTTTAATAAATGTTAGAGAATTGAATGCAATTATAACTATAAAGGGAGGTTAGAAAAAATAAATATGTAGGGTAGCGGTTGAATTGTTGTCATATTAAATTAAGAATTACGAATTTGAACACAAATAAAGTCCTATGAATTATATCCGTAAAACTACTTATTTGTAGAAGCGAGAAGTAAGACCGACATCTAGAATTTTCAAGGAAACTATCACACAGAGGTCTCGAATCTGGATCCGTTCCGTGTAACTTCTGTTCTCCGTAAAGTCCTAGGATAGAATGTCACGATAAAATTATCAGGTTACTTAACCTGCCAGAGATATTGACACAATTGGTCGAATTTCGACCACTAGGCGACAGCTAGTATATATTATTCAGTAAGTTAGTTAGTTAGTTAGTTAGTTATAACTCTTGGCCTAGAGTTTCACGGATGGAATTAATGAAGAAGTATTCATACGGGAGTATATCCGTTCGTTATTTTGATTCATTTTTGAATCTTGCCGAGGTTTCGCCAAGATCTCACTTGGCATTATCAATGCGTTGCCAGATAATAGAAAATAATACCTACTCGTCTACATCTTCTAAATATCAGTCATATCTTCAAAGTTGTGTTCATTCCTATTTGGTATTTCAGGAACGCTCAGGGTTGTGCAATAATGATTAGAAGTTTTGCCCACAATTTGGGAAATTACTCACTGTTTACTGTGTAATTTCTGCTTTTAAAATACATATTACGATTTACGTATTGTTGCTCGTACATTGGACATTTTATTGAAATTGCTTTAGTCTTCAGTTCTGAAAGCTAATGAACACATAAGTGATATAATAAAAAAAAGTAATAGCTAGTATGGAGCCAGATATTAAAATAGAAATTAAAACGGAATCAAACGAGGTAGTTTAGAAATTAGACGAGTATAGAAGAACTTCGCCAGTAGATAGAGAAATAATGTATAAAAGTGACTAGAGTATTAATTTTAATAGGAATATAGAGAAAATAGATGGATGTCTATTCAGTTCGTCAGCAAGAAAACTAATAAAATTTATAAGTGACTTCGAAGATAAAATAAGTGTTATGGGTCACAGCATTAGATCTAAAGCAGAAAAGACATATTTTATGCTAATACCTACTATGGGCAAGTAGGAGTGAGTGTGAGGAGCAAACAATTACTAATGATTATGGGATGAGTAACAATGCAGTGCAGATAGTAGATCTAAATTGGGACAGTATGATGACGAATACACCGGTTTGGTATATGATAATAATATAACCAATCTAACATACAAATTAAAAAACTTAATTTAAAATATATTAATTGCATATGATAGGAAAGTTAATGGTACACTTGAAAGCCTACAATTTTTAACTGAAACATTTTTCGAAATAATCGAATCCACTCGAAGTATCAGTTTGGTTCAATAGCGCAATATATCCGAATACACTTAGAAAACACTAGTAAAAAGAAATGACTCACCGTGTATAATAGAGAAAATAGCATAGTTTGTCAAACCTACACCCCGAAAGAATTTCAAAAAAGCATATGTGGTGTTATTCCTAACAAGTGCATAAACATTATAATAAACATTAAAAACAAAAAGAAAATGTATTAATTAAGAGAGAGAAGAAAAGAAAGACAACATTAAATATTGTTATACAAAGCACGTTGAATTAAGTAACCAGAAATAGCAATCAAATCAATAAATAAGAATATTGATTTGCTGTATGCACTAACCTAGCCATAGCCGAAGAAAATCCATGAAGGAATGAGAGAGACAACAGCTTACGCAAAAAATGAGCGAAGCGGGTTTTGCTTGAGTTTTCAATGGTTATAGTAGGTATATCAGTATCTATATATAAATAGGCTAAAACAAAACGATTAGGTACCATTTTCTCCTCTGTTTCTCAACCGATTTTCTTCATTTTTGTTTTGTTTAGTATCTACTGACGACCTTCAGTGCAGAATGCTAATCTTAATTTATAATATTGGTTGATTCATTAAATAAAATATAATAAAAATTCATTATTTACGTCAATAATGTCAATGCCAAACAAATGAATGCTATTATATACTTAGAGCATGTACTTCTGGAGGGGGCATGCAAGCGTTGTTATTGTTTAGTGGGTAAAGTAATCGTTGAATATCATAATTATACAGGGCGATTCCAGATATGTTAGAAATAATTTTTTTAATGGGTGGCACATAAGCAGTTGCATATTTAGGGTGTTTAAAATATAGAGTAGAGTGCAATTATAACTAATAAAATAATTATACAGGGTTCTTGGAATAGAAGGTGCAGTAAAATTACAGTTATACAGGGTGGTGCAAAAAATGTTATACATAGATGCATATACAGGGTGGCGGAAATGGAAATGCAACATTTCGTAACCCATAAGCAGTTGTATATATAGTTAAGATGAAATATAGGGTAAAAGGAATTATAGATATACAGGATGGTGATAAAAAATGTCAGAATAGGAATTGATTTATAGAGTAGACCACGAAGAGTTCCATATATATAATGATGGAAATATAGGTCGGAGTAGAATTATAGTTACAGAAGATAATTAAAAATTTCATAAACAAAAAGAGTAAATATGGTGGGTCATAGGCAGTGGCATATACAGAATGGTTTACCCGATGGTTGAAAAATATTAAAAAATATTATGCGTGGTCCATAAGCAGTTGGATATAGAGGGTGGTGGAAATTTATAATGAGATGGAATTATTATAATGAGGATTTTAATAAATGTTAGAGAATTGAGTGCAATTATAGCTATACAGGGGTGTTAGAAAAAATAAATATGTAGGGTAGCCCATTAGCAGTTGAATTGTTGTCATATTAAATTAAGAATTACGAATTTGAACACAAATTAAGTTCTATGAATTATATCTGAAAAAAACTTGAATTACGTTACTTATTTGTAGAAGCGAGATATAAGAGCGACATCTAGGATTTTCGAGGAAACTGTCACACAGAGGTTCCGAATCTGGATCCGTTCTGTGTAATTGCTGTTCTCCCTAAAGTCCTAGGATAGAATGTCACGATAAAATTTTCATATTACTTAACCTGCCAGTGATATTGACACAATTGGTCGAATTTCGACCACTGGGCGACAGCTAGTATTGTTAATTCTCCCTACTTAAATTCGTTCTAATTGTTACTGGAAGAAGTATTTAATTTTTCTTGTGACACTATTGTAGCTCGAAAATAGTTTTAATACGTAATTTCAAAATCCGGTATCTAAATAAGTATAAAAGAAATATTCTCCGTAATTTCTAATAATATTTTACTTAACTGTGAATATATTTATTAAACAAAACTATAAGTCTCCCAATCCAGAAACAACAAATCTGGAAATTCTACAACGCAAAAGATAGCCCCTAAACTTACAAGACACACAAATTCATTTGTTTTATGCAGTAAAATTCAGTGACATTTTATAGCCCCGATCTCGGAGAATATCATCGAACTCCTGTCATAAGATTTATTCCGAGTCAATTGTTCTTGTTCAACAACGGTCGTACTTCAAATTGGATTCCTTATTGAATCAAGGACTACCAGATCGTAAAAAAAGGGAAATTAGAACTGGCTGTAAATTTTTGAACTTCACTAATTAAAAGAAACTTTCTGAGCAGGAAAATACTGTTTAATTAATTTGAATAAATAAATCTGGTTTATTAAGACAATCTCAAATTCAACTAACGAGAAAAAATAATTGTGCTGTATTTAAGATGCTCAATACCTACCGTACCTCAGAAATATATATCCGAACATATGTCTATATGAGCGACATAGGTATTCTGTGATATATACTATTGTAATGTTTTATTTTCACTAAATTAGGATTCAGTTCAGTACGTGGATTTATTTATAAATACAGTCCAACTCACTATAAATATATTTTAACGCAATTCATATTCACAGAACTATTTACAATTTAATTTTACTATACCGCAGTCGAATACTGAATGACTCCTATCGCCAGCTGTCCGTATTTATATATTTCTCTCGGAATTCTCTAGTAGGTCAACGAGCCGTCGATAAATTTCTTTCATGTGTTCTCGAAGAATAGAGGAAATTCCATGAATGTCGACAGGCCAACATTTCAAGTTCCAATAAATATCGGATGAATGCCGATTGCACCAGATATAGGATGAATACCGATTGCACCAGATGTTGGATGAATTTCCGTCACACTATTATAAAATTGTAGTTGTGTTTTTGTTTGGGTTTTTTGTTCGCTGGTTCGGATATCACGTAAAAACTACTGAACTTATTTTGCTGATCTTTTATTGCAACGCCTAAAGTTTGACTCAAAATCTGATGTACATTTTATCTCTCTACATTGACAGATACAGTAGATATAGCGAAACAAATTCAAGAATGTTGGATAAAACACAATTACTCTATTTAATCCACCGCACTCACCAAATATTAGATACTTGCATTATCTTAGCTTTTATTCAAAATTAGGAATGTAATGTAACTAAACGTTTCGATTAAAAAAATTCAACTGATATCACGATTGATTGAATCCCGTTCTGTGCACTGTAAAAGTTGCTTTGACGCAAGTCTGGATCGTTTGAGTAGGGAGATTCGTATTACCGCGTTGTGGCGAATTTATGGGAAATGATAGGGTATTTTACTTATAAAAGTGGCCAAGCGAAAATTTTCACGTACGTAGTAGTAGATGGTTGAATTATATATTCCCTGGTGATTGAATCAATTTGGAAGACATGCTGATTATAAAGGAATTATCAGATTAAAGAACCCTTGTTTTAAGTTTGGATTTTTAACGTGGAGCTATTTTTCAAGTTTGGATGTTTGACGTAGGAGCTATTTTAAGATGGCATCTTGCTCTTACGCTGGACCTGTGTAACTGTTATTTGGAGTTTTTTATGATGAAGCCGTTTTATTTATGATGGGGTATATTTTACGTTGGAGTTGGGCCTATTTAACCATTTAACCGTTTAAATGGACCACATTTTAGAGTGAAGTTGAGTTTTGGATAGAGTTATTCATGTTTCCGGGACTGTTTCCTTTTTATGGTGGAAAGTTAGCCATGGATCAAGTGACTATTTAATCATTAAGTTAATTGAATTCAATTACTGTGCAGCCATTCGTGGATGAAGTACAGATTCCGTGATGTTGGACAAATTGTGAATTATTTGGTTTGAGTTTCCATGCCTAGAAGTACAGTACAAATAATAATTTCGATGTTTATATGGTAATAGAACTTTTTTCTGCAAGGTAAGGTTTATTCTGTTAACCGTTCATACCGGTATCTTTTTCGAACAAATCATTTTGAGTACAGGATCCTATGTTTACAATTTGCATATTTTTTTTATTATACCCAACCTATCATTTGATAAGATAATCATTTAAAAGGAACATATACAATATTAATATAGCCGGTGTGAGATAACATCGCAACCTCATACTGTTTGTTGGTTTTTAAGTATGTTTACAGGTTTTTCAATCAATTGGCGCCCTTAATAAAAAAAATTTTGTGTTTTAATATACCCACACCCCTAATGTTCCCGATGAAAAGCAGCCGCCTAGCAATTGTGTACAGGCCAGGGTAGGTTTTAGATTGAATTTTAAGTGTATTGGTTACATAAATATCTGATTGCTGTGACATGGATAACAAAATGGATATTTAGCAAGTAAAATTATTACAATAACGGAATAGTTCAAAAACTGATAGACAAAAAAAATTTTTAATTGACAGCAGTATATATATAATGGTTCAAATATAGATGGAAGTAGAGATATAGTTATACCAGGCGGTTCACAATAAAAGTCGAATAAAATTGTTTTATAGGGTGGCCAATAAGCAGTTGCACTTTGGGTTAAATATGTCGATGATTGGTGGATTTATAGTTATATAGAGTAGTACAAAAAATGTTATATTTGGTGCACATAAGTAGTTGTATATAAAAGGTGGTTGAAATAGAGGACGGAGTAGCATTACAGTTTTACAGGGTGGATCAAAAAATGTTACAAAAATTATTATTTAGGGTAGGTCATGAACAGCAGAATCCTACTATAAGGAATATGTTTAACACAATGTTAGAAAATGATGTATATAAAGGGTGGTTAAAATATAGGATGGAGACAAATTATGGGCTATAATCTTAGCATAGGCCATTAGCAGTTGCAAGCTGAAATATAGGGTGGACTAGAGTTACAGTTTTCGGTAAAAAAAGTCGATAAAGAATCACAACGAAAATTAACAAAAGTGTAAAGTCAGAATTAAACTAGCCGTCTTTCTGTCCGTTAATAGATGGCTGGATATTTCCCTATATTTTAAAAGTTCATATATTTTCATAAACTGCGTATACTTACCTAAAATTATAATAAAATTCATTTTTACCCTAGGACTACTTAATAAAGATATTTTCGGAAGTATGAATGTCATTTTATGGGAACATGGGAAATTAACAAACATATTATCACTAGAAACAAAACAAATAGAAAGGTAATTCAAAATAATCTGGAACAATTTAAAGAAATGATTATACAACTTCAGTAAGAAACACTGTACCAGCATGTGGAACGCTAAAATCTACAGTCGATTTTATTTAGCGTTAGAACAAATATCACCTAGGAGGCGACGCATGGTAAACTAAGCCAAGTCATAACAGCGAAAATCTTGTCAATAACATTATATTTATTGATGAAATTAACAAAAGAAATATCAATAAGTAATATATAGATTTTACGTAACCTGTAGACTTAAACATGGCTTTGGTTGCAATATAGATTCCTAATTTTGGGTACAAGGGTTATTCAACCATTTTTTTACTACGGAGTATTATCTTTGGCGCGATATAGCATGCAATCATATTCGTGAATTATTCAAGATATTTACTAAATATTCTGACAGATGGGTAGATATGTATCACCTTGTTTTCCGCATAATGGCCGAATTTGAAACATGGATTTTTTTTATGTTAGCCTCCAGTATCTGCCCCCATGTAATCTACAAACGTATGAAGAATTACGCCAAGTAGTTTTAGAAACACGTAAACTTCCATTCCTAAAATTCTTCTCGTTTCTGGGCAGGCGCCAGTTAAAGTAAAATTGGTATTTTTTTCATCCTCGTAATCGAGCAAACGTTTTAAAATTATCTGCAACCAGATTGCGAATTATTTAAATAACTTCCCAATGGACGTCTTCCTAGAGCGTTAATATCAAGATTGCGAACAGGGGCAAAATTGTCACAAATTACGGTGTACCTCGTTATCAAGAAAATGGACGACATTTGTGCCACTTTTTTGTCCACACATAAGAAATTATACTTCAAAAGGGCTTACGGCTAACAGCTGACGAAGTACTTTGAAATGGGGTAAATTTTACTCAGCCGGTTAATCCTCGTTAGCAAGAAAATGGACGCCATTTTTACTAGTTACTTGTTTATATGAAAGAAATAAAAATCCAAAATGGTGGATCGTCACGTGTTCAAGAAGGAATTTTAAATTTGTATAGTTTGTCTCATATGTACTAGATACTTGTTTATATAAAAGAAAAAATCATAATTCAAAAATTCGGACAGCTTAGTTTTGTCGAAGTACTTCTAGACGGAGCAAATTAAGCCTCAAATTCAGTCACTTTCCTGACACTCCAGCTACAGATAAATAATATAAATTTCATCTTTGTAACGTAGCTTGTTTCAATTGTTAAAATATTGCAAATGTTTTATCAGTTTGTTATAATATTTCATTTTATATAAAACAAATAATGTCTATTGGAAAATCGTAAAACAGACATTAAAAGGTAATTCCTTTGATTTAATTTTCTTACTCATAATTTTAGAACTTGTGCGTTAATATTACTTTCAACAAGCTTCAAAAGTGTTTAGATTTAGAATAAGGTCACTATCTCACTATGTAACGCCAGACATACATAGAAGTCTCGGGTAACAGAAGTGGTCTCAACCGAAGATTTTGTAGAGGGGTCGCGTATTTTTCAAAAGAGTAAGTAAGAAGTAAGAAATTTGAATGCATACAAAAATTAATATGTACAACTACAGAGAGGCTTGACAGAAGACAACTCATATGATTCAGACATGTAATGTGGAAGACAGAAAACAGGTGGCCAAAAAGAGTACTAAACTACACTCCAGTCAACAGAAGAAGGAACCTCGAATCAACTAGAAAATGGAATGATGGTGTTGAAAATACTATGAGAGAAAAAAGACTGGAAATATGCTACCTAAATAACAACATATATAACCATATAAAAAACTTAAAGAGGTAAAAGATGAATTAACATTCGTAATATCAATAAGAATAAAGCTTCTTACCTTGAATCTTATACATTGATTGGTTACTGCAGCAGCTCGGAAAAAATCATAAAACCATAAAAATTCGATCTTGTCACACGATGAAACTTCTACAAATCTCACATCGAATGAGATTATAATAATAAGAAATTCAGAAAAATTTTCTATTGCAGAAAAGAAATAAGATTGTTGGCCTTAATGAAGACAATGAATAAATCCTTTGTAAGTCCTCAATGCAAATTACTTAGTAATTCTAATTAACCATCTCCTTTTCTTTAGTTTTGTGCTGCGTTACATACTACTGATTAATATCTTAATTAGCACAAAATTTCATTCTTATAGTACCAAATAATCCAAACTTGGTTAATTTAAAATTATTATTTAAACGGAAAAATATATCATACTATTAACTGGATGCGATAAAAATGCGTACGCGATCAATTCCACACGAATGGAACTATTTAACTAACAGTCATAATAAAATTAAAATTCGTATGTATTGAAAACATTTACCATTTTGCTGAATGCATAATCGCATTTTGTGAACTTTATCAGTTATTTCCCTTTTGACGTTTTGCCGCAAATGTCACACATTATTAGATCTTGCTGGTAACGGTGCTTTCAATTATATGGTATTTTAGAATGTGTGAGTGTGACATTTCTGCCCCTGTTCGACCCGAGGTATGAGGTTCTTCGATTCCTAAATGAGGAATTTGTATTGATATTGACGATCAACAGCTCAGCGACTTCCGTAAACATTGCAGCAAATTATTCATGGGCAGCTAGAAAGCAATCCTGGGAGCTGCATTGGAATGGTCAAGCCCATATATTCAGCTCATAACTCCTTAATTGGACAGGCTATGGTTAAAACTGGACGAGACATACAAGTTTTAGTCCTGAAGTGTATTCACAATATTCTGCAGTGGAAAAGACCAGGGCCAACGCTGAGCTTCTGAGGGTTGTCGCAGAAGAGCCCCAAAATAAGCCACTAAGCTTCTGAATTATATTGTTTCTGATTTTGAGTTTATTTTGAGTTTTTCTGCTAATTGCTTGAGGGGCTGTTTTGAAAGTCCTAGCCAGGGTGACACCGAAAAATTTTGGAAAATTGTTGTGGCGCAGGCGACTGTTTTCTAGGTAAACGTTTAGCTGTTTATTCGCTAGTTTATTATTCAAGTGGAAGCATAATACCTCGGTCTTGTTGATCAGATTCCAGAGTAACCTCGGTTTCCTTCATTGATTGAGTTCTAGCTGCTAGAGCCCAATCGTCGCCGAATCCAAATTTGTTAGAATGTGTTGCAGCACTGAACCCTGATGCAGCCCATTGTTTATATTCCTCTTCTTATCTTTTGTTGTTCCTATAGTAATTTGCATGTTGCACATAAGTCGTGAGATATCCTTGCAGGGAATAACACGTAAGAGCTTGTAGCGATCGCCTTGCTTCCAGACAGCATCTTATGCCGCTGACAAGTCAATAAATGTGACCGAAGTCTTGAATTTCTTCTCGAAGCCTACTTCTATATAGTTTGTTAGCGACAGCACTTGGTCGGAAGCGCTTCTTCCAGGTCTAAAGCCAGCTTGTTCTACTGGGATATCTTTGACAATTTCAGCACTAATTCTATTATATAGGAATATCTCCAACAGCATATAGCATACACTCAGCAAAGCAATTGTTCGATAGCTTTCAGGTTTGTTTTTTGGTTGTCCTGGTTTAAGATGGCCATAATTTTGGTTTGTTTAAATGAGTGTGGCAAGTAACCGGTTTGTTAAATGTCTGTGCACAAGCGGGTTAATCACAAACGGACGCTTTTACCCAGATGTATAAGAAATTTTGGATGCATTCCATCTTTCCCTGGAATCTAGCCAACTGTAAGGTTACCTATTACCGCCGTGACTTCTTCTTGAGTAAAAGGGCTAGAAAATTCCATTTGATAACATATTACGCATTTTAAATTTTTCAGTTCACCATTAATGTGTCTTGTATGAGTTGGATCAAATGGAGCTTTCGAGGTGACTATGATGTAGTTGGCGATTTTATTAGGTGTAATAGCTGGCCAGTTGCAAATTTTAGCGTGACATTCTCCTAACTTACGGAGAAGGGACCAGGCTTTTCTGCTGGATCGTTTAAGGTCCAAACCTTCGCGCCATTTCCCTCTAAGGGCAGCATCCAGGCAGTGGAATAAGTCGTCTGTTATCTCTTGGCCTCCGCACTCCCGAAACTCTTGGTAGGGATTTTCGCTGTAACCCCGTTAGAATTTTTAAACTTCCACCGTGGTTTTGGATGAAGAACACAATGGATATTTGCCTACCAATCTAAATAAAGACTGGACAATGTTGACTATGAGGAAATTATGAAAGGACTCACAGTGGCCAGGGTTAATTTGTCTCTTCCGTTAGATAGAAAACTCAAGTCTGGGTTGTACTCGCTTCTCCAGGCAGTAGACTTGAATGCGCCTAGATCTTTATCGTTGAAAATGAGGTGTAGGCTATTCGCCTCTACCCAATCCACTAGGCTTCGCCATTTGAGTCGCTGTGCTGGTATCTCCATTGCATGTGGTGACTGTTAAAGTTACATATATAGACTGATGGGTGATAATGTTTAGTAATGACCTCCGGAGGCCACTGAACTGCTCAAGGTTTATAAATATTTCATTCCGTTAAGTTGCCTATTTTTACAGTGACAACGCTAATATTGTGGCTAGTGGACGTATTTGTGAGATTAATGCAAATCTGTCAATTGAATTTTTTATGTACGATGCTACTCCATAATATTGGTCGTAAATAGTGCCTAGGACTTCATAACCTGGTATTTTCCTCTTAGTACGACGCTGAGATTTTTCAGCTGTATGAGTTTCCTGGATTAGCACTAGGTCAATATTGTTCTCTATTAGAATTTTTGATTAGCATGGGCATTTATTTCGGCTTATGCTTTCTACATTCAATTGTAAAATGCGGACAACAGGTCCAATCCTTCTTTCCTGTTGGTTCTCTTGGGAGTCGTTTGTGTCATATAGGATAGCTATTGTACTATGTAGCCAGGAGATCAGAAATTATAGTCTGGCTGCCGAATTCCGCTAGTTCCATTAGTGTTAACCAGGGTGCGCGTGTAGGCTAAGAGGCAGAAGATATTACTAGCAGGAAGAAAAATAGCACTACGGGCGCGAACTAGTACTAAACCCGTTTATTAATTTAGTCTGACGAATAGAACAAATGTGTTATTCTGATGATTTTTCATTCATTAGTCATGTTTACATTAAACAACGATTTATTTGACATATTTAAAATTTGGTAAACAGTGAATTTTTTTGTAGAGAGGAATCAGTAAATTTAAATAATAATGTAATTAGAATGCCAACAATAAGATATGTTATATTAGTTTTTAAAATAGCTCGAAGTAATAATGTTTAAAATTATGTTGACATTATTTTAGAGAGGTAGACATAATAAATACAAGAGGAAGAAATTGATGTTATTATTTCAGAGGAGAATTAATCACTGAAGATTGCAAGATCAATGTACAATAACAGAAGGAGAGTCAAGGAACAGAAATATATCATAAATTTCAAATGAACAAGAATAACTAAAGGCACCTAAACCGATCCCAACCTTTCATTAGATTCACTATAGAAATGGAAGAACGAGGCTGCCTACCATTCCTTGATGTATAGCGTGAAAAGACTAGGGCCGGAATCCAAATAACAGTCTACAGAAAAGCTTCACATACAGGATTATACCTTCACTATAATTCTAACCAAATAACTAAATAGTAATCCACAGAGCCAAAAATGTCTACAGCACACCAGAAGTCCTCAAAGAAGAACAAGTGAAACTTAGAGAAGAGCTTTTGGCAAATGGATATCCGGAAACCATAATCAATAGGGCGTTTGAAAAACGGGACAAATCACCTACACAGGAAGAGGAAACTACGATAGCAACTCTATTATTACCGTATACTAAAGACTTGTCGGAGAAACGAATTGCACACAGAGATTGAAGCAAAATGATCTTCAAGAGCAGCAACAGCTTCAGACTCATGATTACAAGAACGAGGCAGGACTCTCCTGCAATACCAAATACCTGTATATACAGCATACCTTGTGAATTTGGCAGTCTTTACATTGGAGAGACAAAGCGACCGTTGGACACCAGGGTTAAAGAACATCGCATAGCTAGTCAAAGGTTGGAGCTAACGAAATCTAGGCTAGCTAATCACGCATGGATCGAACACCATAAAATCAACTGGGAACAGGCCAGGGTAATTCATAAGGAAGAGCACCGGTATAAAAGAAAATTTATAGATACAGCATCTATAATCTCAAACGAGAATATAATTAGCGAGTCCAGCATCCAAAATTAAAAACATTTGGAGAGCGCTTCTTCGGCCACGGCCGCTGCGCATTACTGACAAACCACCGCCAGGTCCGTCGTCACTGATTGAACCAGAGAAAACCCAATGACGATGACCGGCGACGCATGACTGGCACTGATTGGACCAGAGAAGACCCAATGACGACGACCGGTGACGCATGACTGGTTAAGGGTATCAATGCAATGGATAATCTGAATTTCCCATCATTCATCTGATGACGATAGCAGATATAAAGCTGTTGAAACATTAAGAGATCAACCACTTCAAGGGGATGGAAGACCAAGGCAACTTCGGGGATTGAGTTACATTGTCTACCAGCTTCAGACTAACAGAACAAGAATAAGTTACAATCATAAATTGGTACCAAAGGAGTGAGAGGATATTGGACAAAATAATTTTGTAAGGTGGATTTGAGAGAATTGCTGTGGTAAGTTGATGCAGGGAAGACCGAGTTTAGCTTGACGACAAGAACATTGTTTGGGGGAATATAGATTCAAAATTAAGTTCAAGTAAAGTAGTGAGTAATGTTATTTTAAAATTATATCTACAAGGAATTATTATTTTATAAATAATCTATTAGATCAAGATGGACAAGTAGAAGAAAATTATGGAATAAACTTGTTAGAAAATAGTAAATTTAAATAGGTTGACTGTCAAATTATTTAAACAAAATAATTCTAAAAAATAATTCTAAATTTGTTTCAAATGCATATATTAGCTTATAAAAATTTGATAAATTATTAATAGAACTAATATATATATATATATATATATATATATGTGGGAGATGGCGAGGTTGGTTTCTCGAGTGGCGGGGGTCTGGAGACTGTATGGTTGTGTTATCAGAGACAGGGTATTTGTGCTTTCGTACTTTTGTTTGCGTTTATTGTGTTTTATTACAAATTTGCCAGCTAGGGACCGGGGGTGATTCATAAATAAATAATCACCCGGCGAACTGTTGATTACGTGATGGCGGTGAGTCAGGTGTTATGGCACGGTGTTTGTCATGAGAATCATATCGAGATGAACGAGGGCAGTTCTGTTCGAACCTTGAGCGAGGTAAGATCATAGAGGGCTATCGCGTAATCGGGATTTCGCCGCGGTTCCGAGTAGAATACCTTGCGTACCAATTTAGATTAATAATATCATATCGCTACGCCGATCGAACTTATGTTAGGAGGCACCCAAGATAAATTGACCGTCAACATTATCTATTGTTCGTATATTTTGAAACTCCAGTGGTGCCTTCGGTCAATTTAGTGTGATTATTATTTGTCGAATAAATGTTTAGCCCACATTTATTCCCTTTTGGACAAACCCGACATTCCCTCGTGGATTAAAACCCCGACATCAGAAGTGGGATCAGTGCCCGGTATATCCACGCATCCACGGGATAACTAGTGAAGGAGTGCTGCGGAAGCAGTGGAGCTGCGGTTGACGCGTTTTAGTTGTGAAATTGGTGGTTCTGACGCGACTGTGAGGTGTTTAGCTACTGTTCCTGTGGTGGAGGAAAGTCCATTACAGGGTGGCATGTTATTTTCTGTGGTAACTCGTGCTCTCGAGGGTTTGTCTTCACCGTGGCTAGTTCCACTTATGTTTGGAGGAGTTATAACTTGGTCGGGGGTACGAGGACTTTATATTTCGATTAACAACGCACGATAATCGTGTGGAATGCACATCACTTGCCAGTGGTGCTGTGACTGAGGATGCAGTTTGATTTGGTACACTAAAACACATTGGTGAGTCCTTTCCATTTTGTTTCGATTCTGGGGCCGAGTGCTCATTAATAAAAGAATCGCTAGCTTTAAGATTTTCGAGAATAACTATTAATACAGTTCTAACAATGTGAGTGAGTTTCAAACTGTTAATATTGACAATTTTATATTGGGGTTTATTTCTGATATTTATTGAGAATATGACATAACGAGTGGTATTGAAATTTTAACCCCCAGAGTTCACATAAGATAGTTTCGATATTTATGAGATGAAAATAATCGACTTTTGTAATAAAATCGCTGACGTCTCGATAAGTTTCATACTTACGGTATAAGAGTAAATTAACTGCCACTATAAAAAGTTTACATTTTTATTACGTGTTTTTCACGTACTTTAGAAAAGAGCAAGGTCAGTTTTTATAATAACTATCTCCTGCAATCTTAACTGTTATTACTTTGTTAGTGAAATTGAGATTTCTCTGGATTTCTTTATCTAATGAAAAGATGGAAAATAGCGAAGTGCAATTTCTGTTAGGCTTCTGTCTAAAGATGGATTAATATTATAGCAACAACTATAAAGTAAGAAAGTAATTGACAATAGTTGCAATGCAAACGTAGTTTAAGTTAAATTTCTAAGATCTGGAAATGATTCTCAAATCTTGATATTTGAAATAACTCGTTAAATGAAAAAGCGATATATTTAGCAACGTCAACATGTTTGAAGGGCTATAGTTTCAACCTAGTATAAAGTGTATAAATTTACGACCGACAATATGCAAAGCAGCAAGTACAGTAAATTTAAGCATTATTTGAAGACATTAAAGGGGTTATGTCGTTAAATGAATGTTCAGAAGTAACTATGGAATTAACAAAGCCAACAGGATTCTTCTATTGCAATTGGGGATGCTAGTGTTGAAGAAGGCTAGGCCTCCTTGTATTTCTAGATTTTCCGATGTTGAAGTTCTGTGGTAAGGATACGCTTCGACATTACTACATTTTGTATCCTCAAGTGTTGGAAATGAGTGACCCGAACCAAGTATAAGAGTCTGTTTTGTTATTTAAATGAGCCATCATGTTTACTATAACGGGTGATAAAACTCCTTATCATTTATACTTAAAACCTGTTAAAATTGAGACAAATTAACTTAAAAAAAAACCTCAGAGCTGTCTTTGTCGTCATAAACAATGTTAGAAGCTTGTTCTGAAATTTGAAGCTAACTTGAATGTAATGAAGTTTCAGTAGTTTGGCGATTTTGTGACATAACCATTATTCTTCTAAAGTCTATCAAGATAATGCTAATCCGTAAATTGAAATGTTGATAGTTTAGGGAAATACGAAAGCTAAACCACAATACATGTGTGTGAGCACTGTATAAAAATCAATTACTTAATACACCTAAATTATACATTATTAAACTCTGATAAAAACTAATTTTTACTAGAACTCGTGAGTTTGTTGGTATAATGAGTGAATTGAGTTTTAGAGGTCTTTCTAAATAAAATCTATCCAACAAAAAAAAGGAAAAGCCGGAATGATATTCCGCTGGAGTTTTGAGTTTCAAACAGGGAAATTAAAGTAATGATTAGCCCTTGAATAACGAGCAAATATTAGGTTCGAATGAAATATTTGTACTAAGTTTCATAGGGTACTTCACAATTTGAGTTCGCAAAAAAAAACGTGCAAATTATTGTCAAAATCCACAATACCATGTTTGTGGATTTTGACAATAATTTGCTTGACTTATTAATTGGTAAGGTCACCACACCTTACGGACAATTAGCTTGTGATATAAGAAAGAGTACAGGGAGTCAATATTATTGAAGGTGATGGTAGGTATGAAAGGAATAGAGATGATAAAGGTAAAGATCATTAAATTAAATTTTGGTAATTTTAATTTTTATTAATTAAAAAAATAAAACATAAAGATACAATCATGATAAATTGAGAAAATGCCGGAGAGTTACATTCCTAGTGAGTCGGAAGTCCGCAGAGCGGACAGTGACAACTACAACATGAGTACACACGTTTCTGTGCTGCATTGGCAATATGATGAGTTAGGTGCAAGATCGAACACTTATTTAACATGTGCCTATTTTGGTAATTTGGTATAAGGAAATTTAGATTTTGTTCAGTGTGAGATCGAGCATGTGTATAGTATTTCCATATTGGCCTAGTGTTGGCAATATGAGGTGTTGAGGTGCAAGATCGAACATTATTTTCACACGTGCCCATTTTGGCAGTGTGGTCTAAAGAAATTTAGATGTGGTTCAATGTGAGATCGAGCCTGTTTGGAGTATTTCCATATTGACCTAGTGTTGGCAATATGAGGTGTTGGGGTGCAAGTTCGTACACTGATTTAACATGTGCCTATTTTGGTAGTGTAGTCTAAAGAAATTTAGATTTTGTTCAGTGTGAGATCGTGTTTGCTTATAGTATTTCCATATTGGTCTAGTGTTGGCAATATGATGTGTTGAGGTGCAAGATCGAACATTATTTTCGCACGTGCCCATTTTGGCAGTGTGGTCTAAAGAAATTTAGATGCGGTTCAATGTGAGATCGAGCATGCTTGGAGTATTTCCATATTGGCCAACTGTTAGCGATATAAATTGTGAGTACTAGTCGTTCCGTAACAAATGACTTCAAGGATTGTAACTGGCACTTATAATACTTGTAATTATAAAGTCAATTCCTTAAACGCATTTCACTTCCTCTTGCTATTGAATTAGATATTTGAATTGTTGGATAAGTACGAGTACTTGTAATATTGATTTTAATGTCATGGGAATGAAATTTTAGATACACCCGAGGACGTATGTTAGTCAGGATGGCCGTGTCGGAGATGGCGAGGTGGTTGGTTTCTCGTGTGGCGGGGGTCTGGAGACTGTATGGTTTGTGTTATCAGAGACAGGGTATTTGTGCTTTCGTACTTTTGTTTGCGTTTATTGTGTTTTATTACAAATTTGCTAGCTAGGGACCGGGGGTGATTCATAAATAGATAATCACCCGATGAGCTGTTGATTACGTGATGGCGGTGTGTCAGGTGTGTCAGGTGTTATGGCACGGTGTTTGTCATGAGAATCATATTGAGATGAATGAGGGCAGTTCTGTTCGAACCTCGAGCTAGGTAAGATCGTAGAGTGCTATCGCGTAATCGGGATTTCGCCGCGGTTCCGAGTAGAATACCTTGCGTACCAATTAAGAGTAATAATATCATATCGCTACGCAGATCGAACTTATGTTAGGTGGAACCCAAGATAAATTGATCGTCAACATTATCTATTGTTCGTATAGTTTGAAACTCCAGTGGTAGATCATTATGGTGCCTTCGGTCCATTTAGTGTGATTATTATTTGTCGAATAAATGTTTAGCCCACATTTATTCCCTTTTCGATCAAACCCGACATTCCCTCGTGGAATAATATATATATATATATATATATATATATATATATATATATATATATATATATTAAAGTTAAAGTTAAACGTTATAATAGCAAACCAAGAGAGGCTAGAAAAACTTTTTAATGCAGTAACAAGGCAGCAAGGTGCACTGAGCCTTACGATCAACAAACAGAAAACAAAAATAATGGTTACATAAATGTGAACAACAATATCTACATATACTAATAACGAATAAAATAGGTTCATAAATTCACATATCTAGGCGGTTGTGTGATAAAATTTTGAATTTGGAAATACAAATTCCATGCCGCATAGATTAAATAACTAACAAATCCAACATTATCACTAAATTTTAGACGTTTGTGAAAGAGTATAATTATTCAAGACATTAATATGAAACTGAATTCTTGAAGATTAGAGACCCCTCGGTGCGCAGGATGAAAGATTTTGAAATGTGGATAATGCTCAGATTGCTAAAAAGGCACACCCAGAGCATATCTCCAATGTGACTACCCTAACAAGAATGAATGTGGACACATAAATCCTTGGGATTGTCAAATAGCGAACGTCAAGATTCTAGTTCCTAAGAATTAATATGGAGGGCAAGGTTAAGGAAAAAGAAGACTGGACAGAAGACAGTGTTCATGGCTGAGGGATGTGAGAGATTGGATTTAAACTTGTCAGACGTGTCGTCATGCTCTCTGATATTCACATATATATGTCGTATTCTGATGCTTCATGACGATATTTTGAATGAATAAGCTCGCAACTTTAGGGGGTTAAGTTAGGTCCCAATTTTTCTTTCCACGAGTTTATCTGATTCTGATTCAGAAGAAGAGATTAAATGTATGTTACTATAAACTAAATGTCATAATTGTCATATGTCATGATACCACCGTTTCTTCGCCCCATAGTTCTGATGCAGATTGGGATCGCTTCTGATGCAGCACAACAGAAGGCATCACAACACTTCGCACATTATGAATATAAACAGTATAATACAAAATGCATGAAACCGGCAAGTCAGACACGTTCGTATTCATTGGATTGCCAATCCTCCTTATAATGTATCTCCCTTATGTTAAACAACATGTATGTTACCGCCATTTCCTGTTCATTTATACCTACAGATTTTTGAACAAACATAACAGAGATAGTCGCTAACATGCAGGTTGTTTAACGTAAGAGAGATACATCATAAAGGGGATTATCACAAGACAGAGGCATTTGCTGAAGTAGTAGCAAACATTCTTACAGAAATGGACACCTTAAGAAAAAGAAGAAACGAAGTCATAAAATATAATGCAAATATAATCTATACACGGAGCAACTAGACCTGTTAAAAAACACTATTTTCGTGTTTTCTCCAAAAATTAATATATACTAAGACATGCAATTTTTTAGTATATTAAAATCTCGTAATAAAAGAGGTTCTCACATTTTTTAAAATGATTTTGTTACAGTTGACAAAATCGAAAACCCTCAGATATTATCTATAGCCTTGAAGCATTCTATATATTGTTCTAAGACCGCTAGTAATGCTTAAGGTTTCTTTTGTTTTTTATATGTATCACATGATAATATTTCCATATTAACGTGACAGTAAAACTGCACAGTCGACTGGAGTTCTATTGTTATTACACCGTCTGTTTTGCTCAAGTGTACAATAAAATGGAGCACCGGTTCCAGCTTAAACTTTGCCATTATACCAACCCAACAACGCTTCTGCTCGCATTTGTTCCTCTGTAACTTATAAATGAATTTGCCGGAGCAAATGTCAAGTTATGTGGTTTTCATTATATGAGATTTTACCAAAAGGAATATGATTAAGTGGTAACTACAGTGAAGTAATGACAATTCTAGACAAAGAGATGTAATATGCGTTTTTGTTGGTTAACTAAAAGTTTTATTGTCGTCAATATTTGAATGTTGAAATATGTTATTTACATGCAGAAGTTATTAGAATTAAAGGAAAATATACATTCCGGTACTTGTTATGATTTCGCATTACAAAAAATCCTCAAATGTAGATACATATAGACGAGGAAGTCCTATATATTTATATCAGAAAACCTATAAGATCTCAAATAAATATGGAGTCTGAAATACGTTTCAGTGTCAAATTAAGCTTTGTGGACTCAATCTTCCATTATTTATTAACAAAAGGATACTTTACATATAACACTGTTTGTGACTAGAGTAGCAGTAGCGAAAGTAGCAGTAACGGAATAAAATCTAAATAAATCAGAAAATTTGACAATACAATGGTTCAGACGCATTATAATGGCAGTTAGCAATGAAGACGGTATTGATACTGATATTCAAATATATTGCTTCATAAAGTTTCTTTACTGAACACTGAAAATAAAAACCTAAAGATCATCTTCCTAACCTCTATACATAAGCTTCGTTTGAATTGCTTTTTTTACTTTTAAAAGCGGTTCTGTAGGCAGTTTAAGTCCCTTTTTTTCATAATGTAAGCGGCGTACCCCAAAATCAAGGTTCGTTGGCCTACACTTGATGATGATATATATACTTATATATATAGTTTCACACATGCACCTGTATCTATCAATACTTGAAGAAACTACAAAATTTGTAATTTTGATTCGCCAGTCGGTGAGACCAGATCGCAATGCCAGAGAATATCGTAGTTGTGTGTGGTGTGGACAAATTTTTGCTGGCAAAAAATGGTTAAAGGATGAAATTCATCAGGAGTTATGCCTAGTTTATATTCCCGCAATAATTAGTAAGTAACAGGTTGGAAAATGATTTCGAGAATTTCAAAATGGCCGCACAAATTTTCACGATGAACAGTGGAATGGTTGTACTAGTATTCGGACTGCCGATATCATTTTACAAGTGAACCGATCACCAATCAGCGATTGATGATGGTCTCGAGTATGAATTCCTATCCTTAGATACCACAAATTGTATATGAGCTGGTTTTCCAAAAGCACTCAGCACAATAAGCACTTCGTAACGGATAATGAAATCTGGATAATGTTGAGACGAAAACGGCGTTCTTTTGATTGATTTCATGGAACATGGTTCAATCATAAATCAACTACGCTAAAAACTGTCGCCTTGTATAATCTTTCTTTACAACAACGTACGCCCTCGTACCGCTGCCAAACCGAGGAGAAGTTTCGAGATCTTTCCTAGGAAATTTTAGATAACTCCCTTACAACAGCAACCTTGTGCCACGCGACCTTCTGCGCAGAAAGGTTTAAGAAGCTGGAGGAGCATTAGAGGAATTTTACGGATGTGCAAACAAATATGCGTAGAACTAAATTCAATATGTAGTAAAATATTATTGTGGAAAAAACCTTTTGTATGAGCTTTTTTATAACCGAACGGAATTTAGTTCTGTATTATGCCTCGTGTATATGAAACAATCTTATTTAACTGGATTCAAGTAATGGAATTTTACATTATACTGCACCTAACTGACTTATCAACAAAACAACCTAGCCTCCATAAAAATACAACACGTCATAATATTAGTAGTATTTGTGATTTGCCTATCAGTGGAGGGTCCCTAATCATCGTATAGTTTGCAATACTGCCTTATATAACTGATTCTCTCAATTCACTAAATCTTACTAGAGGCATAGAGCAGGCTGAGCTAGACAGACATGTGGACATGGTTTATTATTTGGTTCAGGATGGCCAATAATATATTTTGAATGTCGCAGGAAAGGCCTCGACCAATGTTACAAGTTGTAAGGTACATATTTATTAGAACTAATCTCTGGGTTACATTAAGTTAGTTATGGACGTGAACTATCAAAGTGCTCCATTAAGTCGATTGTAGTTTCGTTACATAATATTAGTATATCTGCTGTATTTAATGAGGTTACCTAGAAATGGCTGATGATGATTTGAATGTTATGCTATAATGTTTATTAATATTAAATAAGTGTGTCTGGGGGAATTTCTGTTACACCACGCTCCCTTGGGAAAGGAAGATTCTGGTAGCGTACTCCACGCATTTTGTAATATTTAACTAATAATTTCGGAAGTTTCCCTGACTCACAACCGGTTGCCTACTAAACTCATACATATTTATTTTATCCTAAAATAATGCACTATATGTTCACAAACTTAAGTCCGTTATAGTTTTTAAACATTTGTTTAATGTTAACTGCAATCTTAAGCCCATATTTTAGAATTTTTTATTTAACTACAGAATGTTGACAAACTTAACCTATATAGTGGTACATGGTTTATACTTATATAGACCTTAATTTCCTTTCTATTAATTGAAATTAAGCAAGTGCAGTTTTCGACGTCCGGTTTCGTTATAATGTATGGTCCATATATTTTGACATATTCTCAGGTGGTAAGAGAACTTCTTCACCTTTTTGAAATTCTAAGTCATTTGCTTTAGCGTCATATACTAATTTCCTTTGCCCTTTTGCTGTTTCGAGCATTTCTCGAGTCTTTTTAAGTGCTAAATCTCTAAGTCTAATTCTTAGTTCTTTGTCGTAACTACATAGTTAGTATATTATATAGTGGTTCTAAAGATGATTGAGTTAGTTTGTCGGGAAGGATTGCTCTTTTGGCGAAAACCAATTCGAAAGGTGTATAATCGTGTTATACACTGGGGGTGGTATTATAACTAAAAATATAGTATTTAATCCACTTGTCCCAATTGCTTGTTATAAATACGATTAAATTAGTTAAAAACTCTGTGATTTCGTTCTCAAGTTATTGATTAATGATCATAGGGGGTAGAAGTGTTATGTATGTTGGCAATAATTTTAAGATGTTGCTTAGTAACTGGTTTCTATACTCCGTACCAAGATCTGTTCAAATTTTTGCATTGATCCGTAAATCAGTATAAAATTTTCAACAGTCCCTATTATTGCTGTAGCTGCTGATTTGTCAGGGATTGGAACCATCACGATGTATTTCGTTTAGTCACATTGCAAAGTGACTGCATATGCATGCGTTTGTTAGCTGTGTGCGGGGGAATGGACCTATAGTATGTATGCACACCATGTTGAAAGCTTTTTGCGGGGTTGAAGTAATTTGAAGAGGTTCTGTGTGCTTAATTGGCTTTATTTATCTGGCATTTGTGACAATTTTTGACACATTTTGCTACGTCTCTTGACATATTGTTACAAAAATATGTTGATTTAAATTTTTTAAGTAGAAGCTTTTGTCCGCAAAGGTTGAATTCATGTGAGATTTTTCTATTATACTGACCTTATCAGTTCTGTTGGTAATAAGTACTGATTTGTGACATAAAATTATATTCACATTATTTTTGTATTCTTGGCCCCATAACTTTGAATTCATCCACAGTGAACACTTTTAATATTACATCATTGAGGCACAATTTTCCCTGTAATTTCTGAACACTACCTGCCATTTTATTCAGCTTAGATTACATTCTCCCAGGAAAATTCTTCCATTTGTTACGTGCAGACAAAAATTTGAGCTCATTTTACCTGTATGTTTTATAAACATTTGTAAAGAATTTGAGAAGAGTTTAAATGATAATATTGGAAACTTCATCAAGTGAACGCCACCTAAGGCTTCGTTTACTTTGCGTGGTAAGGCGTCTTTTACGCTTATATCTTCAACTAGCTTTTGATCTTGTAATAGCGAGAGTCTGTTCTACGTTTCTATTAAGTTCGTCCGAGTTTATACGCGATAAACTGTCCGCGAGAGCGTTGTCGGCACATTTAATATATTTTATTTTGAATTGAAATTTTACCGCATGCGAGTTAAGTTTGACGAACAGTGTTTCATGGTGTAAAGATAAACTAAAGGGCGATGATCTATTTTGACTACGAACGGGTGGTTATAAAGATTACATTTGTAATGGTTTGTTGCCCAATGAATGGCTGTCAACACTTTTTGAGAATTGTGGGACATGCACCTTTTGTAAAAGATTTCGTTGCGTATGAGACCAGCAGCTCTGCACCGTCGAAAACTTCAGCTAATACTGCCCCGCAGGATTCGTTAGAGACATTAATCCAGTAAAATGTTACATTTTTTTTTTTGGTCTTAGCGTGCGTTTGTCACAGGACCGATATTATTTTTTAAATATCAAGGGGGGTTAGTGTAAAGTGAAATCCAAGTTTGTGACTTGTACCACGGCGGCTATCTTGTAAAAAGTGGTCCACAATGTATGTAAGGTTTATCTGACAAATTATAGATCTCACCAGAAAAATCTTTTGTTGCAAATAAAATTATCTACAACTTTTGTCAAGTAACTTTTAATCGTAGAACTAAAAATAAAATAGGCGAAATTCAATAAAAATTCGAGAAACAAATTTCTATATGTCGAAATAACTTACTTTCTAATTATTTTACAAAAAATTGAGATCAAACCATTTTTATAGATGGTGTTTTACGCAATAAGTTTTATTATTAACTTCTTAGATTTATTCATTAGTTAAGGTTTACAGCGGTTCAAACAATTACTATTCTTCACATTCATAACGATACATTAATATTAATGATTTGCCAACATTTTTATCAATTTTCTATTTTTTTATGATCTCTTTTTAATTATTGATAATGCAATACTGTTATTAATTAATTATGGACTCTTTTACTAGGTAGAGTCTGGAGGCGCATTTTTTTATGTGGTATCGCCAGTAATAGGCAAAATCCACGGTTATTTTCTAAATCACAACTACTCTGTCCTCGGTCTTCTTGATAGACCAGGCTACGGCTAAGCATCTGGTTGGCTATCAATACTAAATACATGAATGAGAACCGAAGAAGAAAGTGGCATCATTGTTGGCAGTTCATCTTCAAAATCATTTTCGTCAGTTAATTTCGAATTTACCATAATATTGCAGCAAGTCTCCCCGGTACAATGGCGGCTCACTGCTCACAGTTCGGGACTGCTTTTCGACATCTAGATATCGCCTTACAGTTACGTCTGCATCTGCAGAACATTAAGATTAGTATTTTTTATAATACGGGTAAACTTAAATCAGAAAACCCCGTAGAAACATCCAGAGTTAGCAAGTGGAAGGGGATTGTTCCTCAAAAAGAGAGTTGACTCTGCTTTGCTCACTGTCATTGACGAATGTTTTTTATCTTTTTATAGGGTAGTAATAAAGACTGATAATTCTCTTGGCAGCGTGTTATAAACAATTCGACAAGGAAGTGACAGAGAACAGTTAGTTTTTCTTCACTTCCTCCAACATAAGATACAGCTCACTTCCGCAGCTTCCAAGTCTACCATCACGTCCAGTCTTTGCTTAGTAATTATAACGATCCTGAAGACTGGGGCTGGAAAAAATGTGGAAGATTATTGATGCCAGAGCAGAGCTCAAAACTTCCAGCACACCCTGACCATCTAAAATAAATTTTCTGCAGCTGCAAAAAAAACTGTGGGGCGATGTATGGATGTCGAAAACCAGGTCCTACCGAGAACAAAGTAGTTGTGATTTAGAAAATCACTGTGGATTTTGCCTACTTGGGATACCACATAAAAAAACGCGCATCCAGACTCTACCTCGGAGGCCTTGGGGAAAAGAGTCAATACTTAATTAATAACAAAATTGAATTATCAATTATCATAAGAAAAATAAAAAGATGATTAAAAATTAGGGCGAATTATTAATATTAATCTATAGTTATCAATAGTGAAGAATAGTATTCGTTTCGCAGCGCTGTAAAACCGTAAGTAATGAATAAATTTAAAAGTTTATAACGAAAATTATTCCTTATAACACCATCTATAAAAATGGTCTGATGTCGTTTTTTTTTGGAAAATTATTAGAAATATAATTTTTTTCTCAAAGGTTCATTGATTTTAGATAATAACTTTTTTATATTTAATTCTACGATTAAAAGTTACTAGACAAAAGTTGTAGATACCTAATCTTATTAGCAACAAAAGATATCATTTGAAGACGCGAGATGTAAGACCGACATCTAGGATTTTCGAGACAATTAGCACACGGAGGTTCCGAATCTGGAGCCGTTCCGTGTAATAGCTGTTCTCCCTTAACTCCTAGGACAGAATGTCATGATAAAATTTTCAGGTTACTTCACCTGTCAGAGATATTAAATACTCTCTTCGAGGTGTCATTCTTTTGTACGCAAGACAATATAAATTATATATTATATATAGTATATATTGTTTCTTGTCAGGGAACCTTTATCAGTTGCGCTTCCCACAATTGAATGTCCTCTAGAACACTTCCTTATGTATTTGATGTAGGACCGACATCTAGGAAGCGCAACTGATGTAGGTTCCCTGAGCAGAAATAATATATATTATATAATGTATATTGTCTTACGTACAAAGGAATGACACCTCGAAAAGAGTTTTCAAAAGATATGATATATTTTTTGTAAGTCCTATAATTTGTCAGATAAGCAATAAAAATCATTTGGACCCCTTTTTCTAAGATGGCAGCCATGGGACAAGGGTTGCAACCCCACAAACATAGATTTAACTTTACACTAACCCTAATCTAAAAAATAAAATCCTCTGAGAAATGCAACCATAAATGTAACATATATGCTGTTGTTAGCATGAAAGATTTATTAGAATCTTAGTATTGCAAGGGGGGGGGGGGTTAACCAAAGATAGCATAAGAGTGTTGAATGCTTTTTGATATTCCGGGGACCATAAACAGGTTGTATTTTTACGTGTGACTAAATTTAATGGAGATTTCTGCAAATTTAGGAATACATCTACGATAATAGTTACAAAATGCTTCGAAGAGTTCTACCTCGTCTGCATATTTTTATGTCCTGAAAATGTCTCTTCTTTCCAAAAAAATTGCATTTTGCGGGGTTGAATTAAAGGTTGCATATCCGACAGGTTTCGAATACTTTTTGAAGATTGTTCAGAGGATGCTTGACGGAATAACCGATTACTATTAGGTCGTCCATATAGAGAAAAGCTTTTTCTGGGGTAACCCGGCGAATGCTATTGACACCATTCGGGAAAAACTATTGGGGCTAAGAGAAAATTCAAAAGCGTTATGGACATGAGTCTGTGCTAAAACTAATAATGTCTCTGGATTCGGTTTCCATAGGAATTTGATGGAATCCTGATATCTGATCTATCACTGAAAACTATTTATCTCGGCCTAATTGATCTAGGATACCTTCTGTATGCGATAAGGGAAATTTCTCTGCTTTCAGTATTTTATTAACTACTTGAAATCTACTGGTAAGCGCCATTATTTCTGTTCGTTTTGACCTTTTTTCTGTACTATACAGGGTTAAATTGGGAAAGATCTGCAGTTGTAGTGGCCCAATTTAATGACACCTTCGGAATTCTGTAAAAAGTCATGGCTTACTAGATATTAAAAAAAACGAAATTCTGTCGATTTAGTACAATCCCTCTAACTCCTTTGATTTTATAAAAAAAAGTGTAAATATCAAAATTGAAGGGAATTGTATTCCGAATATGATTGTCATGTCCTTGTTTACGTGACAGCTCTCGTTTTCGAGATATGACCCAAAACTTATCTTTTTTTGGATAAAAACCATAGTTGGCTATGACCTCAAAAAATCAGACATTTTTAGAGGTTTTCAACGATATAATACTCGATATAGTTATTCATAAAAATAATGCAGTTATGGATGATTTTCTCTCTTATTTTCACTTTTAACGTAGTTAGCCATAAAATAGATTGATTTATTAATAACTATTCTAAAAACATTGAACGAAATTAAAGTACATAATAATTGTTACAATTCATGTTCGAAAAGTCCTCCATTGTTATTTAGACAAAAATTGCATCTTTTTAAGATTTACATTACCGCTTTCTTCACAGATTGCCTATCAATTTCTTCAATTGCTTGTAATACCGCCTCCCTTCTGTCATCATTATAAGACAGTTGTCTTATAATTCCTTTTGTATACTTTGATTTTAGCGCACCCCATAAATAGAAGTCTATAACTGTCAAATCGGGAGACCGGGGTGGCCATTCGCGTAGGTCATTTCTTCCTATCCAAGAGTTTGGATAGATATTATCTAAGTGTTGTCTTACTAATAACGAGTTATTAGCAGGTGCTCCATCACGTTGAGTTCTAAAGTCAAGTTCTAAACGAGTTCTCAAATTCAAATTATGCAACATGTCTTGAAAAGTGTATTGCAAGAAATGCAAGTAGCGCTCCCCAGTAAGTGATTCGTCATAGATAAATGGCCCCAGAATAGTAGACCTTATGATACCACACCAAACATTAAAACCAAATTTTATCTGGGCTCGTCTTTGTTCTACATGGAAAGGGTTTTCTTTAGTCCAGATATGCTCATTGTGTCTATTGAACATACCGCAGTTAGTAAATCTAGTTTTATCTGACGATAACACCTTTAATGGAAACTGTGGGTTGTCAAGGCACATGTCTTTAAACCATGTACAAAACAAAATACGTTGATGTTCGTCACCGACATGCAAAGTTTGAAAAACTGAAAGTTTGTACGGGTGGAACTTGTGCGCTTTCAGTACTTTAACTACAGTTCGTTGAGCTGTGCCCGCTTCTGCCGCAATCTCACGAGTTGATGTAGATGGATGTTGATTTACCTTTGCCAAAACATTTATTTGTGCTGCTTCGTTAATTTGATTACGTTCCTTTGGTGGTTTAGTAAAAGATCCATATCTGCGTAAACTATCGTAAAGCCTCTTAAATATACATAGAGCAGGTTGACGACGATTCAAATATATATGAAAGTATTCCTCAGCTGTACGAACTGAATTTTTATGGCATATGATATAACATTCCACCATATTCAGTTTTTCTCCGTTAGAATATTCCATTTTATCACGACAACTTCTCAATATCGACTGTCAGTTCAGCACTACTAATGGAATTTCTCTCAAATGAGGAAACGTCAAAGTGAAAACAATCTTTTTCATGGCTACCTACGTTAAAAGTGAAAACAAGAGAGAAAATCATCTATAACTCGGTTATTTTTATGAATAACTATATCGAGTATTATATCGTTGAAAAGCTCTAAAAATGTCCGATTTTTTGAGGTTATAGCCAACTATGGTTTCCACTCAAAAAAAGATAGGTTATTGTAATATCTCGAAAACGAGAGCTGTCACGCAAACGAGGACATGCCAATCATATTCGGGATACAATTCCCTTCAATTTTGATACTTACACTTTCTTATAAAATCAAAAACAAAGAAGCTAGAGGGATCTGACTAAATCGACAGAATTTCGTTTTTTTCAAAATATTTAGTAAGCCATAACTTTTTACAAAAATCCGAAGTTGTCATTAAATTGGGCCAGTAAAACTGCAAATCTTTCCCAATTTAACCATTGCTCTATCTCCTCTAGTTTCCGAGATCCCCGTACTGATCATCAAAAAAACTCACCTGTATATATATATATATATATATATATATATATATATATATATATACCCACTATCAAAGAAACTGAACTCGACTAACTCTAGTTTAAGTCTCAATTACAATAACGTACAAGCTGCATGATATGCTCAAAATAGTGGAAGGGTTCTCTAGTGACATCCATATGCAATTTGGACAAATGCCGAATTATTAATATAGTTAAAGGCCTTAGGAAATGCGAAAGGACACTTCAATTGACTCCTTGGCGGAGATCACTCCACAATGAAAATGGACCTAACAGCAGAGTTTTATAGAATGGTAAGACGACTGTTGAAAACCAAACTAAACAGCAACAGTCTGTTTCAGGCTATTTACACCTCTGCGTGTTCAGTGCTGTTACTCTTTCGGTATAGTTAATTGGTGCAAGACTGACATTGAACAATGACAACGGAAAGTTCGAGTTTTACAAACATAAGTTCAAAATCACCATCCAAAGAGCTCTGTCGAACGTACAACTTCGCCATGGTATGAAGGAGGAAGAGGATTGGCAGATATAAGCAAACTACCAGATCAACAAATTTCTAATTTGTGTAGTCATTTCTTGAAACTCGCAGAATTTTCTGATCTATACAGTCATATGCCACGTTGATGACTCAACACCAATGCGACTGACAGAACAAAACGTCTAACCAGACTACTGATCAGAAACTGCTCAAATGGAAAGAGATACAAATGGCGTCAACCAAAGTTATGTTAACTGCATCGTCGAACTTGATCTTTGGTCACATGTTTCCTGCAGCGGAAGGCTTTATATTGGCAATCCAAGATCAAAAAATTCCAACTAAGATTTTTTTCTAAAGTACATCGTTAAAGATCCTTTTTCAATAACGACAAATGCAGATATGGTTGCCAATCACATGAATCTATCCAGCATATCACAGGAGGTTGTCAATCGTTAGCTGGAACTGAATACAAAGAACGACACGATGCTGTGACCAAAATACTGCACCAGGAATTAGCTCTGAAACTTGAACTATCACAGTAGGTAAGAATACCATACTACATATACAAACCTGTCTGTTTTAGAAAATAACGACTACAAGCTGTACTGAGACCGCACGATACTGACTGATCGGACTGTTGCTCACAATAGACCAGATATGGTTTTAGAAGATAAAGTCTCTCGGAACACAACTTTAATTGTCATAGCATTCCCTAACAACAATAATATAATTATCAAGCAGGCTGAGAAAATAACCAAATATAGGGATTTGAAATTTGAAATAAACACATAGTGGGACATGCACAACACACGACAGGAATGGTCCCAAAACATCTATTTATCAATTTAAAATACCTCGGTCTGAACGAACATCTTTACCAACTAATTCAAAATCAATTGCTCACTTTATCACACACAACAGTAAAATGAATTGATTTTTTTTATAACAACTTAGAATGTGAAGACGCGAGATGCAAAGACCGACATCTAGGATTTTCGGGGAATGACACCTCGAAGAGAGTATTCAACATAGAATGTGTAAGATTAATAATTTCTCCTAGCCCCTACAAATGTATTCATATTGTCAAGAAAATATGACAAGTTTCAGTTGCTATGGAAATACTGATTTAAAAAGAAAAACTTGTTGCCCATGGAATTGAGAATAGTTAGAGGTACAGGGAGGAACTTTCGTTGATGGTACTTAAACGATTGATCATTTTAGTTGCAAAGTAATAACACTTTTAGTTACTAACTTTTGGCGATTTTTCAGTCCATTGAACGCTAGACTAATTATTGTTTCGAGTCAAGAACTTCATTAGTTGCGCTCCCCTCAACTTATTGAAATTTCGAATGATTATTTATGTATTTAATACATATAACTGAATTTAATATTTTATATTGGAACTCCTAGATGTCGCAATTCGTTTCGCGATAAAATATTAAACACCTTTAGTGTCATACGTTTGCTTATTTTTACTCAGTAACATTACTTTACGCTCCATTTGCTCGTTTTAAATACTAAAACTATTTGCACTCCTATTAAAAATTCAAAATCACACATTTTCAATAGAGCTCTATGATATTAGTAATCTGTATGGCTTATAAATTAGAAATTATATTTCTAATACATTTTTTAACACTTTTAAAACCTCATGCAATAAAAATACCTACTATTCATTTGAACTTTATTAAACAAATTTCACTGGAGTAGATAAACTCTTACTGCTTTGTTGAATCTGGTATCTCTTCATTTCGTATTTATACCCAGAAACATTATTCATCCAATTTTGGGAACTACTCCCAACTGAATATATTACAATAAAGGCTCGTCTTTAGTTAAAGGTATCCGCTCCCACTTCGGTAGCACTTAATGCTCTATCCGATGAAAATTATAAAATATATTCACACAATAAATTCGTGAGGAAATCCGAATAACTATCAGCCACTCAAAATTTATGAAGTTTACTATAAATTACTCCATTCACCAAACTCGTATAAAATAAGCCGTGATCGTCGCTTTCTGAATAAAACTTAGCCTGCTGGGAACAGAGAATCTTGACACCTGCTAATAAATTCATTTTAGAAGTTACGAAGGGAAGTACGACCGAATTTTAGCTTTGACTGCACATTTTGTGGAAATATAAAGTTGATCTAAATTTAATCCTCAAAGCTTAAATTCGGCGAAGGTATCAGCAACTGCCTCATTAAACTTTAGGATTTGAGTTCGGAAACATTTTCAGGAATATAAATGTTATGCTTGTGAAAATTGTTCTTTAGGATCATTTTAGAAAATTCTTGGGGTTTTGTACCTTTGGCTTATACAATAATAAAGTTTATTCAAACAAATTGTGTTAAGTGAAGTTTGGGTTTTTAAGCAATGAGTAAAACAACTTACAAGGTTGCTATAATGTATGTTTATAAAGTCTAACTTCATATTTTTGTACTTTCACCCCGTATAAGGCTATTGTAGCCTATGAGGGGTGATTTATTATTCTTGTTTAGATGACATTTTACTCTCAAATAAAAAAAGAGAGAATTACTTATCGCTACAAGTGATATTATTACATACTCAAGAGAATGAGATTCCCTATCTCTCTGATGTCACGCGGTGACAAACTTCGCACTGGTTGCTTACCGAAACGATTCAATGTTCCATATCATCCAACTATTTCAAAAGATTTGAATCACCACCGTTGTAGAACCGTGTCAATTTGAACTGGAACATCTAACAACTCACTTGCTCAGTCGATCATTTCGGTCTTCGCATCAGTCAAAGTGCGAGAGAAAAGAATACATAAGATGGATTTCTTCAGCAGTGATATAGTTTCCAACGAAATAATCTCAAGCCGAGGTATGCCGATGCGATAACAACTCCTCGCTCTCCTCTCATTATAATATGAACATTAACAGCAATTGAGTAACAAAAATTTGAGAGATTTACTAAATAAATATTTCAGTTAAATAGCGTTTGAATTATAACCAAAATATATGGATTGCATAGTCACATACACTTCATTCATAAGATAACTTTTTAAAATGTTGAACGAAATTTGAATAAGATTGGCTGTATGTATAAATTCCTTTAGACATAATTTTAATGTTTATAATTTTCAGTTGCCAGTTTGTTTGTTGGTTCGGGCATCACATAAGACCTACTGAACTGATTTTGATGAATTTTTTTGTTGCAAAGCCTGTAGTTTGACTTAAATTAAGGTATAAATTGTATCTCCCTGTATTGACAGAAACATTAGATATAGCGAAAAAACTTCTACGATGTTGGGTAATACACAATTACTCTGTTGCTGCCAGCCAGTGCCAGCCCTCGCACCAGATGTTAGATACTTGCAGTAGCATAGCTTTTATTCGAAATTCGGAATCTGCCAACGTAATTAACATGTTTCGATTTAAAAAAAAACCAACTGATATATCAAGTGTAACTTTGCATGTTTCATATTTAGGATAGGTGAAACATAGGGCGAAGTTACATGGGTTAAAGAAATATTAAAATAAAGTCAACTGCATTTATACAATGTGGTTGAAATAATGGCGAGTGGACTTAGTTATACAATAAGGTTATAGTGGGTGGACCCTAAATAATTGCATATACCATTTGGTTGAAAAACGGATTTATTAAAATTATATTTTTACGGGGTGGAAACAAAATTATATTGAAGATTACTTAAAAACAACAAACACTTGTTTAAATTTTCACTTTCAATTTCTTTAAATTTGACATATGTTTCGCTAAGTCTGGCTTCATCAGAAATTGGAAATACAATGAAGGCTAAATTTATATTTCATACAAAGGAACTACAGGTAAGGTAATAAAATGATTAAAAGGTTTTAATTCTGGGGAATTTCGGAAGAAGTGGGTTGAATATAGGTCAGTTAATTATACATTTATGAAATTGTTTACAATTGATGTTAATTATATAAAGTAATATTATTTAAAGATGGATTTTAAGATTAAGTAATGAAGATGAATTGGTACCAGTTTGGTCCTTTAATAGATTAGGAGAATTTTTGTTTTTATTAATTTCTAGTGATTCCAGCAGATAAAATTTTTTACTTTTGTTTTCTAAATGTAAAATTTCAAGTCTATTCTAAAGTACATGGTTTTCTTTCAATAAGTGGTCCGCAAAAGTGGATTTGTTTTGTTGTTGATTTTCGAAAGCTCTAGTGTGTTCACGCCATCTTAAATTGAAAGATCTTCCAGTGTGACCAATATAGAAATTGGGGCAACTACCACAATTCAACCAATAGACACCCGAGTTAGAATTTTTGTCAGTCTTGTCTTTGTTGTTTCTTATATGTCTAGATAAATTGTTGTTTGTTGCGAAGGCTTTATATATGTTCCTGTTCTGTAAAAATTTGTGGTGTGAACTATTGTAGATTGTAAGGTCAGAGTGTGATGGTTTATGATATATGGAGAATGTGTGTTTCGTGTCTTGCCTTTTAATTGTTAGGTCTAGGAAATTTAGTGTGTTATCTGTTTCTGTTTCAAGTGTGAATTTTATGTTGGGGTGTATTTGGTTTAAGTAGTTGTGTAGTAACTGTAATTGTCGATGTGTACCTAAAACACGCAATAATATCATCGACGTATCGGTACCAATACAGGATTTTGTTACTGAGATCGTGTTTGAAAATTAGCGTTTCTAAATAGTCGATGAATATTTCAGATAGAAGGGGGCTTAAAGGATTGCCCATAGTTAGGCCTTGAGTACTGTTGTGAATGTTGTTGAATTTGAAGTAGTTTTGGTTGATACAGAGATGCAGAAGAGAAAGAATTTCATTTTTGATTATGGGACCAAACACACATTCTCCATATATCATAAACCGTCACACTCTGACTTTACCATCCACAATAGTTCACACCACCCCATACAACATAAACTTGCTGCATATCACTGTATGTTACACAGACTCGTGACAATACCACTTAACAAAACCGACTTTGATACGGATCTTGAAAGAATCAAACTCATGGCAGTCAACAATGGTGACAGCACTCAACTTATTGACAACTTATTAAACAGAAAATTAAAGAAAATTGCTATTAAAGAAGTCTATCCCACTGACCCCAATCTCATACCTAAATTATTCCGTACTCTCACATTCAATGGAACCCCCTCACAAAAAATGTCCCAATTTTTACAGGAACATATATACAGCCTTCGCAACAAACAACAATTTATCTAGACATATAAGAAACAACAAATACAAGACTGAAAAAAATTCTAACTCGGGTGTCTATAGGTTGAATTGTGGTAGTTGCCCCAATTTCTATATTGGTCACACTGGAAGATCTTTTAATTCAAGATGGCGTGAACACACTAGAGCTTTCGAAAATCAAAAACAAAACAAATCCACTTTTGCGGACCACTTATTGAAAGAAAACCATGTACCTCAGAATGCACTTGAAATTTTACATTTAGAAAACAAAAGTAAAAAATTATATCTGCTTGAATCACTAGAAATTAATAAAAACAAAAATTCTCCTAATCTATCAAACGACCAAACTGATACCAATTCATCTGCATTACTTAATCTTAAAATCCATGTTTAAATAATATTACTTTATATAATTAACATCTATTGTAAACAATTTCATAAATGTATAATTAACTGACCTATATTCAACCCACTTCTTCCGAAATTCCCCAGAATTAAAACCTTTTAATCATTTTATTACCTTACCTGTAGTTCCTTTGTATGAAATATAAATTTAGCATTCATTGTATTTCCAATTTCTGATGTAGCCAGACTTGGCGAAACATATGTCAAATTTAAAGAAATAAAAAGTGAAAATTTACACAAGTGTTTGTTGTTTTTAAGTAATCTTAAAAATGAATTTTCATCAAGTAAGGACTGAAACAATCATCAAATTTATATTGTTTGGTAGTAGTTGAATATGCAATTTGGTTGAAATAATGGTAGCATAGAATGATTGTTATACAGGGTGGATAAAAAAATGTGTTATCTAAGCATTCAGGATAATAGAATTATGTTCTTGAGTTATTGTAGTGATAAAATGGGTTGAAAAAATGTTTGAAACAGCTGTTTATATAGCGCAGATGAAACATAAAATGAGTGGAATTATAAGTTTACAGGGTGGTTAAAAAACTTATATTATGTCCACAAGAAGTTGCATATATAGGTTTAAAAAATATTATAAAGAGATGTTATGATCTGTAAGCTGTTCCTTATACAGGATGCTTGAAATATAGGTGGAGTAGAATTAGGGTGATACAAAAATATTATATTGGGTGGCCCATAAGTAGTTGCATATACAAGGTTGTTGAAACGTTGGATAAGTAGAAATATAACTAAACACGGTGACTTAAGAAAAGTAGGAAAATTTTGTTATACAGCGTAGAACATGAGCAGTTGCATATATATTATATAGAACAGCTGAAATATGGGGCAAAGTAAAGTTATAGTTAAACAGTGTGATTCAAACAACGTTAGAAAAAGTTGCAAATGTAAGGTGCTTTAATTGAAGTTTGGAGAGAAGTTCAAAATATATGAGGAGATAACTCATAATATATAATAATAAAGTTATAATGGTTGACAATTGGCAGCGGTATATACAGGATGATTTAAATATAGATGGAAGTAGAATTGAAGGCGGTTCAAAAAATGTTTGAATAAAATTGTTTTATAGGTTGGCCGATAAGCAATTGTAGTTTGTGTGAAATATGTTATAGATTGGTGGATTTATACTTATACAGAGTGGTACAAAATATGTTATATTGGGTGGCCTATAAGTAGGTGTATATACAAGATGGTTGAAATTGAGGGCGGAGTAGGATTATTTTACCAGGTAGATCAAAAAATTTATAGTTATACACTGAGTTAAATACAGTTTAGAAAAATTTACATATATAGGGAAAACTCGAATTTTAACTAGATTATAGATAATTCTGGGCATTTAAAGAATTTTCTGATAGCCAACAATTTATTTGATCGTTATTACAGTAATTTATTCATTTGTTTGAATTTTATATTAACAGTCGGCTCTAAGACATAATTAGAAAATCTGTTTAAAACAGCTTTTATTTGATATAAAACAGGATTTTAAGAGGAAATACCTTTTAACCCTTACTTTCAGTCAGGAGCCTCTAGAAAGTAATTTTCTCTTTTACTGGTAACTGGAGGTTAATATGATAATTCAGTTGCTCTGTCAATTGAACATATATGTGATGGCATGCAACCATAAATGCATTTAACAAAAAATGTTGGAGACTCTTTTAACTTTTAACAACATTTCCAACAGGTGAAAACGACATTGAAAATTGGGAAATTGTTATTGGCCAAATATTTGAGACTTTAAATTTAATTGGTAGTATTGAGTATTTTGATCAAACGGAGGCAGTAACCTGGAAATTATTACATATTCAAGAAATCGAAGTACTATTGTTAGATTATTACATAATTCCTTTTATGAGGAGATTCAATTCAATTCAATTTATTAAAAAAAAATATTACATGCATGCATAGCTACAGACTTAGTTTTTCATTTACAATTGTTACAAATGTAAGTAGAGTTGTGTGGTATTTGAGGAATTTGAAGAAACAGGTAGGCAGAAACAGATAATTTCATATTTAAAAACTCTTCTTCCATCTTCAACTGATTCCGCGTATGGATCGCCTAAACCATCTTAAGTAACTTAATACTTCTATAATGGTGTCAATCCTAACGCTGGGTCACTTGAAGTTGTGTTTTTTTGTATACTAATCGTTATGACTTAGTTTAGTAGTAAATACTTTGGACGCGATGACGGTGGGTATTTGGGAAAGTTTTTAAATGACTGGTCATATAAGTATGTTAGTAATTTGTGGGTGAGTAATTAGGTATTTCTTTACTTCTAATATCGTAATTTTCCTAATTTATTTGGGTGTTTCAAACATCTTGCTTCTAGTTTAAGCTATATGTCTCCAAGTGAGAAAATCATCTTTCCGTTTCCCCTGAGAATGTAGGAAAACTTCGACCGGGAAAACGAAACTCGAGGGCCTTATCGATATTTGTAAATGATTTAGATTTGATTGGCAGCTTCCAGTTATATTCCCAATAAATACAGACCATCGCCCGAATACTCAACCAACACTATTTTTGTTTACAACCAGTTGAGGACTTTTTGCAGAAAATAAAAAGTGGAAGGAATCGTCTACAGTCAATTGACTGAGCTTAAATCTGACATTGTTGAGTTAAAACGAAAATCAATTATTAAAACCGAATAGTGCGACTCAGGCGTTCAGCATGCTTGGGAAGTCGAAGCCGTTCTAAACATTACTAAACTAAACGTCAGTGCAGTTTCTGTCGATCCGATAACGATTTACAGACCGCCAGTCCTATGCTAACCATTTAACAGCCCTCAGGACAGTAAATAGATCAGAATTTTGCGCTAGTAAAGTAAGCCGTACATATTCGATAGTGGGGTTGTTGTATCTTTTGTCAAACCCAGCAGAGGTCAAACCAACTGCGAATTTTGGATGAAGAACTGGTGTTATTTTGGCCTACCCACAACAATCTTGTTTCAGTGGTTTCAGTGATGTTTTCAGCTAAAATAACACCAGAAATGCTCAATAAAAGTGACAGAGATACCGCAAAGCTACTCAAAGAGAAGGGCTAAAAAAGTCTCAGCTAGCTAATCACGCTTGGAGCGAACACCATAAGATCAACTGGCACAAGGACAGGTTAATCCACAAGAAAAGGCATTAGTATAAAAAACTAGACTTCAAAAATAATTTCGAACGAGAATATAATTAGGAAGCCCAGCGTAGGCAGAAAATAGGATAGGTATTATTTTACAAACTTATGTTCTTATTGAATCAAACAAAAGTATATTCAGGCTCAATGACTCAGTCCTTAATTCATCATCCTTATGAAAAGTTATAGAGTAAAAGTACAAAAAGAAAATTAAATGCCGAGCATTATAATAAAAAAATAATGGTGGTATTGTACAGAAAAAAAGATAAGTTCTTTCCTTTTAAAATAGGTTAACTGTGATACTACGATCGACCTTATTACTTTCAAAACGCTGATAATTAAAGCCAGCAAAACTATTACGGGGGCAAATATATAAAACAAATATATATATACGGTAATATTTTTCATACACTTATTAAATAACATTATACACCAATCATTGTTTTAACATTTTTCAATAAACCCTTCTTGCAGTGGTTCCTTGTTTTTTGTTTCTAATACGCTGCTTTTGCACCTGAGAGAGTAGTTTTGACATTTACTCTTTCTTCGCCACTTTTTACTGACAATTTTAGACAATGCGCTTCAAAAAGACCATCCCTTCTCGCTGAAATCGTTTCAGAACCCTTTTAGCGGTCTCTGATCTTACCTATTTTATGTTTCCAGTCATCAGTCTCGGGACCCATCGAGCACTAATTTTTCCAAAATCAAGTTAATCAATAATGATTGAATGAACACATAGCTGACACCCAATTCTGAGGAAATTTCCTCCACGATTAATCGGCGATCACGTTCAATAATCTCTGGACGGTACTGGTTCTGTCAGCGGTAAGACTTGTCCTTGGGTGTCCATCATGATTATCGTTCTCGTCCACCCTTAAATTTTCTCACCCACATATACAAACGATTTTGAAACAGTTTACTATGCCCAAACTGCCTTCAACCGAGTTAAATTTTCTGAGGGTTGAACGCCTTCACTGGTTAAAAACCTTATGTAGCTCGAAACGCCATTTCGTTTATATTTATTTTACCCTATGTAATGTAAATTCCTTGGTAAAAACATTTTAAATGGAATGTCAATTCGATGACATGCTATTCGTATTCTACCTTCTTGCACCACTGCCGCACGCAACATCTACAACCAGCTGCCAGGTACGACGACGTTGATTGGAGCGGATAACACCCAATGACCATGACCGGCCAGGCATAATCGATTAAGTGTATAAATAGTAAGGATAATCTGAATTTCCTATCATTCAGCTGATGACGAAAGCAGATACAAAGTTATTGAAATCTTGTGAGATCAAGCATTTCAAGACGATGGAAGTCCAAGAAAACTTCAAGGAATGAGATACATTATCTACCAGCTTTACACTGAAAACAGAATGTTTTCAGATTATCAGCTTTGAAAATGCCAGATGAGATTTTGGCGAAACGTTAGGTAAAATATACTTTTCAGAGAACAAACCAAGAAACGGATGTACATCGGATACAACAAAGAAAATCACAGTATTCCATCAGTGAAGGACTATTATATGGAAATACTAAGTTTTCAAAAGTTATTTGCCCTCAAATATTTTATTAAGATCCTAAAGATCTGATTTATTACCCCTATTGTGCCGAAAATATTAAGTTGTTGAAATTCTGGACTATTAAAATTATGAAATGTAACTTCACATGTTTGTGTATTGAAATTAAGGTAAAATTTTAATGTTTCTATTTGTTATGTTTTCACTGTGATATATAAAATCAATAGAATATTGCTATATGCCTACTTAAATTCCTACTTGCTTTTTAATAAACATTGCTAGAACTGACAAACCCGCTAGATTTTGCATTATAAGTTACCAGTTCATGGTCTGGCTTTATTATTTAACTATTTCTATGTGTTTACTAAACCTTAACTCCATTTGATGTTTTCATTGTGCATTTTACATTTTAGAACCTCCGTAACAAACTTTTTATTGCATATCAATATTGGAATTTTTATATTACACTGAACTTTATTAATTTTAACTACTACATGTGTTTTTGAATTTTGATTTACTATATATATTGAAATGGAAATAAACACACACAACAATAAAATCAAAAATCAATTATTTCTGCATTTAATACTTGTTGTATATTAAAAGTATAAAACATAAAAACCAATATTAAAAGGCAATGTAAAGTTTGTCAGGATGATTCTAAATTTACATCATTACAAGTATAAAAATTATAAAATAATGAAGCTATACCATAAACTGGTGATATTTAAATGCAAAATGCAATCAATACAACAAATTTTTGAAAACAATTAAAAAGCAATTGGGAGTTTAAATAAGCACATATAGATATTCTATTGATTTGATACATTATAATGAAAGCATTTAATGAATAGAAAAAATAAAATTTTACATTGATTTTGAGACATAAACATCCACACTGACAGTAGTAAAATTCAATAGTCTTGAATTATAGTAATTTCATATTTTAGGCACAATAGGGGTAATCAATCACAAATTTAGGATCGTAGTAGAATATTTGGGAGTAAATAATGTTTGAAAACTCCATATTTACACATAAAAGAATCAATTTAAATTTCATATGTCTGAATATCTTTGGAGCGAAATTTCAAATCAAGCTAGAATTCATAACACAACACAAAGACGGATTGCGGAAGGTATTATACAAAATTGATTGGACAGGGAAGAACATATATAAAGGATTATTATAAAGAAAAATGGGATTTGAAGTATGCGGATTTAAAAAGTTATAAAAATTAGTTCTATTTCAAAATTAAAAACTATAAAAACAAGAACAGACAGGATTGAAAAATATAGTCCAAACTTAGCAGTGCAGCAGCCTGCTTTGTTGGTAGTTTTTAAAGTGACAGTTAGTTGTCAAAATGAGAAAAGTTTTCAAAATTCAAAATTCTCAAAGTGATTGTAAATTGAAATGAAAAAATTATATCCGGAGAATTGTGGAAAGTAAAAATACAATACTTGAAAATGCGGTATATTTCCAAATGCCTTGTTGTCTAGCTCAGACCCCGTTGTTAATGACAATAAAAGAACAATATGAAAAAGTAAAATTTAAAACAAAATGCTTGACAGAATATGTAACGTACGACGTAAGAGAATTTAATTTGATAATAAACAGGGTAGCACAGAATATTCTAAAGATTTGAAAGGGATTATCTTCAGAAATTTATGTATCGATCCTGGGTACAAGTTTGTTACAAGATAGTGCATTAACCAAAAATGCAACCAAAGAATTCTATTGAGTCAGTGATCGCATTAAAGTCATAAAGAAAACCTAGGAAATATCTCATGAAGTATCCCGATATTGGGTTGTTCACAAGGACATGACAATTAGTTATATCTTGCTTAATTATCGGCAACCAGGAATAACTGAATTCTACGGAGATAGTAGCGATGCAATGGTTTTCATTTTATAAAATTAAAGCAGGAAATTTTAGTTTTTGTTACCTGTTGTATTCTACTAATTGCACATAGTAAAACACAACACATTAGTTAAATTTTGATGAATGTTATGACAAAGGTCTCAAGAATGTTCACAAATTGTGCTTTTTTTTATGTAATATTTGTGTTATTTTATGTTTATTTGAATATTTAAAGCTCTAGAGGTTTTTTCGAAAAGATTGTTGAGGAGGTCTTGAATTATTTTGTCTATTCATGGGTTTTCTCTCCTCCAAATTTTTTCCTGTAACAGATAAGTATTTAAAAAATTGTATATGTAGAACAAAGTGTAGTAAGGCAATTTCGTAAAATTGCCCGGATTACTGTACAGAGATTCTTCCTCACAGTTTTCTATGTCTATAAAATGATCAACCAGTATTCCTGTATATAAGTAATGTATTGTATATTGTGTAATACTTATCTGTGTATGGAAGACGTTTCAACTCGAGTCTGGAGTCGTTGTCAATCGTTTAGTGTTGTTTTGCTTTTTTCTAAAAAATTTTCGCTTTGATTTTGAATTTATTGTTTGTCAAAAAATTTGACACTGACAAACAATAAATTCAAATCAAAGCGAAAATTTTTAGAAAAAAGCCTCGAAAACAACACTAAACGATTGACTCCAGACTCGGAGTTGAAACGTCTTCCATACACAGATAAGTATTACACAATATACAATACATTACTTATATGAATACTGGTTGATCATTTTATAGACATCTCTTTCTCTCAGAAAAACTGTGAGGAAGAATCTCTGTACAGACAACCAGTAATGCAATTTTACGAAATTGCCTTACTACACTTTGTTCTACATATACAATTTTTAAATACTTATCTGTTACAGGAAAAAATTTGGAGGAGAGAAAACCCATGAATAGACAAAATAACTCTAGAGGTTTCTCCAATATATAACTTATTATATTTAGAAATAATTTTATTAATGCTATTTTTTATGTTTTGATTCTTTTGTTCTGGTCTTGTTTTTATATAATTGTTTAAGTGTATTGCTTGTCTTAAATTAAATTTTGATATTAAATTTTTTAGTCTTTCTGACAGACTCTGTAATTGTGGTATGTTTTATTGTAGTAATGTGATTATCTTGGTAGTCAGTATTGCTTCTTACATTTTATTAATCAATTTGTCTAGCTAATTATTGACAGAAAGCATTCTTTTCTTCATTAAATATATAGATTTCGGAACAGTTGGTTTTTGCGCTGTCTGATAGAGATTTGGTGATACTCTTTTAACCGAAGATAATTTCTTATTCTGTTCAATTCTAATGTAAACTCTATAGTTTGTTGTTTGATGTTAATGTAGTTTAGTAATTGATGATTATGTTCCCGAATAAACAAAAATGTCCACAACATAACGCCACCAAACTAAAAGTTTAGTCCGCATAGTGAAAATTGTTTGTCCCCTCATTTTTTTTATTCAAATATTGCCAAGAGTAGGAGAATTATTCGTTATTTAGGAAGACAATCTTGAAGTATTGCATTGATTACTAAACGAAACAAACAACAAAAATCAAACTATACAGTTTAAGTTAGAACTTGGACAGAATGCACAACACATATTTTTTTAGACAATTTAATTACAAAAACACTATCGGCATTTTGAACAGAAGTTTACAGGTATCTTAACTTTAAATTTAATGATAATAAAACGTTTATAAAAATGTACTTTCTGCCCATAATTACTCAGAAACATTTATAAATAAAAAGTTATACAAATTCGAATACCAAACAATCGCTAACAATCAATACCAAACTCCTCCAAGGAACAATGAATCCCGAGATAATCACAATACTACAATAACAATACGATACATACAGGGTCTCTCAGAAAGACTAAAAAGAGCAGGCAAAAAATTTATTATTAAAACTTCATTTAAAACAAGAAATATACTAAAATCAATTATAGCAAAAACAAAAAACTCAAATTACAAAAAATAATTATAATTTTCTTTTGTAAATGTAATAAATTAATATATTGGAGAAACCTGTAGACATCTAATTGTTCGAATAATTGAAAACAAAAATTACATTAAAAAGCGACAATTAGAAAAGTAAAAAAATTCTCAAAATCCCTAGAACCTTTTTCATAAAATACACTTTCAAAACTCAACTATATTACACAAAGAAAAGCACCAGACGAAACGAACGGTAAAATAGAATTCAGTCTTTACTGGTTGCCGATAATTTCAAACTGCATATGGAGTACCTTAAATGTGGTGCAAAGTAATGTTAAGTTACACAGTGTGATTGAAACAAGATTAGAAAAATTTGCATATGAAAGGTGGTTTAAATGATGTATGGTGAGAAATTCTTCTTTATAATGTAGGTCAAAAAATAGAAAAAAAAAATTTGAAATAGCGTAACTCATAATCAGATAGAATAGTTAAACCATAGGGTGCAGTAGCGTTACCGTTAACTATTTAAAAATGTTTTTTTTGCGTGACCAATAAGTATCAGCATATACAGGATGGTTGTAATAAAAATATATAGAAGGTGATACAAAAAAATATTAAACATAATTGATACATAGGGTGCCCCATAAGTAGTTCTAGCTCTGAAGAGATATATTGGGAATTGATGGATTTATACTCATATAGGGTGGTACAAATGTTATACTGGCTGGCCGATAAGTAGTTGCATGTACAAAATAGAGGTTGGAGTAGATTTATAGTTAGAGAGAATGCGTACAGAAATTTTGAGCTGTTGCATATATGCAACATCTGACACATGAGGACAAGTACAATTTTACTTATATAGTGTGATTGAAACAATGTTTGAAAAAGTTGCATATAAGGAGTGGTTAAAATATAAGGTGTGCACAAATTATACTTTCCAGGATGGTTAAAATAATATCAAATAAATGGTTATATAGCGAAGTCCATTTGTAGTTGCATAAATAAGATAGTTGAAATATAGAGTGAAGTAGAGTTATAGTTAAGTGACTAAAAAATGTTATATTTGGTAGCCCCTAAGCAGGGTGGTTGATATATTTTGCAAAGTAAATTGGTTGGTTATACAGGATTGGGTTTAAATATTGACAAATAAGATATAATGTTTAAATAATTGGCAGCAGCATATATAGGAGGGTTTATATATAGATGGAGGCTATAGTAATACAAGGCGGTTCAAAAAAATATTATATAGGGTGGCCAATTAGAAAAAAGAAATCGAGGGCGGAGTAGCAAAAGTTGCATATAAATGGTGGATAATTAAAATATAGGGTGGTGAGAAAACGTTGTTATATAGGATAGCCAATATGTTTCATAAGCTATTTCTTTTTGCAATGAATTGTAGATTCCATACGCGGGTGAAACCGCAAGTAACGGTTAGTGAACAAATTAAAATGGTACTTACCGAATAGTCAGAAAATTATAACTTACCTAAAAAAGATAAAATGTCGATATTAGTAATCTAAATATATTAGCTACAATTTAAAAAATTCCGTGTTAGGTTTTGTCGGTAAAACATTTTCAAATTGGGAATTATTATTAATATTTTAATGTTAAAATATTAAGTCTACTTGGACCTATGTACGAAATATATAAGTAATAATTTGAGATTTAAATTACTTGACAGAAGTGCAACTGATGTAGGTTCTCGACTAGATAACATATATTATTTTGCGTTCAATGATTTGTGAAATGGTACTATATGAGTGTTATTGTTAACTACAGCCCCATTAAAAATAATTGTTGAAAAAAGGAATATAAAGATAACTGGCCAACTGTATTGGAATCAGAATAAAAAAGGAAGTCGGTCAGAGCTGCATACTATTACCACTTATAACTAATATATACTCAAAAGCAACTCTTAGGGAATCACGTGAGAGAAAATAAATAGAATTTAGACGAACAACATTAGATATGCACATCATACAGTAATACCCTTTCACGATATGCTGGAATTACAAAAAAAGATAAACCACATTATTACAGGGGCAGAGGTACATGTACGTGGACGTTATTTACAACCAAATTATTGACAATCGTAAGAGTTAATACAAATCAATATGGCTGATACGGAAACACATAGTTCGACTGCTTCTGCGACATCCGTGTCGAATTCATCACCACAAGCCCAAACAGTGGTGAAGAAGGAAAAAAAGGCCAAGAACCCAAGGGCTAAACCCTCTCATCTACCGACATCTGAGATGGTCAACAACGCTATCAAAGGTTTAAAGGAACGTGGTGGATCATCTTTGCAAGCCATCAAGAAATATATTGCTGCCAACTACAAGGTCGATGCCGAGAAAGTAGCGCCTTTCATTAAGAAATACTTAAAGTCAGGCGTTGCTTCAGGAGTTTTAGTTCAAACTAAAGGAAAAGGTGCATCCGGTTCCTTCAAATTGGCAGCTTCGTCCTCTTCAGGAGCTTCAGCATCGAAACCGGCCAGCGGCGACAAAAAAAAAACTGGGGCTGGAGGTAGAGCATGCAAAGCGAGCAGCTTCCAGCGATAAACCTAAGCCGACAAAGAAGCCGGCGGCTGCGGGAGCAGAAAAAAAAAACAGCCAAAAAGACTACGACTGCAACCAAACCTAAGAAAGTTGCCGCAACTGAAAAGAAGACTTCGACTCCGAAATCCACCCCATCGACAACAACTTCATCGTCATCTTCATCAGTTTCGCTTGCATCCAAAGGGAAGTCTCCTTCGAAAGTAAAAAAAACCAGTAAAGGTTCAGCTACAAAAAAACCGAAAGCTCCAAAACCGAAAACAGCAAAATCCGCGGCATCCCCGAAGGCGAAGAAAGCAGCTTCTCCCAAGAAGAAGAAATAAATAGAAAACAATTTCATCGACATTATTTACGCTCATTGTGGACAATTTGGCCTACAACAAATCATCTCGAAGAACAAACTAGTAGTCTTCCCAAAAACACATAGAGGCATAAACCTGTATTAGCGCCACTTTAGTGGAACAAGTTTCCTCTTTTAGATACCTGGGAATCATTATAAACGATCAATGTGAGCCAAAAGGGAAAATTAAGGCTAGAATTGAGCAAGCGAGAAAAACATTCAAAGCGTGTGAAACTTCTATATTAATTCTGACCTCACTTAAAGTGGGACCTTAGACCCAGAAATGAGAAAACTATTAGTGCCCTATGAAACGTACCCGCCGCATATTAAAATGATTAGCCAATAAAATGAACTGTTGTTTATTATCAAAAAAAGAAAGCCATTCTACCTTGGACATATGGTTACAGTTTTTGGGCCAACTCATTTAAAGCCCACTGGCGGACGAGATCCGCAGTTTAAATTGGGGCGGGTATTGAATAGACAACAAAAGAAGTGGATCGCCGTTTCGATAATATTAATTAATTTTGATATAATATAAAAAAAGTGAGTGTGAATATTTTTGAAACCGAACCAACGAATCTATTGCATTATTATAATTTCGGTTCTGGAGGAATTTTCTGGTATTCCTTATAAAATTGTTTGATGGTTTTTGTGAGCTACACAGCTTTTGAGATAGAAATAACAGTCACAATGTGAAAACCAATATTTCTATTAAATATTAAGGTGAGTAATAATACTCTCTTCGAGGTGGCATTCTTTTGAACTCAAGATAGTATATATATATATATATATATATATATATATATATATATATATATATAGAATGTCTTCTCGAACACTTGATACACTTGTTTATATATTTGATACCCAACAGTAAATTTGTAGACTAGATGTAATGTTAAACAAAAAAAGGGGGCAACATTTCTTATGAGGATTTGCGTAACTCCATTTCAAACCAAATACCACATTTGCAAGCCAATCAAACTGCATAGAAAATCATAAATTTCTCAAAATAGAGGTATAATGAAGAAACATGTCATTTTGGATTGTACGTTTGGGTTTTCACTGCTCGCAGTAGTTTTTGAAAAATGCCAATAAGTTGATTAATTGAAAAATGATGTTATAGTACCTACGGAACATTTGTGAAATTGATTTTGAAGTTTCCAAGGAAAATTCAACACCAAACAGTCAACCAGCTGACAATTGCACAAAGTCAAGCGAACTAGTATGACATCAGAAAACCGAAAAAAAACTATTCGACAATGATTCCTAAGAAGGAGATCTCACATCGCACAGATAAGTACCAAACACAAAGATTTGTACCCTATCACTAAATATTTCTTCTTTCAACCAACGCACGTTTCTACAGCGAAGCTGTCATCACTAAGAAGTAAATCAATCAGTTTTGGTTTACTTCAGCAACCACTGTGGAGAGTGAAAACCCATATCAACCATCAAGTACTAATTTACCTCCACAGTCATTCAGAAACTAGTTAAGAAAATTCTGAACTTTATAGGAAAAATTAGGGCTCTCACAAAACAGCTTGAATATCCTAGTCAAATGCCGAAAAAAATACTGTTCAATGGCCATTCTAGTGCGGGAATCGAAACGTCACATTACAAAGGTTAGTACTATACAATATACATCTAAATATATTATTCAGGAAAACTAGTAGACAAATACATCGACATACTCTCTCAGTTGACACTGCGAGAAAGTTTTATATCAGAGGGCAATTTGTTCAGGGCAATTTCCACAAACTGTCTTTAGTTACTGCACGTTGATTTTTTAATAAATTCACTTATTTGTATTTTTTCAGAAACAAATGTGAAGAGTGAGAACCCACAAGGACCATCAAAATAGAGATTTACTGTCTCCATCATTCAAAAACTATTTAAATAAGACTAAATTTTAAACAATTGAATGCAAAAGAAAACATATTTACATTTTCAGCTGACTGTTTAATCATTTCATTAAAGAATATTCCAAAACTTTACCACCCCTTTAACATTCTACTGAACATTTCAAGTCACGTTCAATTTTTATTTAGCAAAGGGTAATTTCACAGTAAAATTTTGTGGATATTTATTGCATTACGGTTATTTGAATGCACAAACACGACGGTTAATTTAGAAGCAATATAGGAAAGCATGAAGACGTACATTTTCTTTCAATAATCGGAAAATGTTTCATGCAAAATCCAAATTTACATTTTAGAAGGCCAAACATTACGAATTTAAGGGCTTTTCTCTGAAGGCCTGTTAAGGCACTTGAGAAGAAATTATTAGAAAATATCCTTTTCAATACCGTTTACTCTTTTGGAAGTAATTGTGAAAGGAAAACGAATTTTCTGAACAATATTCCTTAACATTATTTTAATACTTTTGAAAGAACTACCACAAGAACATTTGGAATCAGCGTATAATTTGGTGACCCGATCATAAGTACATATCGTAAATGAAGAAATTTTGATTTTAGGGGTACTTTTGGGAGAAAAAACTAAAAGAATCGACCATTCCCTCATTATCTCCGAAATTATAAGAAGTAAATTTAAAAAAAAATAGAGATATAGGGCCTCACCTGAATTTTAGCGGAAAAATAAGGAGAAACCTCTACTATTAATTTTGGGTGGCAAATTACAGAATTTAGTGGAAAATATAGAATTAAAATTGTTTCTAACACCTCATGTAATATATCAAATGACAGGGCTCATTATATTAACAAAAATATATTTTTTTACCCATTCCCCCTACCTTCTCTCCGAAACTATAAGCAGTCACATTTTTTTAAAAAATTAGAGATATTGGACCTTATCTGAATTTTACCGGAAACATAATGAGAAACCCCTAATATTAATTTTGGGGGGCACATTACAGAATTAAATGAAAAATATGAAATCAACATTGGCTCTAACCATCACGTATCAAAGGGCTCATTATGACAAATTCAAACATATTTTTTTCATTGTTTTAAAATAAATTATTTAAAAGATATTAACAGAAATATAAAAAGAGTACTCAGTCCCTCCTTTATCTCCAAAACTATACGACATAAAAATTTGAAAAAAAAATAGTGATATAGGACCTCACTTGAAGTATACTGAAGAAATAAGGAGAAATCCCTAATAATAATTTTAGGGGGCAATTTACAGCATTAAATTGAAAACATAAAATTAAAATTATTTCTAACCCATTATGTAATATATCAAATCAAAGGGCTCATTATGCCGATACAAATATAATTTTTTCATATTTTTAAAATGAATATATTAAAATAAAATTATAAAAAAATTACCCATTTCCACTTTATTAACCAAATTGGGACCAAATTGTAAAATTGAAGGACACTAAAAATTTTGGCATCAATGCAATACATCAAATGAAATGGCTTATTATGGGTAATAAAAATATATATTTTTCATATTTTAAAAATTAACTGTTTACAAGATATTAACAAAAATTACCATTTCCTGCTTTATTTCCGAAACCATACTACCTAAAATTTTGAAAATAATTAGGGGTATTGGGGCTCACTTGAAATTTATAAGAGAAATTAGTAGAAAATCACAATATTTAATTTGGGACAAATTATAGAATTAAATAGAAAATAAAAATAAAATTTTAAACTCATCATGTAATATATCAAATAAAAGGCACATTATGTGAATTACAAATATGTTATATTTTTAAATCATTTGTTTAAAATATCTTAACAAAAATATTAAACATCGACTTAATCCCACATTAGAAACTGCACTATCTAAAATTTTGAAATATATATTATATTTGTATTTTTAAATAATTTATCTAAAAGATTTAATCATTTATTATTTAAAACTTGACCTATTTTCCCTGTTATCTTCCAATCTACAGAGCCTAAAATTCAGACAGTAGATTATAGAAGGCTAATGTTAATTTTGGGGGCCAAATTAGAAAATTAAATACATATTTTTATAAAAAATCGAGCCAATCATGTAGCAGATAAAATAAAAAGTCTATTTGTGGAAAATAAAAGAGTATATTTTAATACATTTAAAACTCTTCCTTTAAAAGATATTAAATAAATGCACTAATTCCCTGCTTGTCTGAAACTGGAATATTAGAAAAAGATACACTTTTATTTACTTACATTGTACCAAATCTTGAAAGTGATTTGGAACCCTTAGTATGCGAGTCCAACGCCACTTGACTTGTTTTTAAATGGAACCCGTGAACTATCGTGATAATACTATAGTGGAAATTCGTGAATTTTAAGTGAAATAGTTATTGTGCAAAAAAATAGTTGTTATCAATTCTGAGCAGAGCAAATATTAAAAATTCAAAAAAAATTCTGCGTTTATTTCTCATATATTTGAATTAGAAATTTGTCTCCAAATTTAAGTGCATGACTCACAGGGAAGCAATGTTGTTTCTCTACAGCGCTATGTCTGATTCTACTGAATTTTATTATAATTTCCATTCAGATTCAGACCAGAAGCCTCAAAGAGAAGTTTTTCATATACTTTCTCTCGGTTCGGCAGGCTTATTATCGTTATTTTTTCAAATGGAATTTTTTTAAGAATTAAATGTAGAGTTTTCCTCTTTTCACCATTTCAGCGAGTTGATACATTGTAGAAGGTTTACCAAGGTCCCCCGATGTCACCATTCACCCTGTAGCAGTAGGCCTGAAACGGACCACAAGGAGTTTATTCTAGTGACTTCATCTTGTTGCTTGTATGTGGATGATAAATTAGAAGTGTGATTGCATTTTCTCTTACCATTTAAATTGTAGAGATAACTAAATTAGTCACATGGTTCTTTATTCCCAATATTGACGGATTTCCTTCGATAAAACCAGTATATTTAACAAAATTCTGTGAAAACTAAAATCCGGTCCCGTCTAGACAAACCACAAGAGTTTGCTCCTCATATGGTACCAGATACAGGTAAACATTGGTGTGAACCTGCAATAGGCCTTACGGAAGTAGCTCATCTCATTTCTTTTAGTACCTTTGTCGGTATTGTTTTTAAGTTTTTTTTAACTGTGGAGTGTTCATTTTAAAACCAGTATCAAAAATCTTGAGGATCTATTTCTATGAATATCTTCAAATTAAAGAAAATTTTCGTTCAGGGGCCCGATTCTCGAAACCATTCGACCGCTCTACCACTCGAAAGATGACATCAATCGAATGAAATTTGACATAAATGGCATTTATTTGGTATTTTTGAAGGTCGTGTACGACAAATGGTTCTAACGGTCAATGGTATACGAAATTTTGACAATTGTAGTAATCAAATTTGTGGGTCAGTTGTTTTTGTATTGTTGTGGTGGGCAGACGAAATGAATTTATTTGCGCTATAAATTTTAAAATTTCTACGTAACATGGAAGATATTGAAGAAGTTCTGACAATTCACCATATTTTAATTTGATATGTCAAAAGTCAGTAATGTCTTGTCTAGCAATTCGATAATACCAATTTGGCCGGCAATAGAACAAACTTTGTGTACGACTGCAAGGCCGTATACGACCATTTTCGTCGCATAGCATGGTTTCAAGAATCGGGTCACAGGTTAAGGTATTGTACGCCATTTACTTGGCAGGTAAATGACACTTAATAACTGGCCAGCCCTCTAGGTTCTATCCCAGGAATTCGTACGCCAATTACAGTAATTAATAATGATATCCTGCTTTTTTTAAGTCACCATTTTCAAAAATTCGTAGATGTAGTCTTTGTACATTGGCTTTCATTTAACCCCCATTAGTCTCCAAGACATGACTGTTAACTAATAACAAAATTATAAAAAAAACGGAACTAAAAAAGTTTCTGTATTTTGCACCTAGGTACAATAAACTTAGTACTAAAATATGCCACAATTTGAATGTCGGAGGACTAGTGAATCAGAATTTGAGTTTGATATGTTTTAAATGAAAATTGAGATCACCAGACGAAACATACAGAAAATTAAAATACTTAATTTTTAAGAGTCGTTAAGGAAATTATTGTTGAACTAAATTCATATTAGAACACAGGTAAAACACGTACAAGATAAAACTCGTTCCCTTTCTAGCCTACAAGAGGTAGATATGTCCCCCATTCCCAACAAATTACAAGAATTAACTTTGTATTTATGTCCATGGTCATAGTTTGTTAATATTTGTGACAATACCGAACTACTATTCTTCATTAAAGCAAAGATAACCGTATCTCTATATAAACGGTTAAATTGATTTTTCTTCAGAAATTGTCAGAAACGTCTGTCAAATTACACAAATGATAATATTGGAAATGTGTAATATTATAATTTTATGGAAATGTTACGCTCACCAATGTAAGGTATCTAGAGCGTGCTCAATATTCAATCTGGATGAGGAATTTAGCACTCTGTCTGTGTCTGTCGAATGTACGATAACTCAGTCAGAAAACTTGTTATTCAGAATGATTAAAGACCTGGATTATTCACATGTAAATGTATAGACTGATGTTGATTTTGCTTGGAAATTACGAGTTAGTCTATGGCCTGCTGATTATCAAAGCCTAGTTGTAACAGAAGTTCATCGATTTTATGTCATTATTGTAGGCCCGGTATTAGAACAAAATTATTTATTATGAGTGCAAATATTTTTGAAATTGTAATTATAGTAGTTTAATACGGACACATTTGTAATACATTTCATCCGTTATTTCTGCTAGGGCTTTTGATTGCATTGTTACTAGTATTAGCCTTCCAGTTTTTATTACAAATAAAACAACTATATACGAATTGTTGTTTATTTAAATAAATCCAAAAAACATTCTTCTTGTCACATTTCAGGACACGTCTAGAAGATAATATTAAATAAAAATTAGCCGATTTAAAACAAGAACTAAATTTTTGGAAATGTTCAACAAAAACGTAATACCCTACTAAAATTATTTTTGACACGAGACCTTGGCGCCATATCGAGTTTTATTTTCGGAACACTTGTTGTATCAAATTTGTAATTTAAGTTTGGCGTTTATTAGTATAAAGATTAGTTATTCCATAAAATGGAAAGAAAAACATCAAACCGAAAGTGCCGTGTGGTTAGTTGTGAAGAAAAAACCAAATTACAATTATACCACTTTTGTGAATATCCAACATCAATTAGAGATGAAGAAAAAATGAGTTGCAGCAGTTCGACAGCACGGGTAAACAAATTTGATTTCCACGTTGTTAGTTATTACTGTATGCATAAAATTAATTATAATTGTTGTTCTATTAACAAAAATGAGATTTTTTAATTACAGTAGTGGGGCAATCCATCTGAACCATATCAAATTCGATGTTTTGCAGTGGTCAAATTGTTTGGAAAAAAAAACAATGCACATAACAAAAGTTACAATCCAACTATATCTCCTGTAATATAAATATAAAAAAGCAATATCTTCATGTGGGCTGAAAGCTTACGAGTACCTACGACAAGAAAAAATTGCACCTTCGGGAGTGAAGCTCCAATAGTAAGTAAATATATATAAGAAAAAAACAAATTAACTTTATTCATTATATATAATTTATTGGTAGATTTCGCTGACGATGAAGTTTTAATGGATCAAGATAAAAATTTTGAAGTTGGAGCCAGGATAATAAAGCAACAACAGATGCAAATAATCATGTTAATTCACTATAAAATAAATTTTGATTATATATTATTTATAGCTTTTGTAATAACTAATAATAAAAAAGCGCTCATAAAAAAATAAAAATAATCAGAATAAAAAGTGTGATTTATTTAAAAGAGTATAAATATTTATATATTGCAGGAAAGATAGTTGAAATGCAAACTTTGTTATGTATCCACATTGTTTGATTTTTCTGCTCCAACGAAATGAACACAGCAAATCCTTGAAAATGTTCCTGCTTGCCATGGCTTTTCATCCCTCCTGTAACTAAAAAGTTATTTTTTTCTTTATTCCTAAAAGAAAATATTATTACTTAAAAAATTAAGAATTATTTTAACTTTAAGATCCAATTTATTTTGGAAAAAAAGTATTTACATGATTAAGTATTCTGATTACAAGAGGTATTGAATCTTACTTTTGTTAACATTACAACAATTGTGATTAATTTGATGTATTTAGTAATCACTAAAAACGTGGAAATTTAATGTAATGGCCCTTGACGACGAACTGCTGTAATCCATTTATTCCTTCCTATCTGATTCCTATAGAAATCTACACTACTACTACTATTACACCGCACTTTCGGTTTGATGTTTTTCTTTCCATTTTATGGGATAACTAAGTTTTAATCTATAACACAGCAAACATAAATTAAGGTCTTGACAGAACCAGCGTTCTACAAATAAAACACGAGATGGTCCAAATGCCTATTGTCAAAGATACTTTACTAACGTATACTACACAACGGCTTCTTATTTCGGTAGGTATCTACTTAGTTCATGTACACAAAAGAGCTTTAAGCAACGATCCCACTGTCTCAATTATGTACCACTACTAATAGGTCTTAAATTAAATATAAGTTTCTGAATTGGTAGTTGCTTAACCACGACTTTAAAAATATGCTGCATGAGTAGGTACATTATTAGTACACACAAGACACCTGTTCTTATTTAAACTTATTGCTTTGTGTATAGCCACATAACGTCTGTGAATTTGCATTTGAGTGGGTCAGCATAATCGTTAAGGTCAAATCAGACGGTATTTTGAGCTCCCTTTCAAACAGTACTTTGTTTGGAGTCCTGTACAGTCGTGCACTACTGAGCGATAGGCTGACAAGAACAGCGGGATATGCTAATTCCAATTACAATGGTTATGTGGAATATTTACACCATTTCATGCTATTGTGGATACAGGGTGGGGTTCTCATTTTCATGATGCTCCAAGTCTCCTAAAATGATACTCTCTTCGGGGTGTCACTCCCAGATGTCGCTCTTACATCTCGCATCTCTAAATCTCCTAAAATAAGTTAGATTCACAGTTCCGCATTGGATGGAATGCCCCTTCAACGGTACATCAAACTCGTTGACAAGTAGTCATGACCTGCACTCGAATCAGTCTCCGGCAATGACTACAATCTGCACAGCAGCGCCTTACAATGCATCCAGCTCGAATGATGTTCAACCTTTAAGTCGTATTGTATTACTGTAATTTCTACAGTTTTGGCCTGAATGTATTCATATGCAACGGCACTTTAGGAAGTAGTCAAGATAAATATATTTGTATAAAAGGTCTACATCTCCGATTATGGATAATAGTTCTTTTCTGTTGAGACAGTAATTATTCATTTCTGGCTTCGAAAATGCATACATCCATCCAATCTATAGTTTTCGGACACTCTCTCTTCATAGTCTTGTACTTAAGATAGAACTTTACCCAAACCAGTGTTTCTGGCGTCGATGTATAGAACAAACTTGCCGTAGTGTGAAGGAAACGCTAGAGTTGGACAGGAGCATAATTCCGCTTACAAATTACCTAAATGTATTTCACATTTCTCATTACAATAATCCAAAAGTTTTCGTCACTAGGACTATCATGATTACTAAAGATTTGCCAATAATTTAGAATGAATTGTTTGGCCCTCTGCTCTTCATCTATTGTTGTTGTTTGCAAGATGCTTCTATATTGATGATTATGGTTAGTGATTCGACACAAGCTATTTTGCACCAGTTTACTGCAGTTCGGATGTCGTTATTGGGCATATTCAGTATTCTAATACGTCTATCTTGTCAATATTTATGTAAAGCCCGTCGAACCAAGTAAACATGAGCTAAATATCTAGGCTACACCATTCCAGAGGAGCTCCCAGAATTCCCTTCTAGCTGCCCATGAATAATTTGTTTCGTTAGACGGGTAATTCTAATTGAGGATTTCGCTACATTTTTTACGAAAGTCGAAGAGGTGTTGACGTTCTGTAATGAATTAATTATTTGTATATAGAATTCAGTTCCTAATAAAAATCTAAGAACATGAATCCATAAAATAAGCCTCAAGCTAGCACTCTATCTCCCTAGTCCTGTATTGACATGGAGTCGCTGGTGACTGCTCTTAGCTGAACTTTAATAGCCCGATTTCCGATGAACCCAAAACTCTGAATTTGGCAATGGACAGAGCGGCGCCGGTGTCAAAAGTCATAGTGATTGCTGGTCCATTTATGGTGCCCTTGATAATTGGGCTGCTGATATTTGGCAGAATCCTCAAGGCGTTAGAGGGTAGTCAGTATTCAACGCGAAACATGCTCCTCTGTTGTCTGTAGAGCCCTGAGCCAAGTATTCATAGTCCTTCTTGGTTCCACTAAGTCTTAGATTCCCCTGAATTTCAACATATCTGATACCATTCACAAAACTCTCTGTGCTCAGGTAATCTGTAGTGTTCTCTGATAGATCTAGATAAGACATGTCAAATAGTCTTCTAATCTCGACTTCACATTCTTGTAGACTTACCGCGAATATCGATGTTTTTTCATTCTGGTCTACTTGGTATAACTCTATGATTGATTGCACAAATTATCTTCCCAAAATTAATTTCCGGAACGACCCCTTTAGCAGTGTAAAATTAAACTCTGTAAAATTATATTACCAAAAATTGGTTCGAATCTATAAATGCACAAAAATGAATCACAAACAACGCATGAATCAGGAAACATACATACATACAAAAAAATCGAACTACATGATAACTTTGCTTTGGGAGGTCTATTAAAAAAGTGAGGAGACCCCGATTTGGTGTTATGTGGGCAGTTGTCTCTGAAATTCCTAGATGTCGATATTCATTTAGGGTTAAAGTATTGAATTCAATTTTATGCAGGAAACACAAAAATAATTATTCGAGATGTCAATTACTTGGGGAAGCGCAACCGATGAAGATTCTCAGAAGAATCGATATATTGTTTTGCGTTCAATGGATTGTTAAATATTGAATAGATAGTATCGACAAAGAGGCAGTTGGGACACATTTGTGAGGTACAATTTAGACACAACAGATTTAAATCGCGCACAACAATATGCTTAGCGGGAAAAAGGTCAGATGTTTTTCTTTTCCGACACTCTTCGACTTGGGTAGACTCACCGACCTCTGGAAGAGGAATACGAAGAATATTAACAGCACTTTCAGTGTTCTCTCCACTATTGACTCATGCAAAATAGTGAGGACCAAAATACTTGGTCTATGACAATTTTCTGGATCGCTGAAAATTGGATACAATAATTATAAATACTGAATATAAATTGTATAGTATTTACATACCCCAACCTGAATTGACTGGCGGCATATCAGGTTAATAGAGTCCATAATTAAATGGGTGTCTACAAATATGTTAAATACTTCTGTTGTAAAAATAAAACAAACTTAAATATATTTTTTTGATTTACCAGCATAATAAATTTGTGTAAACTAACTGCGGGTGAAAGACACCCACATTCAATCAAAACTAGACAATGGCATACATTCGCCCTATCCGCCACCTCCCCAGGTGGCGGATAGGGGAACGCTCTCCAGCAATGGGGAGTACTGAGGATTTCCTCAGGGCGGACCAAAACCAGATAGGGGAAGGAACCCCGAAAATAAACCATTCATGGATATGGGTGATAAGGTCAACTTAATACCCCAGGTGGGTACCTCTGCAGAGGATAATCCCACCACCGGTTCCGATCGAGTGAAAGCCTCGGTGGCCGGTGCACGCTCCACGGATTCTGGGAAGAGCGAATTATCACTGGTTCCGTCACATGGTGACAAGAAGAATAAGAACACTGCTAATGGTTCAACATCGACCATTAAAACTAGAGCTGGCAGCAAGACACTATTCAGCCAAGTCCTCCAAAAGGCGGATAGTGCAGTTGACGCCTCCCAAAGGGCCACAACTGAGAGTGGCGCTCCAAACAAATTAGGAGCAAAGATCGATGAGCTCTTGAAGTTCATTGGGCCTAGGCACAATGTACATCATGAGATCAAGAAACTGGCACAAGCCATTAAGTCAGAATATGACAAATATCAGACGTCAACGACGCAGCCACCTCCTGTAGCGAAACCTGCTACAACACAGACATCGCCAGTAAAGGTGTCAAACACTCAGATACAAGGTGAAAAGCAAAAGGAGGTCCCAAAAGCGGCTGCCTCAAAAGCAGCCAACTCAAAACCGACTGCATCAACACCGGCGGCCCCAAAGCAGGCGGCTTCAATAAAAGTAGCCTCAGTAGCAAGGACCTCGCCACCGAAGGCCTCGCCTTCAGTAGCCTCATCAAGTAAGGCACCACTAGTTAAAACTCTTAAACCGGTGCTACCTAGCAAGCTAAAGCCCGGTAAAGAAGGTTGCCAGAACATCGGGCAAACCACCCAGGCAACAACAAGTAGGGTGGTCAATTCAGAAGCGGAGAGAAACAATGGATTAAAACCCAAGTTTAAACCGCAGACCAAAAAACAACCTTCAAACCAGTCGACTGACTGGCAAGTGGTAAAGAGGAAAAAGGCCCCGAGGACCAATAAGCAAAAACCAGCCCAACATTGTACGCTGCTTATAAAGAAAGGCGAGAAGAGCTCCCATGCAGATATCTTGCGAGGTATCAAGAATGATCCCACCTTGCAGGATATAGGCAAAAAAGTCATTAAGATCCGACGAACAGCTAAGGGAGATCTCCTTTTGTTATTCGCGAAGGCAGATGCTCAGGAGATGGAGCGCTATTGTAACGCCATCAAGAATAAACTCCCAAGCGGGGCCACTGTACAATCTCGAATACCCCAAATCGAGATTGAAATTAAAGACCTGGACGAGATCAGTACCAAGGAAGAGGTAGTAAACCTGCTCAAAGATAATATCGAGGGCCTGGCAGAGATCACTGAGGAGGCAGTGAAGTCACTTCGACGGGCATATAGATCAACACAAACGGCAGTTGTTTGTCTCCCAGAGGTCCAGGCCAAGAAAGCCATCGCACTTGGAAAGCTGAAACTTGCGTGGGGCACAGTACGTGTTCGCGAGAGGATCAGCCTTCGACGGTGCTTCAAATGCTGGCACTTTGGGCACAACGCCCAGGCGTGCAGAGGCAAGACTGACCGAAGCAGTTGTTGTCACAGATGCGGAGGCGCTGGTCACAATGCCTCGGCTTGTCAACAACCTGCCAAGTGCTTACTCTGCAAAGAGAAAGATAGTAAGTCAGACTGCCGGCACGTTGCGGGTAGTTGGAAATGTCCGATCTACCAACAGGCGATGAGAGCAGCACAAGCCCGTAAATGAAAGTACTGCAACTCAACCTCAACCATTGCGAAGCAGCCCAAGACCTACTGGTACAGCGGGTGCGGGAATTGGATTGCGACGTAGCCATAATCTGCGAGCAGTACAAAAACTTCGACACCCTGTCCTGGGTAAATGACACAACGGACAGAGCAGCGATATGGGCTTGCGGTAAACTTCCGTTCCAACAACTCCCAAATACCCCCGAACCATGGCTTGTGAGAGCCAAAGTGGGAGGGGTCCACTTCTATAGCTGCTATGCACCTCCTAGTGCACCACTCGAGGAGTTCGAGTTATTCTTGGACACCTTGGCGGAGGATGTACGGAAGCGTGAATCGGTCGCCATCGCAGGTGATTTCAACGCCTGGGCAATTGATTGGGGATGCCGGGAAACGAGCGCGAGAGGACGAGCTCTCCTCGAGACCATGTCTTCGCTCAACCTGGTACTCCTCAACACAGGAGCCGTAAGCACATATCGCAAAGGTACTGCCAGCTCCATTATCGACGTAACATTCGTTAGCAGCAACCTAATTAAAGGGGGCTGTGAGTGGCGGGTCGATGAGGAGTTTACTAATAGCGACCACCAAGCTATTATTTGGGAAATCAACACCACTTCCAAACGAAGATTGTGTGTCAGTCGTGCGAGGTCACAGCCAGTCGGCTGGAACAAAAATGCTTTCGATGCTGATTCATTCGCCTTGGTTATGGAGCAGGAACCATTGTCAATAGCAACAAGCGCAGAAGCCACTGCCAAAGAGGTAATGACAAGCGTTGTCAAGTCCTGCGATGCTTCCATGCCAAGGAGACGGCAGAACAACAGCCGCCCACCAGTTTACTGGTGGAACGACACGATCTCACAACACCGACGAGAGTGTCTCAAAGCACGAAGGCTGCATCAACGAGCACGGAGACGCGACAGGGTCACAACAGAAGAACTAAGGCTCGACTATGAGATCAAAAGACAACAACTACGAAGAGCCATTCTCTCAAGCAAAAGATCCTACTGGAAGAAGTTGTGTGACGAAGTTGATCAAGATCCATGGGGAAAACCGTATAAAATCGTGATGCATAAAATTAAGGCCCACCCCATGACAACAACGAACTGCCCCGAATCATTGCACCGCATTGTCACTCACTTGTTTCCTGCGAAACCTGAGCTACCCGCTTATCCTGCGTGGCAGGTGAGGGACGAAGATATACCATCAGTGACTATGAATGAGCTGATGGGCGCGTGCAACCGGCTCCAAAACGGTAAGGCTCCAGATGGCATACCTAACATCGCGCTAAAATGCGCCATAGCCAATAGGCCTGACATGTTTCTACGCATGTATGAGACCTGCCTAAAGCAGGGGGTTTTCCCGACTAAGTGGAAAAAACAGAGGCTTGTGCTCCTCCCTAAAGGGGGAAAGAAACCTCCCGACGAACCGTCATCATATCGTCCCCTCTGTATGTTGGACTCTGCGGGTAAACTCCTTGAGAGGATAATAGCAGATAGGCTGGAGCCCTACGTTGAGCCGAAACTTTCCACCAACCAATTCGGGTTCAGAAAGGGGAGATCAACCATCGATGCCGTGACACTCGTTACCAACATCGCCAGAGAGGCTATCTCGGGAAAGAGATGGAGAAGAGGTGGAAAAAAGTACTGTCTAATAGCCACCCTGGATATCAAGAACGCCTTTAACTCGGCCCGCTGGGACCGCATTTTGGAGGCTCTTGCCAGGATGGAGGTTCCTCAGTACTTGCGCAGAATGGTTTCAGCGTATTTCAAGGACCGCATCTTGTTGTACCAAACTGAAAATGGGCAAGTAGACTATAAGATCACAGGAGGTGTACCTCAGGGCTCTGTTCTGGGCCCCCTCTTATGGAACGTAATGTACAACGACCTGCTCCTGCTCGGTCTGCCTGAGGGCGTCAGGCTAGTGGCATTCGCAGATGATGTGGCATTGATCATAGTGCGCAAGCACATAGAGGAGATACAAACAACCTTCTCATTCGCTATAGCCACAATTCAGCATTGGATGCTCTCAGCGGACTTGAGTTTAGCAGAGCAAAAGACCGAAACACTTCTTGTTAGCAGTCGAAAGGCAAGGGAAACCATCACCCTCAAAATAGGCGACACTTACATACAGTCGCAGCCCTTCATTAGCTATTTGGGGGTGCTCCTGGACACAAGGCTCAACTTCAAAGAGCACATAATCGCGGCCAGCAAGAAAGCAGCTGGGGTACAGGGGGCATTATCTAGAATAATGCCGAATGTCGGAGGCCCTAGACAGATAAGAAGACAGCTACTGGCAACAGTTACTACTTCTGTTTTGTTGTACGGGGCACCGGTATGGGAGAAATCGCTCGAGCTACCATCGTACCGCCGGAAAATGAAATCAGTCCAGCGGCTCTCAGCGATTCGAGTGGCATCATCCTACCGCACTGTGTCTTACGAGGCGGTGAGTGTGATTGCCTCTACCCTACCAATCGACATCCTGGCTGCAGAAAGGGGACGGCTTTATCGCAGAAAGTTAGAGAAAGACCAACCGACAGGAAACAGCGATGAAAGAGCCATGAGTCTAGGGCAATGGCAGGAGAGGTGGGACAGCTCTACTAAAGGCCGGTGGACATATCGATTGATACCTAACATCAGTCGTTGGGTCAACCGCCAGCATGGGGAGGTTGGGTTCTACATCACTCAACTCCTGACTGGACATGGATGCTTTCGAGCATACCTGCACAGGTTCAGGAGGGCAAACTCCCCAAACTGCCCACAGTGTACGGACGTGATAGAGGACGCGGAACACGTGTTCTTCTCCTGCCCCCGGTTTCAGGATCAACGTGCTGAAGTGGAGAGGATTCTGGAGACTAATATCGTTCCAGAACAGTTAGTAGAAGCCATGCTGAAGGGCCCCCAAGCCTGGAACTTGGTATCGGATTACGCGGAGACTATCCTCAAAGAACTCCGCAATACGTTCGAGGAGTAGGCTTCAGAGGCTTTCAATGTAAGAGCAGTAAACATCTGCAATGAACCACCCTTGCGAAGTAGTATTGACTAAGAGTGCCGCAGGGGACCATGGTTGTAGGAGAAAGAGGTTAGGGTTTTAGCGGGTATACGGTATACTGGTTTCAATGCAACGATTTACTCTTGCTTTGAAGTCATTACATCGGGAGTCCCGCACGACGGCCAGCACGTGCTAGCTAAGTACGGAATGTATTTCCCCCCTCTTCGGATAAAAAAAAAAAAAAAAAAAGACAATGGCATACATAATTTCAAAATTTTTATTTGACGTACACCCTTTTGCGTTGACAAATGAAGGCGAAACCACATAAACTAGGAAAATCAATCAATAAAGGTATATGTGATATAACAACAGATTCTTTCACAAATATTAAGAAAACGTCAACTAATGTAATACAAGCGAATTTCTCCATGTAAAAAATTAACATCGTTTGACAAGAACTCCAGATTAGGCATCGAGAACCTCACGTTACCAAGTTAAGTATTCTGCGATTCACTTTTATGTCTGTTAGAAAGGAGAACTAATTGATAGCGATCATAGATCTTCTTTGTGTCAGAACATGTTAGGAGATATTGTTTTATATAAGAAATCAATTGCTTTGGTGTGCTTGAGATATTTAAGCTTATCTTTGGTTCAGGAATTGTCTTGATGAAAAAACTCGTATTGGTAGCGAAAACAGCGAGAAACGTTTTCAGTTTCATGAAATTTATTTAATTTCATGTAATATCCATTATTTAAAACCGTTCGTTACAACGTTCTGGTTTAACTATCGAAAAATACGAATAGTGCTGAGAAGAGATTAAAGAAACTGGGAAAGTTGTGAAACTCGTAAGTCGATTTTGAATAACATTAGAACTAATTATAAAGTAAGAGCAAACTTGAAGATAAAGACAAGCGTTGATAATTAACTAGGTGTTTCCAAACACGAAAGGAACGATTACCTTTGTTCCAAAAAGTAACTGGGGAATAGAGTTAATTTTGTTCGGCGGCTAGCTAATTAAACACTTTCAGAACACAATAAATATTTGCGACACTTTCTGTTTCCTTGTTACAAAACTTGACGTAGAAATCCAATAAAACCGAAATGCTCTTAACAACAGTTTGAAATTGAAACTTACTGCATTGTAATTAATCAAAACCGAAGACTTGTATTATGGAAAAGGTTTTAATCATCGGTACAATGAGGCCCTAAAATTATTTGATATTACCTTATTGTAGTACAAATTATATTTTGGAACAATATATATCTTCTCGTCGTTAGCATTTAGTTTTCTGTTATGAGAAATACACATTTAAAATAAATGTTAAAAAATGTGAAAACTTTGTTAAAACGGTAATTTTATATTAACTTTTTTTTGTTTCTATCTGATTGTTTACCAAACATTTGGCAATGATTTTCAAGTAATTTTTCGATGAGCTAATGGATTGATACACTATATTATACAGAGTATTCCATCTCAAACGAGCCACCTTGAATATCTTGGTTTGTTTCAAAACTATTGCAATAAGAAAAAACAGGTCGATTTTTGTTTCGAGGGGGATATTTTTTCAGGTGAATTAGTACTTACGGGCATTCAATATAAACAGGCCAATTCAATGACCTTGACATTTGAGGTAGGGAAAATAGGTGTTGTCGTATGTCATTTGAAAGCAATTTTTACGGACTATGCCGTCGTAATATAAATATTTATTGCAATTTCTGGAAATGTAATAATAAAAAGGTATTAAATAAACGAATTTACAATTTACATTACAATACAATACCTCTAAAGCAAATGTGCACAAAGTGTCCTCTTTTGACTTCCATACAATAGTACAACCTTAACTGACAGCCGTCTCTGACATGGTTCAGCATAGTCGGTGTTATCTGACGACACTCCACAGTAATTCGTTGACGTAGTTCGTCCAAATTCATCATAAAAATTTTGGATTTAACATGTCCCAAAAAAAAATCTAGAGTTCAGATCAGGTGATCGGATAGGCCATTCTATAAGACCTCTTCTTCCAATCCAGCGACCAGGGTATTCCAGATCGAGGTAGTAGTGAGGAGCAGCTCCATCTTGTTGGAAATGCAATTGCTCTTCATGTAGTAGAGGATCGCCGAGTGCTGATTTTCAAAAGGACTGGATACGGGTAATACGCCTCTTGTGGAAGTTGTAGTGAGATAGCTCTATAGCATATGTCTCATAGTTATTTCCAAAGCCCTCTGCCTCAAACTCACTTAGTTAATTAGTAGCCACGGTTGTGCTCTTTTTGTTACGAAAGCCTTATTATGATTACGAATATGTTGCTAAATAACGATTTTTAGGATGGATAGTTTACTTCTTTTACTTCCGCGAGCAGTTATGAATATTACCGAAAGAAAATTTTATTTTATTATTTTTATTTTTTGAAATTAAATAAACATAAATAGTATACGGCAGCATCAATTGGTTTGAGTGGAACAAGAAAGTTAAATCGTCTTGAAGAGCAGTAGTAATACTCCTGCTAATTATTTTACCATTACCTGGTATTTTATGTTGTGTTTCTGTTAACTGCCGCTCTCAGTCTTGTTGACCTAGCTACATAGCTAGAAAAAAACCTACAACTTATTTTCGGTTCTTATTCTCATAATACTTTATTTAAATCAATATAGACCAAAGTAAAATACGTATCGGTGAAAGGCAAATTGTGTGACACCTTCGGAGACAGTAGCACCACAACGCTATACTCTGCTGGTAAATGTCTTTTATGTGGTCGTTTACCTATGACATACATTTGGAGGGAAGCTTTGTTCAATTTACGTCGAAAAATAATGTCTTTATGTTTTGAATTATGTTATTTCCACCTTACCGGTTACGCTTCGAACAAATCATATAAACGGCATAACATTTTTTCTTTCTTGGAAAGAATTCCATCGCTGATAATGTTGACGATATAATGACGAATGGGTAGTCGCTGAAAAACTACATGTGGAAACGTGTGTGCAATCAAAATGACAAATAATAAAGCTATTCTATTAAATAATGTATATACGGGATGTGGGAATAAATATTTGTTTGTAAATTTATCATGCGTGGAAAATGTATTAGAGAAAAGTTTTCCTATTTATTACAAAACTATTGCATATAGGCAAACTTAAAAATGCTTTTTTACACAGAGAAAATGAATGCAATTATTAATAATGACATTGCTAAACCAATATTTTCAATTTAATAAAAAGCTGTCGGAATACAGACCCCATATCAAACGTTGTATTTAACTATATTTTTTTATGTATGCTCAGTGATTATTCAAAAACTGCTTGGGCAATTTTAATAACTTAAACGGCATTAAGGAATATTACTGAAACGTACCATATAATTTTCTGTAACGTGAGATTTACGGTTTTGCAGAAATTCAGAAAAAAGTAATTAGGGACTACATTCCAATGAATTTCAATGAATCTTTACTGTTTTCTCCTAAATAGCTGAATCAATTTGTATATATTAAATTGTATTCTACAAAAATATATTCCATCTTGATTCCGTATATTTTTCTATAACGTAAACCATATTGCTTTTCTGAAAATCGAAAAAATATATCCAAACAAGGAAAAATATCAATGTAAATGTCAAATTTTCCTCATAAATATCTAGTTTAAATGTCAAGAGATGCCATGAAAGTATATCGTCAGGTTATTTATAACGGTTTTCATTTTGATTCATTTGAAGTCCGTTTCTATTTGAAACTTACTTATAGTTGCATGAAATGACACAAGATATTCCAATAGTCTATAGAAACGAAAAATTGTTATACCGGAAATATAAGTTGGAGTATATTATAGTTATACAGGGTGATTAAAAAAATTTATTAGGTTGCACCTAAGTATTTTCGTATACAAGGTGGTTGAAATAAGAGTGAAGTAAAACTATACGGAGTGGATCATAAAACGTTAAAAAAATTGTTAAATAAGCATATGCAGTAAGAATATTTGTTATAGAAGTTTAAGCAGTTAGGATATTTTAATAATAGGGTGGGGTATTATATACGTATATAGATGGTTTCAAAATTTTTAGAGAGGATTTATACTTTTACAGGGTGGTTTTAAAGATATCACGGCGGTTGCAACATCGTGTGGAGTAGAATTATAGTTTACAGGGTGGTTCAGAATATGATAAAATAAATTCTCTTGTGTGACCAATATACAGAAGCATATATAGAGTAGTTTTATTATAGAGTGAATTAGAGTTACACTTATGGAAAGTGTTAAAATAATAAAATAAATAAGAAGGGTTAAAAAATATGTGCAAAATATAGAAAATAAATACAAATTAGAGAGAGAGAAAGAGAGAGACGGAGAGAGATATATAACACTACCCTAAAATCAATGAGTTGTACCTTAAAGCAGATAAAAAAGAAGATATATAAGAAAATAGTGATTTATTGCACACGGTTTCTGAACGGTTTTTTATTTTTAACCGACTTATAAAGTTTTTTTATCTTTGTTCACCGATTATTCCGAAACGGCTAAAGGAATTTTGTCCATTTTACAGGATCCTGTTTCAAGTGGTCCCATATTTTTTCATTAACATAGCTTGTACCGTTTCTTAGAAAATGGGAAAGAAATTTTTACCTATTTTCTTATACTCTATGCCTTGGTGTGGTCGCCGGTATTATAAGCTTTGCTGGAGTTGCTAGGATTAACTGTTCGCACCTAGGGGTAGGTAAAATGCAAATAAGATGAATTAATCAAAATCGGTTAAAATGCCTTGGTGGTGTCGCCGATATTATTAAAATTAGCAAAATTTTATTCGGAACGTGAGACAAGTTGAAAAGATATTGGATTAGTTCCGGGATATCCCAAAGTGGTCAGATAGTTTTTTCAATAACATAGCTTGTATCGTTTCTTAAAGAATGGGGAAAAACTTTTTACCTATTTTCTTATACCGTATGCCTTGGTGGAGTCGTCGGTATTATAAGCTTTGATGGAGTTGTTGGTATTAACTGTTCGGACCTTGGGGTAGGTAAAATTCAAATAAGATGAATTAATTAAAATCGGTTAAAATAAATAAATAAAAGTTAATATGCATTTACAGTGTGTATTCATAAATCAAACGACTTCTTCTTATTAATAATTTTAAGAGACAAACGGAAACCGTTCTTATGAATATTATTTATATTTATGCAGTGTGAATAAAAAATGTTATATTGTTAGCGTCATATATAGTTGCACATAAGATGTGGGTGAAATAAGGATAAAATAGAATTATATTTATACAGGGTGTACAAAAAATATGTTATGTAAGCAGTTAGGATATTTGAATTTTCTTGAGTTATAATTAAAGTGATGAAATGGGTTAAAAAATTGTTTTATTAAGTAGTTCACAAGTTTTCAAGTAACATATTGTAGGACGGTATACAGTGTGAGAAAAAAAGATAGAAGAATTTTGTTATATAGGGTAGATCATGAGCTGTTGCATATATGGAGTAAGTACCTGAAATATGGGGCGAAGTTAAATTAAAGTTACACAGTGTGATTCAAACAAGGTTAGAAAAATTTGCAAATGAAGGATGGCTTAAATGAAGAGAAATTATATTTAATACTGTGCTTTAACAAATATGAGGAAAAAGTGAAATAGCGTAACTCACAATCAGTTGTACAGATGTTCGAAAAAGTTGCATACGGGGTAGCTGACATATAAGATGGAGGCAAATTATATTTTCCAGGGTGGTTACAAATTATCTGAAAAATGGTTATTTATCGTAGTTATATAGGATGGTTAAAAACTCGTAAGTTATAATGTGTTACCAATTGGCAGCACTACATACAAAATAGTTTAAATATAGATGAAAGTTATAGCTATAGAAGGCAGTTCTTAAAAATATTGAATAATATACTTGCGGTTTGGGTAAAATGGGTTGGGGATTGGTGAATTTAGTTATACGTAGTGGTACAAAAAATGTTATATTGGTTGGCCCATAAGTAGTTGTATGTATATATATATATATATATATATATATATATATATATATATATATAGAAACGATTATGTAGCATATGGGGTGTAGTAGAACTATAGTTAGGTAATGAAAAAATGTTATATTGGATTACAAATAAAGACTAGAATAAACAGGATGGTTGCACTATAGGGTGAAGCAGAGTTAAAATTATACAATTTGGTGGATCGACCTAAGTTAGAATCATATACAAAATTTTTTTAATACATATGCATTTCTATTCAACAGTAAACGAGGTTGGTAAAGCTAATGAATGAAAGTAAATTACCTTATGTTAGGCAATATAGAAAACGTTAATTAGATTTGAAATTAAAAATAGTAAAATAAATACATTTAAAAAAAAAACAAAAATTATTTTCAAAAGAAAATTAACTAAAATGCATGAAATAATTTTTGGTACAACTATTAAATACTTTTTCTGAAGTCGGTGCCAATTTGAAAAGCGAGGTTGCGAAGTACAACTCATCAATGTACTTCCCAAAATATTTTCACTCTCGATTGGCACCGACTCCATAAAAAGTATTTAATTGTTGTAGCAAAAATTTCTTCATGCTTTTTAGGTAATTTTCTTTTGAAGTCGGTTTTTGTTTTTTAAAAAATGTATTTATTAAATATAAATTATTGTTTATAAATTTCTGCCCTTCATATAGAAGTTATTGTTAATTATTTTTGATTTTGTCAGTTATTTTCTCCTCCACAATGTAACATGCTTAATTTTTATTAACGCAAAATTTAAAAAATATTAATCATTTTTCTATAATATTGAATGTTGTAATTTAACAAAATATATATTATTATTATGATAGTCTTTAAATGACACTTACTTAATTTCTAAACAATTAAGTTTTCGTAAATTTGGATTCGTTAATTTCTTGCCAAGATATTGTCTTTATCCGAAACCCTAACTGTTCAACCATTTTTGTTTAAGAACATCTAAACTTCTCTTCCTTAGTAATATTAAAAACAGACCTTAATACAAAGAGTTTAGAAAGGAATTTTTAAGTTACCAAAAGGAGACAAGTTAACTTTTTTTTTAAATCATAGCATACATTTTTTTTAAATTAAGGAACTAATTTGACGATAAACGAAAGTAAAATATGTATATTTTTTTGAAATCCTTATTAGACGATGACACTCTGACATGACTAGTAGGGTGCTGCTGATTCTCCACACTAAACCTAAAGACTGAAAAGACAGAGTTGTCCACCAGCAAAGGGCTGTTTCAGTTCACGGTCATGCCTTTTGGGTTATGTAATGCTCCCGCTACATTTGCGATGGTAATAGAGTATTTATTCAGCGGGTTGACATGGAGCACCTGCTTAGTATACATCGACGACATTCGGGTTGACCCATGGGTCAACCATTCGACAATCTGAAGAACCTCGGCGATGTATTCTCCAGAATCATGAATTCCAATCAGAGACTTGACCCAAAGAGCTGTTCCCTGTTCCAAAAAAGGGTACACTTTTTGGGTCACGGCGTTTTTGAGTCAGGAATCTAGACAATCGAGGCAAAGCTAGGAGCGTTTTGTGATAGGCCGGTCCCGACAGACAAGCTTGAAATACCAACCTTTTTGGGACTACGGGCGATTTGTTGAGAGATTTCTGACAATTTCCGCACCTCTGCATTGGCAAACCTCTAAAAAAGACACCTTTGGTTGGGATAAGGATAATAAACCATCGTTCAGACCACTGAAGGTGGAATTATGTTCCAGCCCATTCCTAGCGGTTCCTACACTGTCCGACAAGTTCATCTTAGACACCGAGGCCAGCAACACAGATTTGGGAGCCGTCTTATCCCAGGTAAAAGATGGTAAAGAGAGGGTGATCGACTATTAAAGCCGTGGATTCTCAAAACTGGAAGGGAATTATTATGTCACCAAAAACAACTTCTTGTAATAATCAGGGTTTACAGAGCATTTTCACAAATATCTCTATGGTCGTCATTTGCTAATCAGGACCAAACATGCCACTCTCAAATGGCTGTTGGACATAAGGACACCTGACGGACAACTGGCGAGGTGGATGGAGAAATTACACCAATATGACTTCAAGGTTGAACACCCTGCCGATGCCTCATCAAGAAGACCATGTAGAGCCGAACGCGAATATTTTCTGAAGACAGAACAGCAAGAATGTATATCCATCTGTTCGCGTACAGATGAACGAAAATTGGAGAACAGGAGAAAGTATACAGGACCAAGTAACTGATCTAGATATTAAACCAATCCCGCCACTTAAGAGACAGACACCCAGACCACGATGGGACTAGGTAGATACTAGGGCTTCCTGAAGTCATTGCGAGCCCAATGAGACTCTCTAGTGGTAGAGAATGGAATGTTAAAGAGAATTTGGGGACGCAATGACGACAAAAAAAAAGTTTCAACTGACAGTCTTAAAGAAATAAGAACGCCCCATCCTGACCGAAGTAAATAAAGGGATTACCGAAGGTCCTGGGCATGAATACAACTTTATACAAAATTCGACAACGGTACCACTGGATAAATTACTTTAAAGAAGTCAGAGTTGGTGCGGGAAATGTGACACCTGTGCAGTCAGTAAGAGCCCTAAGTCTCGGACCAAGAGCAAAATGCAGCAGTATAATGTGGGCATCCCATTTGAGAGAACTACCATTGATCTCTTCGGTCGATTTTCCGAGTCTGGTAGAAGAAATAAATGCATTCTGGTCAACAAGGAGCACTACACCAAATGGCCTATTGCATATGCCATACCCAATCAAGTGGCAACCACGGTGGCGACGTTGCTTGTAAAACAGCTATTTAGCAGGTTTCATGTCCCATTGAAGTTGCTTTCAGACCAAGGGTGTAACTTTGAATTTAATGTATTCCAGAAGGTCTGTACGGTGTTAGGAATCAAGAAACCGACAACCACACATTCGAATCCACTGTCAACGGTATGATAAAAGATTCAACAGAACCTTGGAACAACGTCTATACAAGTTCGTCTCCAATAACCATCGTGATTGGGATGAGCATATTGCTGTTAGCCTATAGGTCAGCTATACATAACAGCAGGGGACTGACTTCAGGCAGGGTACTAATCGGAAAAGAGTTTGGGTCACCAGAAGAACCGCCACAAGAAGTCAACTATTATGCCCACCAATTCTAACAGAACATGCTGCCAATACACGAACTAGGCAGAACGCAGATATTGGCCATTAGCGATTGAATGAAGACACGCTATTATCTCTAGGCAGACTCAGTCGGGTTAAGGGTTAAAATACAAAGAAATGTCTGGCTATTCAACCCCCAGAGGAGCAAAAGCAAGTCTCCCAACCTTACACCAGCCTGGTATGGTCCATATGAGATGGTCAAGAGAATTAATGACGTTGTTCAAGGTGGTGCGTTTGGATCGACTCGTTCCCTACCATGGAGAGAGATTCTAATAGGGGCGATCAGAAATAAAGGGGCAAAACTTAAGAAATTTTCTAAAAGTTAATTGTTCTGTTAAGAACGTTGCGAGTACGAAACAAAACCCGGCGAATATAAAACAAGACGGCAGCCCAGAAATCTTTTTCTACTGAAAGAAGAGATTCTAATATGATTCCTGAATGGAATATGCATACACTCTCGCATACCAGAAGTGACTATCGAATTCTGGTATTTTCTGCGCTACCTATTTAAGGCCGATTGTCGTATTAGGCGAGCAGTTTACATTGCGGAGTGTATTGACTCGACAGCGAAAGAAGTGAACATGTTTTTCAATAGCATTTGTAGTGTTGTTTTGAAAACAACTGAATTTATTTTGGTAAATTCAAGACCGGTGAGTGTTAATATGTGTGAAATTGGTACCAGGGAATGTACAAATTTCATGGACTTAACGATGATTAAAATTTCGGACACAGCAATATGATTTCCTTTTTTTAGTTCTTGATTGTTTCATTAATGTAACTTAAGGTTCGTTCAACAGAATGACTTACCGATACACAACCGATAAACTTCGTGCGCCGTTACAAGTTACCGTTTACAACGATGTTACACGCAATACGATTACTGGTTGCTTATCGGTTTTACGTCGTGTTGGAACACGCCTTTAATTTTTTCGATACAAAATGACCCTTCAGTCTGTCTATTTTTACGAACTGACCAATTCTAACATAAAATAGTATAGAGCCTGAAAAGTTCCACGAATAAAAAGACCGGTAGAAAATTTTTACGACTGAGTTGATTCTTTAGTCTCGACACATTGTTAGAATTCTAGCCATCACGAATTCGACAGCGGACGGAGAATAAAAGAGGATGGATTTATACGATAATTTACCTGTTCTTTTCTAGTGTTGATGGATACGACAATTTGCACTCAAGCAAAAGATGGCACATAGTAGAACAAAATGGGTTTTCGCAAAAAAATGTTCGAACAGGACAGGATAACATAATTGTGAGCTTTTCTAGAGTAATTACAACAGTAAAAAAACGCATCTACCCAGATGAATGGTTATATATGTTTTTTGTTTTCGAACATGAACATATCTGTTAGAAACGGAAATGCAATCACGCTACAGGGATAAAGTACGAAATAGAAAATTGATGTTTTTATCTACTTAGAGCTGATTTCGCTTATAAGAGAAAATAAATATTTCGTTTAATAAATTGTTAAACGAAAACTGGAATTTGTCAAATCTTATTTGTGGTATATTCTTGATTATTTTATTTTTTCTTGGGATTAACACCATAATCGAAATAAGAAGCTGTATATTGAAAGAAAAAACCAAACGTTTCAAAAACGATTCTGACATCGTTGTCAATGAAATCAGAATCGACTTTGAAACGTTTGGTTTTTTTTGTATATCAAAAATTGGTATTTTTCATAATGCGTTTGATAAGTTCTACAATTCAGAACAAACGAATACCCAAAATTTTGTATACGGTAATTTTGCAGAACTTATTAATGCCAAAGAGTCCTACGGCTAACGAGTAATACAAATTCCATTTGCAAAATATGACTTTATTCATCATCAGAGTTATCTTCCATAGCTATAAAATCATTTCAACGTTTTTCTAAAATTACAGTGCCTGTCTTATAAAACGATTTATCGATTGCCTCATAAATTGACTTCAGTTGCGACTATAACTTCGACATTGGGGTGACATGTTTTTGAGAACTGTGAACAAGTAGAAGTCAGATATGACCAGTTGAATTTGGAGGATGTGGAAGCAACTCGAATCGTAATGACTTCATTCAGAAAATAATGCAACGTAATATAGTAGTCGCTTTAATCTCGCTTCAGGAAGCCAGTTCTTGAGCAGACTCCCGTGCCCATGATAGCTGGGTCTTCGGACCTTTGGCCGACTTTCGCGGTCTCCTCTCCGCTGCTCTAATACTCTTTTCATCTCCAGCGTATAGTTATGAAGTCACGTTTTATCTGTTGTTACGTGCTGATGCAAAAAAATATTTTTATCACAATTAAACAGCTTCAAACACCACTCGGAATCGCCAATTCATGGATATTCCACTGTGGCCAAATGTTGTAAAAAAGTTTTTCATAACAATTTTATACACTATGGCTTTTGAGGTCTTACTTGGCATTCTTAATATAAGACCTTGGAGAAACGTCTCCGAGTTTCAAACTCGATTCATCATAACAAACGGATGTATTCCCGGAAAAATATTTCTTCATATTGTTCCAGCCATGGAAACCTACGGCTTGCCATTTATTTATATGAATAGGGTATTAAATTATTAGAAGTAACGAGTTTTCTTAATATTTGCATTATGAAAGGTCTAGGGATTTCAACCAGATTAGACTAGGCACATATTTACAATGTTATAATCACTATATCTGGATATGAAAACACCAGGTTACCACAAAATTGCTTACAATTGCTTTAGAAGATGCTTTAATAAATTACCATTGGTAAGGACATCCCAATAATTGAAAAAATACTTAAATTTGCTGATCATGTTATTGTTATCGAAGAAGAACAACAGACAATTTTAAGAGTATTCTGCAAATTAACATGAGAAATCGTTCTAGTAATGAATCTAGCAAAAATAAAAACAAATGCCAAGTGTGGTATGTAAATAGAACCCAAAATAAAGCTTAAAAACCAAGAACTGGAAATGGGCACTTGGGCCTATTTGAAATAATTGCAAAAACTTGAAGATATTGTCAAAATCATCCTAAAATAAGTTGGAAAAATGATAATTGTGATGGGGATTCTTTTACTAACATATCGTTAAATAGTATCATTCTAAGCGACGCTACTAAATTGTCAACAACAAGTGAGAAATATCTTCAGTATCATATAACGAAAAAAATGTTCTCACATGAAATGAGGAACTGCACAAAATATTTTTTTCAGAGTTTTGTCGAATAGCGAAATGTCAGAAAGAAATTATGCAAATACATCGTTTGTATTCTACAAAGCACAAAAATGGACATAAATAACCCGAACATTCCAGCTGGTTAGTGGAAATCTACTGCTTTCTGAGTCTATCAAAATAGTAAATAGTAACGGTAGTTAATTTTAAGTAAGGCAAATAAAAAAGGCTCTATTTGAAGTTAAATAGTTTCTATAAAAGCCAACGCTACCTAAAACAACATATACTCGAAAATGATTTTAAACTTTGGAATCTGTTAAAATATGTTAAAAGAATAAAGTATGGGTTTTCTTATTTGTTTATTCGACTGCTCTGTGTATGAGTCTGAACACATCTACAATTCTGTTGTTTGTATGAACCTACACTATTAATATATTAGGTGGTGACTTTTTCCTTGACACCAAGGTAATTTCTAAAGGTCATTTCAAGGTCAACTTTCTTTTTTTAAATAGAGACTCCTATTTTTAATTCCGGAATCAGAAAGTGCGGGAAATTTTACATTCAACTATGTATTTGACATTGGGGTCTAGGTGACCTCTCAAGGTCATTTCAAGGCCAATCATTTTAAACAACTAAACTTATTCATTTTTTATTGCTATATTTTTTTACATTCTATTTTTTTGCTGATGGTGACTTTAAACATATGCTTTATAGATCGAAAATAAAGTTAAATATCCAGGAACTGGCTTCGTACACTTTAAAAAGAAACTGATTCATATAAAACTAAAAAGTAATAAAATAAAAAAAATGAAAACGATAAAAAAGTTAAAAAAAAAACAAATAACAAAAAATAGAAAATAAACGAAGAAAGTTCTGTGGTGTTCCATCAACAAAACAAAACTACATAACCCGTCCTCGGGTTGCGTCTAGAGGAAAGCCCGATAAAGGGAAACTACGAATATAGTCACTGAGAACCTGTGGGACCCCACCTTCTTCCAAAGCTAGATGACAATTTTCGGTGCAAATAATGATTGCTATTAAAATAGCCTTGAGATGTCACTTGAAGCCCAAGGTAAAATACATATTTGAATGTAAGATTCTCCACTCTTCCTGATTCCGGAATAAAAAATAGGGGTTTCTACTAAAAAAAGAAAGTTGACCTTGATATTACCTCTAAAAATGACCTTGTGATGAAAGAAGCCACTGAATTTTTAAGTCAAAACTGAACAACTTTTGTATAGAACATTTTCTCGGAAAATGCGATTATAGGAAGTTACTGGGGGGGGGTACCGGTACTTTATTTTTCTTATATGCATTCCATTCGATTCTGTAATTACAGTTATTCCCTATATATTGATAAGAAATATCATTTGACAATAAATATTATTTTACGAAATAAAAAAATGTGGATGACATTATATACTTTAAAAGCATGTAGCATATTAAAAGGAGAAAATTAATAATAAAAAGTACAAACGCGAAAGCATTAAAGATCACTAAACATTCTCCATTAGCGAGGTTGGCTATTTACGGCATCGAACGGAGACACTCAACAAAATAAATTATTATATATATTTAGATTATTCAATTAGCGTCAATTGACAATATTCTGCATAAAGAGGATTAAAAGAAAAAAATGTCTTCACTCTAAATTACAATTAAGTCTCGTAATCAGTTCGAAAAATGTTACTTTGCTCTTAAACTGTACTTTCTACAAGATCAAAAAAAACTAGCCTGAATAAATTAAATAAACTGCCCACTAGTTAGTTGGCTGGTATACGCTATAAGTGATTTATTTAGATGGACGGCTGTCACTTCTGTTCTCATCCAGTTGTTAAGCCAGTTTTGTACAATTCTAGATTTTATCTGAGGTGTACTTGCAGAGGCTGTCAAACCCTATATGGCAACCAAAGATAACGATGTGTGATCAATAGATTTGCCACAACAGACAACTCTTATGATTGGCTGCCCTCTAGATTTTTAAATAATCCCTTCTGAATGTTATTTATTTCTAAAATTCTAGACCCCCTTCTTATCTACAAGATCCAAAATTATTAACTTAGATTTTGTCAGAAAAAAAAAATTATTTCACACCAAGATTCGTGTTTTCAATCTCTCTAGCTTCTTAATGGGTTCAATATCTATCTTTGGAACCTTATGCTGTCACATAGCCGCAGTTCTGTTATGCGCCATGTTGCATTAACATTGACTTAACGCGGATGGATCACATCGAGATAATATGATATGGGATTTCGATTACGATTGACAAATCTGTTTGAGAGAAACTCCTCTCTAAATTGTACGGGTGCATCTATATGAGTGGGGAGTAGGTTAAATTTCTGTCTGCTTTCCCCAGATTGTTGTGTTCTTGTTCTGACTTGAACTGGGTAAAGGCTGCAAGGACTATAAGGACTATAATACTTTGTTAAGATCTCCCTATTGTTAATTATATCCATAAGCTGTTCCAACTCTTTTAAACTATCATTTATATGTAGGCCAAGAAAAATTGCTACTTTATACTCATAACATGTTCCCATTATTTTGGCTCCCAATTTTTTTTATTTAAATTTAAGTCTTTAATTTATATTTATCTCTGTACTTTGTCTTCGATCAGGTAGATATTAGCTTAAACGTTATCTTTAAAAATATTATTATTTTGTATTTAGCATTTTATTTTCTTAAATGTATTCTGAATTTCGCGATTTCCCTCGTCTGTATACGATTTCAGTCCAGTTTATCATTACTTGATTGCATTAACTCGAATAAAATTATTGCCATTATTTTATTAACATATTATTTTAACTACATTTTATTGGTACTTTTCAATGGATGTTCTCAAATATCAGTGTATGTCCTTTTTTAACTCAGCTTGTGGTTTTCCATCCAATTCTATGGTCAATCAGTCCTAGTCCCCTGTTATAATTGTGTTTCTACCTGTAGTCTCTAGTCCATAAGTCTTGTTAATGTTATGATCAATTTCATAGCTTTCTTTATCCACACTGTCTGGAATGGAGCTATTATTCACCGCTAATTTTGTAATTAGTGTTTTCCACTTCTGTCAAGGATGTGACACATACTGGGCCAGAATAATTCAACACTCTAGCCCGTCAAATTATAATGCTTCAAAACTCTACCTTCTTTATTCAACACACATAGATAAGGTATAAATCCACAATATTTGACCAACGTTGATCTTTGCTAGAAAACTCGCTCGCCGCAAGCTGTTCTGCTGGGCTATGGCGCGCTCCTGCCACTCGCAATTAATCACATGCTTCCTCATTTCACTGTTCCAAATCTAAAATGTTTGAATTTTTACATGTTAAACAACATTCGTCATGAACATCTCATTGAAAAACTGGTAATGATACTAGAACCTCAAATGGTTAAATAGTAGTCAAAACAAAGAAAAAATCTTCTATTAATACCAGTTTAGGAAAAATTGTGTAATAAATTTAATAAGCTTCAGAAAAACATTTTCTGCCTTCCTAAAAAAAATATATATATAATATCGCATATAGAAATAGTATTTAATGCATTACCGAGTCTCGAACTTATTACCAAGAAATTTTCACTCAACCTTTAATGAGGGTAAATACAAAAATCAAAAATAACTAACTCTTGGTCAAATAACTATCTGTTACGCGCATTCCAAACAATTTGGTTTATATTTTTCTGCAGGACATTAGTTGTAATGACAATTATACTTTAAGTAATTAAAATTTCCCACTAATTACTACGATTTTCGTAAGTTAAAATATCGTATGCACTAACAACATGGATAAATTCTAAAACCACCAACTTTGTCTGTATGGTATAGAAAATTTAATTTCACAGAGTGCTGATGCATTCTCTCCGATATCCTGGATGTATTTTGATTTTATCTAAATTACGATATATATGATTTATGTATCAAATATGAAATCATTATTAAAGGCCTGATTTATCTGAACGAAAATTCTTACATAAAATCTACATGATACGACATAAACAATAAATAAATAAAGTGCAATTATTTAAACCAAGTTTAGTGTTTTGTATAATTATAAACTACAATAATATAATAATTATAGCAATTTAAATGAGTTATTCAGATTATATATGTCTCACTATTACATATTAAATTCGGCCTAGATGTTTTAAATAATAGAGCGGTTTTGTATTTCTTCAATGTGGCGGCCTACGTTTAGCAGCCTTGTTCTAAATTCGTATTCTAGGGGGTGACTTACAAATTAACTGTTTCAATAAAGAAATCATAACTTGATTAAAATATTTACTTTTTGAACATCTTATAAAATATTCTTAAAACACCGAACATAATATAAAATACAAACTGATCCTCAAATTATGGTACATCGTTATTGATGTCGTTGTGTTACTTAGTCTATATTAGAAGCTTCTTTCCTGGCATGGGTACAGCCATAATTTTTCCCTGGCTCACTAGACTATTTATGAAACCCTTGTCCTTTAAAAAGAAACTATTTATTAAAAACCTCTCGTTGTGTTAAAATAGTAAGATTTACTCGGTATAATAGAAGAAATACTTAATTCAGAGCCAGTTCTTTGATATTCCAGATTTCGTACTAAAATCTGCCAAAGAGGCTACCAAAGATCCGCTCAATTACATTTCGGCTAGCTGTGTTGAAGAATACGAAGCGGTGTATACAACATGACGGACTTTCATTTAGCCTCATCGCTGATCCATCGCAATACAAAACGGTTCTATTATTTAAAACAGCTAACCGGAATGTATAAATTAGTTAATAGTTAGTTAATTATCATAACCTCATTTTTCTATGAAGGATTTTAATAGTTTTTATCGTATTTGTTTTCTAAATCCGGTTTATTTCGCTGCATTGGGTACTTGAGCTTTGATAAAGTCCATTTGCGGCATATGCCTTTCCGATTCTTTGCCTTTCAGATTCACATCAACTCGATAGTTCTTTTTACTTTTGTATCGTATGTGGACCGCTCGTTAAATCTCCTACCAAAGCAAGACCTCCATTTTAGTATAGTGCTGGTGCAGTGTTCAACCTTATGTTCTTCCATATGACTGGTGTAGTACAATTTCAGTTCAACTATTGCTTAAGCAAGGTTTTTTTTATGATAGTTATGTTCCTTATCAAAAGTTTGTTCTTTAAGTATTTTGCCCAACATTTGGCGCTACATTATTCCTTGAGTAACTCTTAATTTGTCCATATTTGAGCTCGGAAATGTCACGACACCTTGCTCGAATGCATAAGAACCGGGAATTATGGGTTTATTTTACGTTTTTGTTGAATCCAAGATGATATTCTTCTTCTCTATGTTTTTTTAAATAGGCAGAACTCTCGAGTTCAATTTACTATAGTAATATTAATTTTTTTACAGATGTCACATATTAATTTGTCTAGCTCTGTTAACAATATCTGTAAATATTTGCGTGTAAAGTGCATATCTAATGCTTTCGGCTTGTTAATAATAGATCTTATACATTAATATGTAAATATCAAAATGCACTACCCCCTTTTTGCCTTTATTAAAAAAGGGGGAAATGAAATGAATATCATTTGAAAGGTACCGTGCCATAGATCTGCAGAACTAGTAAAGAATATGTATTTATTTCCGTAAAACAAAGATTAATTATTGCAAAAACAACTGAGTTGGTACCCTCTATGAACAAATAGCTTAAACTCATGGTTGAATTTGACTTTGTATCGATGACAAATATAAATCTGAAGACGCGAAATGTAAAGACCGACAGCTAGGATTTTCGACAACTAGCACATAGAGTTTCCGAATCTGGAGCCGTTCCATGTAATTACTGTTACCCGTAATTCCTAGGTTAGAATGTCAGGATTAAATTTTCAGGTTAACTTCAACTGTCAGAGATATTGAATACTTCGAGGTACGCTTACAGAAGAATGACACTTTCAAATAGTACCCTGGCAGATTACCTTCGACAGATTTTGTTCCAAGGTTTTGTTGAATCTTTCCTCTATCCCATCCGATTGTGGATTCAACGTTGTGTTTCACGTTTTCTTGATTCCGAGCATCGTACAGACCTTCTGGAATACGTTAGATTCAAAATTCATGCCCATGTCCAAAATGTAACTCTAATGGGACACGAAACGTGCTGAATAGCTGTTCCACCAGCATCGTCGCCACCATGGTTGACTGTTGACTGAGTGTTGAATTTGCTTCATGCCATTTGATGAATATTTGTTTCCCCTTTGGGGCTCGGAAAATGGACCGACGAAATCACTGGCAATTCTCTCAAATAGGACGCCTACATTGTGTTGCTGCTTTGTATGTTTGGTCCGGGCCCTTACTGGATGCACAGGTTTCCAGAATCAAGCTCTGGTGTCTTTTAAGTAATTTACCAGGTAATATTGTAGGCAAAGTTTTTCCCGTTTTGATTCACGCCCAGATAACCTCCAGTAATTCCATTACATTACGTACTTCGATCCAGAATGCCGGGACTACCAATTAGGTTTCTTTGCCCTCATTGTTTTCCGAGACTCTCTTCAACATTCCAAGCTCTACGTTCAAGGAGTCCCATAAGGTACTCAACGACTTCAGGATGCACGAGTATTTCTTAAGTGATGGGATGTACGGATCAGCCATATGTTCCTACATACTTTGCTCTGTCGTCCAATAATCATTCACCTGCACACAAACCCTAAGTGCTGCTGGTAGATAACGAATCCTGCCACAAACGCTAACTGAAGTGTTACGAGAATTTGTAAATCGTCTTAGGTATTGTCAGGAATTTGACGTTTTTTTTTTCAATTTTGAAATAAATGTAATTTTTGTAATAATTGTTAATTTTCGTTATAGAACAATGTACATGAAAAACACTTATGATACAATGCAGAATTCAAAAATTAATAAAAACCAAATGTTTCCATATGAAAAAATGAAGCCGAAATTTATTTCTAGCCCACCCTGTATAAATGAGTTTATCATCAGAAAAACCGCACTCCAAAAAATAAACCGACGTGTCCGAGCGTTTTTCCAAAAAAACAATACCTGAATTTTAAATGAATTTATTCCAACCCACACGTCCTCACTGCATATATATATATATATATATATATATATATATATATATATATATATATATTGCGCAATGACGATTAGATTATATTAGAGTTTTTTCCTGATGTGTTTTACTATCACATAGGAAAAATTTTGCCTAGCCCACTTTATAAATGTTTTTGATTCAATTTAAGAAATATAATAAATAATTGACCATTGAGGACGTTACTTAGCGAAAATAGACCCTTCTTTTCTATAACAGTCGTAATTTGACACCTTGATTTTTTATTTTCTATATAGGAGTTGGCAAATCTAATCGTTTCGTGTCTTAATGAGCACTTGTAGTTTGTCGGATACTAATAAAACTCAAACCTGATGTGATCTGTACATTCTAAGAATAAGATCTTGAAATAATTTTGATTGAGATTGGTCAATTCAAAAATACGAGATTCTTCCTGATTGTCCTACATCTTCATATTATGTGTCACTTTCCTATATTGTAATTTATTTATTCCATATGGGAAAGCTCTACCCTATTTTTAACCGACTTCAAAAACAAGGAGGTTCTCAATTCGTATGTTTTTCTTATGTTTGTTCACGGATTACTCGGAAACGGTTCGAGGAATTTCGACCGTTTTTCAGTAGATAGCGAAGTGCTCCCATATTTTTTTTCATTAACATAGCTTGTACCGTTTCTTAGAAAATGGGGAAAAACTATTTTTACCTATTCTCGTATACTCTATGGCTTGGTGGAGTCGCTGGATTATTAAAATTTGGGACATATTGAAAAGAAATTGGAAATTGGATTAGTTCCGAGATATACCAAAGTGGTCAGATATTTTTTTCAATAACATCGTTTCTTAGAGAATGGGGAAAACATTTAACTATTTTCTTATACTCTGTGTTTTGGTGGATGCGCCCGTATTATAAGCTTTGATAAAGTTCCTGGTATTAACTGTACGAACTTAAGGGTAAATTGTAAATAAGATAAATTAATGAAAATAAATGTCAGTTAATATGTGTATACAGTGCGTATTCATAAATCAAACGATATCTTTTTTTATTATTAATAATTTTAAGAGAAAAAATTATTCTCCACAAAAAGATTTATAGGGTCTAAAACGTAAAAGTAATCGCCATGTCACTTTTTTTAACTGTAAACAAGGTTTCTCATCAAAGAGGACTTTTAATACAGTAGTTCAGGTTTCATTGTAAATTTAGGGGGTGTAAGTTAAGAATCTTTGTGACAGAGGCAGTTAAAAACTGTTCATATTCCTCGTCGAGTCATTTGTGAGGACCCGACCGAAATACCATTACACTATTTCTCCAATTCTTCTGAAAAGGCATGTGGTGAATGAATTTATGTAAGATCCAGATTACTATGTGCCTCTAAAAGCAATTACGTTACCAAGATTGGAGGTTTGTGGATCTACTATTGCAGCGAGATTATTTACACCGGTTAGTAAGTGTATTTATTGATTTTACCCCAAATAAGGTATTTTTTTGGTGGGATAAATTCTCTCACTTTATCCCCGAAACTGTATGACTTAAAAAAATAAAATATAGGGCTTTAGTAGAATTTTACATGAAAAATAAGGAAATATTAATTTTGGGGGCAAGTTATAGAATTAAATACAAAATGAAAAATTAAAATTCTTTCAAACGTACCTCATTTTGCCAAAAATGAATATATTTTTTAATTTAAAGTTTAAAAAGTTTTAAAATAAACTTATCATGTAATATATCAAATTTTAAAGCAATTATCTTTTAAAGATATTAACGAAAATATACAAAATTCGTCTACTGGGCCTAACATGTGGAAAAAAATACAATATAGGGCTTAACTCAAAATTCACAAGAATGGAAAGCACAAATTTTAATATTAATTTGAGTGAAGCACAATTTGCAAACTAAAATTGAAAATAAAACATTTTTTACAGAGCATCATAATATATCAAATGAAAAATACTAATTTATTTTATTTGCATTTTTAATCTAATTTGTTTAAAATATTTAATAATTTATGTTTTAAAATTTGACCCATTCTCTTCTTTATCACCTAATCTACTAAAATTCAGACAAATATATTATATAGGGCTGTTACACACTGTATTTAAAGTTGTGTTATTGATTTGCTCAAAAGCATTAATTGATTCTGAGCTCACTTTAATATATGGTTCATATACCTTCTTTCTCAAGTTACGTGTGACAGCCTTCCCACAAAAGATTTAAAATTTAATACAGGATACGAAAGCAATATGAACCGAAATAATGTCCTTAATTAAATATCCTTCGCAACAAAACTATAGATGCAACTTTAATCCACATTTAACTAAATCTTACTCTGATTGGGTAAAATGCAATGGAGTTTGTAAAGCGTCCGAATTACCTAATTGCAAAGTTGCATTGTACATAGTAAGTGGATTAGTGCAGCCAGTTATAATAAAATTGTATAAGCAAAATTTGATGAAAGCTATCAAAGTTTTTTCATATATTTGGTACGTCGTGGGCAAGGATTATAATCGACTTATAATAGCAATGCTTTAAAAAGTTAAACATATAATGAATCTAATTGTTGTAAACAACAACTAATAATTGACTTTTCGAACTATAGCGAATTGCGGTTAAACGGAAATTCTGAAATACTTTTTTCATATGAGCAGGTACAGTATTGCTGCTGCAATATAGATCACAAACTTTTTACTTAGTTTTACTTATTAAGTGAAAAATTGTTTATAATTATTATGTTTTGTTTTTTGTATTAATAATTTCTCTAAAATAATATTTTTTATATGGTAATAACCGTATCCTATGAGGGAGAAAAGAATTGTGAATAGAATAATTAAAAATCGAAATATACATGTTAGCATTTGAGTACGGTTTCACAAGTTCTTGATGGATCCAAAGTTTTGTAGTATAATCGGCTAACTTTATTCAACATCTGATCACACGCCAAAGTTTGATAACAAATTTGAAGTATAATAGACCAAGTTAAAATAATAGTAATTAAGATTAATCATTCAAAAACAGAACAAACTTAGTACTGGGGGTAATAAAAAAATTTAAAAAAAGTACTCTAGTTTTCGACATAAATTCAATTTTAGGCTAGAGAAAAGAGTTACTTAAAGAGTAAGATAGAAATTAACAAGGGGAATATAATTTATTCAGTATAGATACAGAGAAAGTAAATTAAAAAAGAAATTCAAAATGTTTGAAAATGTCATAAGATAAACTTTGAAGATCGGTAAATCTACTATCAATAATGTAAATAAAAAACCAAAAACACAGTTAAAAAGCCAAACAGTTCACATCGCTTGGCATGAGCCGTTGCGATGGTGATGAACAAAAATTATCCGATTAATAATTGGCAGAAACTACAAAATATGTTTATAAAAATTGATACTCGTTTAACATCAACAGCATAAATACAAGGTTAGAAAATTGTAATGCAACAACCTAAAGTGACATAAATCACCAAGAAGATAGAAATTTCAATCAGAGTCATAGAGCCATGTTGAGGAGAGATTGGTAATGATATCTAAATCGAGTATATCCAAAGAAAGTAGCAAATAAATGATAATGATATAAATAATGGAATGAAGAATCCCAAGGAAGCAGCCGCAATATAAATAAACATAAAACAGATTGGAATGACGACCTGTGGTTAAGAAAAAAAGCTGAGAATATATGGACGAAACAAGTGTAATTATAAAAACAAAAATATTTATAAATTTAAAAAAATAGTGAAAAAAATAAAGAGTGTTGATTTTTTATTAATGTCATTTAGTTTTAATATTTTTTAAATAATATTAATTATATTTTGAAGTGTAAATAACAACATAAATTGAAATAATAATTTAGAAATTTAAATTCTTCAAATTGATACCAAATATTTATAATGGAACAAAATTGAGTTATAGAGAAGATAGGTATATCATTAATAATTATTTGTTTCTGCTTATGTCATATTTGTTAAATATTGACTTTCTATAGTATAATAAAAACAATTAAATTTTACCCAGTTCAGTTACCTAGTAACTCTTGGGGAGTAGGTATATTAAGGCCCCGAGTTCGGTCTGGATTCTGAAACTCTTATTGACTTTTGTCTCTTGATAATGACTCCTAAGCAGGAGTCGAAACATGGAGCATTTAATAAATTCAAACGCGGTTGTCACCCACTCTCAGAACATATATATATATATATATATATATATATATATATATATATATATATATGTTATATATGTTATTCCATCGACTTATATGAAACAACCTAGCAACAGTTCCCAAGCTGAGTCAGCATAACACGTGTCGTCTCCAGTTACCCGCAGACGAACATCCGTGAGAACTGCAAGCGCTGCGACACCTTAGTGAGCGTTCTTAGTTTATAAATTATACTTTTTCATTGTAACATCATTTATTGTTACTTACAGATTTGTCTAGTTTAGTTTAACACATTTTGTCATTTTGTTATTTTCTTTTTAATTGCAACTATAAATAATATAAAGTTTTATTATTTTCATTTTCATTCATTTATCATGAATCGTCATTCGTATTAAGTAAATATTTGATTTGATTTTAAATAATTTGATTTTATTTGAGTGAAACTGATCTATTTTATTATTTGATTTTTAATTTTTGATATATTTGATTCAAATGAAATATTGATTTATTTCATTAACTGATTTACTTTATTCTATTGATATATTTATTTGATTTCTTTTTATTGATATTGATATATTTGATTTACGTATTTTATTAATTTATTTATCCATTTGATTAATTGATTTATTTAAACTATTGATTTTAATTGCTTTACTATTTTAATTGGTTACCATACTGTTCTATCATTCAAAATATCGTTATTCCCATTAACGTATTCTATAGTTTATTAATTTCTATACCTTTTAACATTTCATTTTTACACCCTTGTTCCAATTCTTTTATATCGACTAATATAAAAATGGCACAAGCTTCTCCAACACCGGTTACCAACGAAACCGAGAGATATCGGTTAACGGAAATATTTTCCGTAATACCTGAATTTGAAGGAGACGAAATTTCCTTGGGAACCTTTATAGACGCGTGTAATTGCGCTTATAACATGTCCACGGCGGATCAAAAGTATTTATTAGTGATCCACATCAAGAATAAACTCAAAGGGAAAGCAGCGCAGTTGATAAATTCAAGGAACCCTGGATCGTACCTTGAAATCAAACAACTATTGACCCTACACTTTGGAGATTCTCGTGATCTCTCTTCCCTTATTCACGACTTACAACGTCTAAAACAACTGTCGAACGAGTCCCCATTAACGTTCTACTATCGTCTCCAAGTCTTGAGTGCTAAAATGCACTCCTGCATTCATAAAACGGCTGGGCTAAGTCCAGAACACAAAGACGCCCAGACCACTCTAGTGGATACAAGGGTGATGAATACCCTTCTTACGAGATTAGAACCCCGTTTAGGTCAAGTAATACGTGCCAGTAATCCAAAAGATCTTCTAGAGGCACATTCCCGGATTAGAAGAGAGCTTCAACTTTATTTCGAGGATCAGAAAACGAACAAATCTATTCCCCTCAAACCCAACTTCCAAGCACGAAAGCCGACACAACCTCTTAAGTGTCTCCATTGTGGTCGATTAGGCCACATAGCCGTAAATTGCCGATTGAAAAATCAAAACAATCCTCAAACATTCAATCAAAACCACAGGCCGAATCCTGTTGGGACTAACCAGCCAACGCGGCCAAATTTCCCCTCAAATACACCCTCTGTTCAACAAGGACAACAGTTTCGTCCACAAAACTTTCAGAGACCCCCTTTTAGGTCTTAAATGAACCCTAACCCATCGGTAATACAAAACAATCCTAATAACCGTCCTGAAAGGACACACCATTTCAATCAACACCAAAATGTTGATTACACTAATTATTCAGACTACAATTATTATACGTATGATAACACATACGATTTGTAGTGCGAAGTCGAAACGCAGATTCAAAGCTTGAATCTCGACGATTTGAACCCCGACTTGAACTTCCCGGAGCAACAATTTCTCTAAGCCCCCTTCTTACCGTTAATTCTAAAAACCATCACTACATTCTTGACGCTTCTTCTAAATTTAAACTACTTATTGATACCGGAGCTGGTATCTCTATCTTCAAAGAACATACCGTAAAGAATTTCACCCAAAGATCTCCTGAAAGGGTAACTATTCAAGGAATTACCCACGAAAAAATCCCCATCTCACAATCTACTTTAATTCCATTCGCTCCACGTAACCCACATAAAGTTTTCATATACGATTTGAACATTGAGTTTGACGGCATACTAGGATTAGATTTTCTCGAACACTATGAATGCATAGTCGACTTAAAATCTAAACAGCTAATAACAAATTTTAAAACAATCCATTTAGACAAAGTTCCCGATAACGATCAACCCTTGACTGTTGTACCCGATACACCCAATGTTAAGCCAAATATTAACTCACAAGCACCCACACAAAACAAAATAACTATTGAGGCACGAACAGAAAAGATATTTAAACTTAAATGCGATCTTTCTGACATCGACGCCATCTTACCAACTCAAGAAATTGACAGAGTACGACTCCAAACGCACTCGTACACATTAACGCAAATGGCGAATTTCTAACTTCCATCATCAACGCTAAAGCGATACCCAAAACAGTAATTTTTCTGATTTAAAACTGGAACCACTTGACAAAACTCACCCACTTCTGAATTTTAATTTAGACGATTACCATGAATCTCAATATAAAGACAGAAACTTGACTATTAGACAACAAATTAGAACTGAACATCTAAATGACGAAGAACACGAACAAATCACTGATCTTTGTTTGGAATTTCAAGACATTTTCTATCTTGAAGGTGACGTCGTGACTTTCACTAACGAGGTTAAACATTCGAATGATACGAATAACGCAAAGCCCGTTTTCACTAAATCATATAGATATCCTCAAGTTCATAAAGAGGAAGTGAAAACACAAATTGGAAAAATGCTTGAACAAGGTATCATTAGGCACTCCTCATCTCCTTGGTCCTCCCCTGTATGGGTCGTCCCCAAGAAGCTCGATGCTTCTGGTAAACAAAAGTGGCGAGTTGTTATCGATTATCCTCTGCCAAATATCTTCGATCTTCTCCACTAACTTGGAAAGTGTCAATACTTTTCGACACTGGATCTCGCTTCCGGGTTCCACCAGTTGGAAATCCAAGAGGAAGATATTCCTAAGACTGGCTTTTCTGTCGAAAATGGTCATTACGAATTCGTTCGTATGCCATTTGGTTTAAAAAATGCACCTTCTACTTTTCAGAGGGTCATGGACAATATTCTTCTCGGTATACAGAATGAACGTTGTCTCGTCTACATGGATGATATCATCGTCTACTCTCCGACCATCCATGAACATATTTCCCGGTTAACAGAAGTTTTTAAACGACTTCGGAAGTCTAACATCAAAATTCAACCTGATAAGTGCGAGTTTCTTCGTAAAGAAGTGGCTTATCTTGGCCATCTTATCACACAAGAAGGTGTAAAACCAAACCCTTCAAAGGTTGAATGTATTCAGAACTTTCCGCAACCCCAAACTCCGAAAGACATCAAATCTTTTCTTGATCTCGCTGGGTATTACAGACGCTTCATACCAAATTTTGCGAAGATCTCTAAACCTCTGACTAAACTACTCCAAAAAGACGTCAAATTTATCTTTGACGCAGATTGCAAGTCTTCCTTCAATGAACTGAAGCAAGCCCTTGTATCTGAGCCAATCCTGATATATCCAAACTTTGAAGAACCCTTCCTGCTCACTACTGATGCTAGTGCTTTTGCTATTGGAGCGGTTCTTTCTCAAGGCCCTGTGGGAAAAGATCTCCCTGTTGCATACGCTTCTCGCAAACTCTGTGCTGCAGAGACACGATATTCCACCATCGAACGAGAATTATTGGCCATAGTTTGGGCTGTTAAGCACTACAGACCGTATCTTTTTGGGAGAAGGTTTACACTTCTGTGTGACCACCGTCCGCTTACTTGGCTCTTTTCCATCAAAGATCCTGGCAGTCGTCTAGCCAGATGGCTCCTTAAGCTAGAGGAATAAAATTATAAGGTCGAGTACAAACCCGGCAAGGTAAACCAAAACGCAGATGCTCTTTCTCGCATCAAAATCAACCATTTCAAGCAATGTGCTGATTTCCTATCCAAAATCAAAATTTTCGCTAACAACGTAACTGACTCCAAACAACCTGAAAACTCTGACAATGACGATGAACATGACGAAAGAATTATCGCTGAGTTTAATCGATTTGTTCAACTCTACAAAACTAAGTCAATAATCGATTACTCTAAAATTGAAATATCCAATTCTCAACTTTTAGACAAGTCCCACAAACGCATAGTTACATTCTTTTGGCAAAACAAAACTAACGACTTACACGACAAAATTATTGATGACTTTTTCAAAGAAGAACCTAATTTCAGTAATGACACTCTTAATATCAAGGCCAGTAAAACAGTCAGGCATAGAAAGTACTTAGTTGTACCTTTGCCCTATGACCCTGAAACTGTCGTCTCGCATCTTTTCAAAATTATTTATAACAACCAAGATCAATTCAACGACTCCGAAACATACTGCATAGAAAATAACATAGAACTTCCCATTCTTGAAATTCTATCTTTCATTCTCTCCGACACAGAAATCAAACTCAAAATCTGCCAAAACATTCTTACAACTCCTACCCAAGACGAAATTCCTATAATAATACAACAATACCACTCTAGTAAAAACAACCTCCATCGTGGCATTAACGAAACCATCAGACGTATTAGGGAAAAGTACAATTGGACCGGCTTAATTAAAACTGTAGAACAATTCATCAAATCCTGCGAAACTTGCCAAAAGGTAAAGTTCTGTAGGAAAAACCTAAGTGCACCTTTTGTTATTACGGAACACCCAAGACTCCTTTTGACCGTATTAACATTGACATCTTCGAGTATCCATCTAGAAATCATGCACTGAGTATTAGGGACGAACTCACGAAATTTACGCAAGCCTACCCCATAAACGACAAAACAGCTTCAACTGTCGTAAACACCCTTTTGATTTTCTTTCAATATTACGGAACTCCACTTCGCATCCATTGCGACTATGGACGTGATAATACCTTAATGCGGGATTTATGCCAACTATAAGACATAAAACTGACATTCTCCAGCGTTCAACATCCCGAGTCAAACGGTTCTATTGAAAGATTTCAAGCGACCTTAGCAGAAATGATAAGGGCAAATACAGCGGAACATCCAAACGAACATCCATTTAACGTGCTCCCTTATGCCATCATCTGTTATAATAACACGAAAAATAAAACCACCGGTTTCACGCCCTATGAACTCATATTTGGGCACACTTCAAGTAGGCCTCCAGAAACCCTTTACTACCAGGAAAAACTAATGTCGAAATACGTAAGAGACATAAATAACAGAATGGGCTATTTCTACAGACTCGCCCGTGCTAAAACCGAAAGACAGAAACAAAAATCTAAAGTGCGATTTGACCAACACGTTTCTACTAAACAACCCGATTACAAAGTAGGCGACAAAGTCTACGTAAAAGAGTCCCAAATCAAAAACAAAGCTGAAAACAAATTCAACGGCCCCTTCGAAATTACCGCAATACGAAAAAACTCTGCCACCGTGATAAATTTACAAACAAACCAAATAACTAAAGTTAACTTTGACAGACTAAAACCTTATTTTGAATAAATCCCATTTTTCAGATTCTGTGGACTGTTTTCAGTCGTGAACCTTCAACAGTACTCCATTACGCCTGTTAACAATACTTTAGGAGTTTTCTTTCATGAAGAAGGAACCCTTAAAATTTCTAATGACAAATGGACACTCCTTGTTTACAAAGATCTAAGCCCATTTCGAGACGCTACTTTAAACAACGACAATATACTGAACAGACTTTTAGATACTTTCAACCACAACAAAACTAACGTTAAAATCTTCAAATCAAAAGTACAGACTCACGTAAGCCTCCTTAAACAAATATCAAAATCTGTTAACATCAAATATACAGAAATTTTCGCTGACACTGAGACTTACAGTACCAACAGGAAGAAACGCAATAGACGGAGAATATTTAGTGACTATCAATAAAATTACTAAATACCAACATCAAATTGAAAACTTAATGAAACGACAATTATCTGTAACAACTTCGGTCATTAAGAGCCTTAACACCACACTACAAAAATTTCAGTCCTAAGAGAAAATATTTTCGGAAAATATCGAAGCAATTAGGAAGTCAATTGAGTTCATTACAGACGATCTTGCTTTTTATGAACTTCAGGCCAATGTCTTGGATTTGTGTGAAAGCTTAATGGAAAGTTACGTATACATTGAAAATACCCTCAACGATGTATTAACTGCAGTCTCTTTCGCCCGTCTAAAAATCTTACATAGCTCAATTATAAACCCAGTAGATTTGGTCGACTCCCTTCAGAAAATATCACAGTCACTTCATGAAAATAACTTACCACTTCCAACCTATTGTTCAAATGTTGCTAGATACATCGATCTAATAGAATTGGAAGCTTTTCAGATCAATACTAAAATTGTTTTTGTACTAAAAATCCCCTTAGTCAATCCTGAAACTTATCGAACAGGATTTCACCATATTCTTCCGACAAAATTAAAATATATCGCGAGAGATGACGATTCGCTATTGTACGCATCTTTCGAATACCTGAGTGACTGTAAGCCATTATTTAAAGAACATAAGATCTGTTCCAAAGTTATTCCACACACCATAGACAAAGAAGCCCTCTGCGAAGCACAGCTTCTTAGACAGCCAGCAGCCCTTCCTTCAACTTGCAAGCCTTTACTATTATATGCCGAAGAGTATAATATTCAAGAGATTGATCTGAACCTTTGGTTAATGTCTATTTCCGGACAGTTGCCCATCAACATCAAGTGCAAGGGAGAAGATGTCGTTACCCAATCCATAATAATTTTAAGAAAAATTTATCTAGATCGTTACAACAGTTTTATAATACTATATATAATATAATATATAAACATGATCCACAATATAATTTAATAGTTTTTATGTTTTTCTCTTTAGATATTGTTAAGTTTGGAACTTTGTTGTTAATTAATTATTTCGAGTTCACCTATTTGTAATTTTCTATTTGTCACTGTGTGTCATCTTTATTAAGGGCTTGCCTTAGGGACAACCTGTAATATGACCTATTGTATAAATAAATAAATAAATAAATAAATAAATATCGACAAATTCTCTATTGACCATCCAACCCAGTTGCAATGCCTTCATCGGTAACACCAGGGTCCATGCCAGAAGGACCACGAACAACGTTGACAACATCACACTTAAGAGTCACCCAGTCAACATCCCCTACAACTGTTGCGACAACCTGCCAACCATCAGTCAACTTCCAAAGTTGAAACCCATGAGACTACAGGAATTGGATGCCAGAGAACTGAATATCCCTAACCATAAGCTTAGACAATTCTCCAGGGAATTGGAAAAGCTCCTGGACCAACCATTCTTGAAGAAACACACCTCCTGGTTTACGATCATCACAATGGCAACAACCGCAATTGTAGTTGCCCTCTTTTCCATCAGCATCATCAGGAAGAAATTCCAGAAGCCTCCAACAATCAGCATCAGCCCTTCTGCCGATCCAGCACCACCACCAGGTCCATCAACCATCAAGCCCAGGGTAAAACTCCATAGCCTCCTTAGTCCTGTCGAGGATATTGAATTGCAGAACCTCCCTTAAAAGTCGAGTAATCCTCCCGACTTAAAAGTCAGATGTCTCCAGTTAGTTCGGTCATTCAACTGTTCTTGATAATATGGATGGAGAGTCTGTTAAATAAGTTATTCCATCGACTTATATGAAACAACCTAGCAACAGTTCCCAAGCTGAGTCAGCATAACACGTGTCGTCTCCAGTTACCCGCAGACGAACATCCGTGAGAACTGCAAGCGCTGAGACACCTTAGTCAGCGTTCTTAGTTTATAAATTATACTTTTTCATTGTAACATCATTCATTGTTACATACAGATTTGTCTAATTTAGTTTAACACTCATTTTGTCTTTTTAATTGTTATCTAAAGTTTTTTTATTTTTTTTGTTATTTTCAAGTTATTATTTTTATTAAAAGTATTATGCAACTATAAATAAAATCTTTTTTTAAAAAGAGAAATTTTGAAAGTGTGATATAACATATATATATATATATATATATATATATATATATATATATATATATATTAAATTGAATTAAATAATAAATAAAATTAAATAATATCGTAATAAAATTAAAACAAATGTCGAGCAATAAAAAAAATATATTAAAATAAAAATAATTTAAATAAAATAAAATATAACAATAAATAAAAATATCTAACACATTTAAACAAATACAATATATATAAAATGTGTTGTAACGACTGAATAGTTAACCCAGAGACTTGAGTTAATGTGAAAGCAGCTTGGTAAAACTACAGGTGTTAGGTAATTCTTTTTATTGTGAAAGCTTTCGTATATATGTTTATCCTTCGTCATTCACTAAAAATAATTAAAGCATACATTGTACATTAATGTAAGAGATTGAGTATGTCAAGTGACAAGAATTGTCTGTCAAATTAGAAAGTTAAAAAAATGTTTTTAATATGGACCAAGCTATGAAATGATACTGTGTTATACAGAAATGATGCGCGATTTAGTAATGTATAAATATTTGAAATTAAGATTTAAATTAAATTGGTATTGTTTCTTATCTTTTCCTTATGTCGTTAACTAACATTAAAAATAATTACAAATATAATTGATACAAATTTCTTAATTGAAAAAGTTTAATTATTATATATATATATATATATATATATATATATATATATATATATATATATATATATAAATTCCGCGGCCATCATTGCGAACCCCGTTAGGTTGGGGTGCGAACCGTGTCAAAATTTACAAAATACCTCACGTTTTGGGTCCTGCTTAGGAGCCATTATAAGAGACAAAATGCAGCATTTGCAGATCTAATAACAATACAATAATTGCGTATAAAAACCATTTGAAAAAGCACGAGAGCATGGAATACATTAATCAAAATAAATTGCTAATACAAATCGAGCCATAAAATATTAATATGTTTGCATTATAATATTTTTCATTAAACCTTCTGAACTATCAACCGCTAAACAAAAGTTGCAAAGAACGGAGACAACGGAATATACAGATAAGATTTATAAACGTCCGGATACAATTAAATGAACTTGCCACAAAAACAAAATTAAACATGACACTCCAAAGTCTGTTAAAGTTGGTTTTAGTAGAAACAAACAAGACAGTGACAAATAGTATAAAGAAAAGTCGGATAGCGAAAAGTTGAATTAATGTGCAATATAATAAATTTAAGTCACATGTGCAATCGCTCTTTTAACGTTTTGTGATTCTAATTGGCTGTAATAATAAAAATTATAACTAAGTTTTAAGTTCGTGTGAAATTTTATATTCCATTAAACACACTATCACAAGTGAAAAATTTTGTTGTGATTACGAAATTTATAAATTAATTTATGAACCAAATATTTTATGTAGTAAAAAAAGTTAAGCAAATAGGTATAACACCGCAGGTTATAACATTGATAGAGGAAAGTGAAATAAACATGAAAAAAAGTAAAAGAAATTTACACTGACCTTTAACACATAGCTTGCCATATCTAGCGATATTACAAGTTGTGCGTGTAATAAAATAATATTAACTCACTTTCATAATTTGAAACGATCATAATATGAGTTTATTTGCTTCTTTTTGCTCAAGGTTAAAGGATTCTAGAAATTTATTGATGTTAATCGACATCTAATGGCTTTCGTGAAATCATTTATACCATGGATGTATATAAGGATGTCGGTAAGTATAGAATTAAACTTTGTGCAGAGTACGGAAGTAGGACACCACGACAATCTAATCTAGATCGTCCATAAGTCAAGGTAGCAGTTTTTATGGCAATAATTATCATAACCAATGAAACATTATTTAAAATAGCATTCGTTAAACATTGACTTATATTTTTCATAAGAAACATCCATCACATCTGCCCTCTTCATTCTACGAGAATTATGCGAACCGACCTGAAGAGGGCGATGTGACTCTGCCAAAACGTCGTCATTTGCCATCGATCCCGGCAGGGATCAGTTATCAACTACGCGGATGAATTCCCGGAAACCACCTAATACATTTAGTGCCCACGAAAACTTAAAAACAAATATATATATATATATATATATATATATATATATATATATATATCCGTTCGTTATATTGATTCATATTTGAATCCTGCCGACGTTTCGCCAAGGTCTCACATGGCATTCTCCATGCGTTGTTACGGTGAACTGACAGGTGATCTACCTGAGCTGTTTATTTTATATGCCTCCGTCGCAGGTCATATCGTGCCTGATTCTGTCCGTTGTCCCTTTGATGTATGGTAAGACTGCTTTTGGTTTTTCGGTGAGGTCATCATTTGGTTTTGGCTCAAGGTGTTGTTGTGCTATTGCCATTTTGATTGTGTGGTTTGTGTATCCGTTTTGTCGTAGAGCGTTAGTTATCTGTTTTAATTCGTGTGTTTTGTTATGGTCGTAGGTCAGTCGTATGGATCTGGAAACTAGCATGTTGGCAACTCCCTGTATTTGAGAAGGGTGGTGATGGGATTTGTAGTTTAAGTATCTGTTCGTGTGTGTTGGTTTCCTATATACGGTATGGTCGAAATGCCTTTTTTGGGTTTTTTATCTTACGAGGACGTCAAGAAAAGGCAGCTTTAATTCTGATCGTCAGACAGCTTTAATTCTGATCGTCCCTGTCAGAAACATCCTCTCCATGGTAGGGAGCGAGTCGATCTAAATGGACCACCTTTAACTTAGCCTTGGGGTTTCGACGGATACGGTAGACGACGTCATTAAGCCTCTTGACCACCTCGTATGGACCATTCCAGTCGGGTGTAAGCTTTGAGTATTTACCCTTGCTCCGTTGGGGGTTGTACAGCCAGCCCTCTCCTGGAACCCGACCGAATTGGCCTTGAGGTCGTATCGCGTCTTCATCCGGTCACTGGTGGCCAACATCTGCGTTCGGGCTAATTCGTGTATTGCCTGCATGTTATGTCGGAGCTGGTCGGCATAATCGTCGATGTCTTGGGAAGGTTCTTCGAGGGAGCCAAAAGCCAAATCGCAGGGTAATCGCAGCTCATTTCCTAATAGGACCCTGGCTGGGGTCAGGCCTGTATTATTATGTACGGCAGAGCGATATGCCAACAGGAATAGTGGATATGCTCATCCCAATCACGCTTCAAACATTGTCTGAAGACGGAACAGCGAGAGAGTATCTCCATCAGGCAGATCCGAGTGCAGGCCAATGAAGACCAGTGCATCCAGAACAAAATGGCTGATCCAGACATCAAACCAATCTTGTCGCTCAAAACGAGAGGGGCACTCAGGCCAAGATGGGATCTTATAGTTTTGGAGATAGGGTTTTTATTAGTTTTAATTATGCCAACCTAACTGAAGAGGGCACATGTGACTCTACCGAAACGTCGTCATTTTATCATCGATCCCGGCAGGGATCAGTTATAAACTACGCGGATGAATTCCCGGAAACCACCTAACAGATTTAGTGCCCGCAAAAACTTAAAAACTAATGTATATATAGATATATAATATAGATAGTTTTGTTGGGTTCGGCTCCAATAAAATTAACAGGTTACTTTAGAATCAAATATATTTTGGTTTAGGAATGTTTCGCTAGATTATTTTCTAGTTTCTTCAGCCTATCTACAAATTATCAAATAAAGGACATACATTAGAAACAAGTTTTACAATACAAAAAAGTCAAACAACAGAAATATCAGTCAAAAACAGTAAAAAACACACTGGGTACAAAATTAACACAACAAAAATTAAAAAAAAATTGTATATTAATATTTACCAAAAAATGATGATTACAATAACCGTAACATCTTACATGAAGTGTAAGGTGAAAACATGAAAAGCCGAGATAGCAAGTTATTTTAAGGTTAGTCGGTAAAAAGTCAGAACTGTCAGACAGAAAACGTTATACTATTTATATATATACATATATATAACCACATATATAAATGCACACATAGGCACATGTACATATGTACCCATATACAGATACAACTACATGACCTACAAAATAAGTGGAAAACAAAGAAGTCCTTAAATTGTGAAATCAAAAATATTAACAATTTATTTGTTTTCTACTTATTTTGTAGGTTTTACATTGTTTTTTCTGAGGCGTATTATTTTCATCTGACATGTAGTTGTATCTGTATATGGGTACATACGTACATGTGCCTATGTGTGCATTTATATATGTGGTATATATATATATATATATATATATATATATATATATATATATGTTATATCACACTTTCAAAATTTCTCTTTTTAAAAAAGATTTTATTTATAGTTACACAATACTTTTAATAAAAATAATAACTTGAAAATAACAATGAAAATAATAAAACTTTATATAACAATTAAAAAGACAAAATTACATGTTAAACTAACTAGACAGACTTTGTAAGTAAGAATGAATGCAGACATAAGGCAAATGAACAATTTATAACATAATAATGCTGACTAAGTTGTCGCAGCGTTTGCTGTTCTCACGGATGTACGTCGTCGAAGGTAACCTGAGACGACACGTGGATGCTGACTCAGCTTGGGAACTGTTGCTAGATGGTTTCACATAAGTCGATGGAATAACTTATATAACAACTCCCATCCATATAAAAAAGTTGATGCTACAGCATCGACTTTTAAGGGAGGTTCTGCAATTCCATATCCTCGACAGGACTAAGGAGGCTATGGAGTTTTACCCTGGGCTTGATGGTTGATGGACCTGGTGGTGGTGCTGGATCGGCAGAAGGGCTGATTGTTGGAGGCTTCTGGAATTTCTTCCTGATGATGCCGATGGAAAGGAGGGCAACCACAATTGCGGTTGTTGCCATTGTGATGATCGTAAACCAGGAGGTGTGTTTCTCCAAGAATGGTTGGTCCAGGAGCTTTTCCAATTCCCTGGAGTATTGGCTAAGCTTATGGTTAGCGATATTCAGGTCTCTGGCATCCAATTCTTGTAGTCTCATGGGTTTCAACTTTGGAAGCTGACTGATGGTTGGCAGGTTGTCGCAACAGTTGTAGGGGATGTTGACTGGGTGACTCTTAAGTGTGATGTTGTCAACGTTGTTGGTGGTCCTTCTGGCATGGACCCTGGTGTTTCCGATGAAGGCATTGCAACTGGGTTGGATGGTCAGTAGAGAATTTGTCGATATGGATTGGGTAACGACATCTTCTCCCTTGCACTTGATGTTGATGGGCAACTGTCCGGAAATCGAGATTAACCAAAGGTTCAGGTCAATCTCTTGAATATTATACTCTTCGGCATATAATATTAAAGGCTTGCAAGTTGGAGGAAGGGCTGCTGGCTGTCTAAGAAGCTGTGCTTCGCAGAGGGCTTCTTTGTCTATGGTGTGTGGAATAACTTTGGAACAGATCTTATGTTCTTTAGATAATGGCTTACAGTCACTCAAGTCTTCGAAAGATGCGTACAATAGCGAATCGTCATCTCTCGCGATATATTTTAATTTTGTTGGAAGAATATGGTGAAATCCTGTTCGATAATCCAAAACTGGGATAGGATACAAGCGGTATAGTGTATAAGTTTCAGGATTGACTAAGGGGATTTTTAGTACAAAAACAATTTTAGTATTGATTTGAAAAGCTTCCAATTCTATTAGATCGATGTATCTAGCAACATTTGAACTATAGGTTGGAAGTGGTAAGTTATTTTCATGAAGTGACTGTGATATTTTCTGAAGGGAGTCGACCAAATCTACTGGGTTTATAATTGAGCTATGTAAGATTTTTAGACGGGCGAAAGAGACTGCAGTTAATACATCGTTGAGGGTATCTTCAATGTATACGTAACTTTCCATTAAGCTTTCACACAAATCCAAGACATTGGCTTGAAGTTCATAAAAAGCAAGATCGTCTGTAATGAACACAATTGACTTCCTAATTGCTTCGATATTGTAACAATTTGGCCCTATACCTGTTGTATAATGGGGAAAGAAATATATTATATAGAACCTGAGAGAAAAAGGGGAATGCTGCCACCACCCGAAGAAAATTTGTTTGGAGAGAAAAACTCCGGGAACCCTTCTCTGTAAATGTTAGTTGAAAATAAATAATATAAAAGGAACTTTACTGCCCCTTATCTGCCTTCACTCTCAGTTCTTGGTAGCTTCTGGTCTTCGTCACCTGGCCTCCTCTAAGAGGGTAAGTCCCCAGGCTTCTCAAATGCTGGTGGTTGTATAGGAAGAAGGAAGGAGTTAAAAGTAAACAACCAAAAAAAAAAGACACATATATTGAAGAAAACAAAATGAATGGGAAAAAAATATAATAAAAAACAAAATAGAAACAATAAAACAATCCCGATATGTAACACAAAAACGGAAAAAAAAATATATAAACCAAGGAACCTCAATTTTTAGTAGTTACACAATACTTGAGAACAAATGTAACTCCCCCAATTTATGTTTTTAATTAATTGGCCCCAAGCAAATATGAAAAATTAACTTTAAGGGATACAATATTAATTATACCCGCTAATCCTGGAATGACAGGTACAATTAGACCCTATTTAAGCCCTATCAGTGCCTACTACAATAGGTCTTCCCCTTTATCAGCAAACGTTGGTGAGCCAGTTTATCCAACGCAACCCCAATAACCATATAATATATACGCATATATAAATAAAAAAAAAACAAACTAAAACAAAACCAAATTTAAACAAAATATCATAAGACAAACAAACTAGTCTTTTGCCGCTCGTTCCTTTTGCCGACTCAGGGAGTCAGATGAAATCTTTACCAGTTTACAATCTAGCTGTGCGTCCTCCGACGCTACTTTGTCCCTATCACGAGGTCTCTTCCCGGCCGTTTGCTGGTCTAAGAAACCTCTACCCTGGGTTCACAATCTGAACCTACCACTCTACGGAAAAACTCACAGGTTTTGTTTGGCACTAACACTCCTTGGTTAGTAAAATGTAAAGGTACTCACCGGATGCGATTTATCCGTTAATCCCAAAAGGTTTACCTGTGAATTAAAAGAAATTATACCTCACTGAATTTTTAGCTAGCTAATCACTGATCAAAACACACTCGCGACTTTCGCGTTTCCCGTCCCTCGACGATAAATTTTATAATGACTCTATAATTTAGTTCCTAAAACCCTATTTGGGACAGGTGAAACGTTCCTCTCTTAGGAGTCTGGTTTCCACCCTTTTTATGTCCCCTATAAATCCGTCGCGCCACGTACGACTACTTTTCTTGAGTTCCGGCCCCGAACTAGTTTGGAAATTCTCTGGACTAGTTCCTCGTGAACTTTAGCCCCTCCCATATGGGTACTATCTTCACGAATAAGTTAACAACAAAACCCCCTACCGCGTGAGTTTTTCATTGTGCGATTGGCTGAATCTTCCGCCATTAACCGACGTGTTCTACGCACGTGCCTTTCTTTGGCATCAAAAAAAAATTCTAGAACAAACTTTAAATAAGGACGGCAAAATCAGCAATTTTTCTCTAACTGCGTAAAATCGGCCATCTTTGGTTTTTGTTTAAAATGTTGCAACACTATTTGTGTCTACCTGGTTTTTAGCACGTACAAGAGTTCAACTTTCTGCTAACCATGAATCGGCAAGAAAAACAAAACGGAACGATATGCATAACTATTCATTGTTTAAAAAATATATTATAACATGGAAAATGGGTTAAGTTTCGCAACATAGGCAAGTGGTATACAAAGGTGAAATTTCATAATTCTAGCGACATTTTCTGCAATACGAGCGAATTTTTCTATACGACGTTTTTAGTTTACTTACGTGAACGAATATTAAATAACATATCCGACAAAAGAATAAAGAATTTAAAAAAATGTATTATGAATTTCTTGTAAACATCCTCGGGATGTTACAATATTTTCCGAAAATATTCTCTCTTCGGACTGAAATTTTTGTATTGTGGTGTTAAGGTTCTTAATGACTGAAGTTGTTACTGATAATTGTCGTTTCATTAAGTTTTCAATTTGATGTTGGTCTTTAGTAATTTTGTTTATAGAGTCACTAAAGTATTCTCCGTCTGTTGCATCTAAGTTACCGGAAATAGATTTCCAAATCGATCCCAGTCCATTAATTAGTCCGCGTTTCTTTCTGTTGGTACTGTAAGTCTCAGTGTCAGCGAAAATTTCTGTATATTTGATGTTAACAGATTTTGATATTTGTTTCAGGAGGCTTACGTGAGTCTGTACTTTTGATTTGAAGATTTTAATGTTAGTTTTGTTGTCGTTAATAGTTTCTAAAAGTCTGTTCAGTATATTGTCGTTGTTAGAAATAGCGTCTCGAAAGGGGTTTAGATCTTTGTAAACAAGGAGTGTCCATTTCTCATTAGAAATTTTAAGGGTGCCTTCTTCATGGAAGAAAACTCCTATAGTATTGTTAACAGGCGTAATGGAGTACTGTTGAAGGTTCACGACCGAAAACAGTCCACAGAATCTGAAAAAAGGGATTTATTCAAAATAGGGTTTTAGTCTGTCAAAGTTAACTTTAGTTATTTGGTTTGTTTGTAAATTTATGACGGTGAGTTTTTTCGTATTGCGGTAATTTCGAAGGGGCCGTTGAATTTGTTTTCGGCTTTGTTTTTGATTTGGGACTCTTTTACGTAGACTTTGTCGCCTACTTTGTAATCGGGTTGTTTAGTAGAAACGTGTTGGTCAAATAGCACTTTAGATTTTTCTTTCTGTCTTTCGGTTTTAGCACGGGCGAGTCTGTAATAATAGTCCATTCTGTTATTTAGGTCTCTTACGTATTTCGAAATAAGTTTTTCCTGGTTGTAAAGGGTTTCTGGAGGCCTACTAGAAGTGTGCCCAAATATAAGTTCGTAGGGCGTGAAACCGGTGGTTTTATTTTTCGTGTTATTATAACAGATGATGGCATAAGGGAGGACATTAAATGGATGTTCGTCTGGATGTTCCGCTGTATTTGCCCTTATCATTTCTGCTAAGGTCGCGTGAAATCTTTCAATAGAATCGTTCGACTCGGGATGTTGAACGCTGGAGAATGTCAGTTTTATATCGTATAGTTGGCATAGATCCCGCATTAAAGTATTGTCAAATTCACGTCCATAGTCACAATGGATGCGAAGTGGAGTTCCGTAATGTTGAAAGAAAATCAGAAGGGTGTTTACGACAGTTGAAGCTGTTTTGTCGTTAATGGGGTAGGCTTGCGTAAATTTCGTGAGTTCGTCCCTAATAGTGAGTGCATGATTTCTAGATGGATATTCAAAGATGTCAATGTTAATACGTTCGAAAGGGGTCTTGGGTGTTTCCGTAATAACAAAAGGTGCACTTAAGTTTTTCCTACAGAACTTTACCTTTTGGCAAGTTTCACAGGATTTGATAAATTGTTCTACAGTTTTAATTAAGCCGGTCCAATTGTATTTTTCCCTAATACGTCTGATAGTTTCGTTAATGCCACGATGGAGGTTGTTTTTACCAGAGTGGTATTGTTGTATTATTATAGGAATTTCGTCTTCGGTAGGAGTTGTAACAATGTTTTGGCAGATTTTCAGTTTGATTTCTTTGTCGGAGAGAATGAAAGATAAAATTTCGAGAATGGGAAGTTCTATGTTATTTTCTATGCAGTATGTTTCGGAGTCGTTGAATTGATCTTGGTTATTATAAATAATTTTGAAAAGATGTGAGATGACAGTTTCAGGGTCATAGGGCAAAGTGTACAACTAAGTATTTTCTATGCCTGACAGATTTACTGGCCATGATGTTAAGAGTGTCGTTACTGAAATTAGGTTCTTCTTCGAAAAAGTCATCAATAATTTTGTCGTGTAAGTCGTTAGTTTTGTTTTGCCAAAAGAATGTAACTATGCGTTTGTGGGACTTGTCTAGAAGTTGAGAATTGGATATTTCAATTTTAGAATAATCGATTATTGACTCAGTTTTGTAGAGTTGAACAAATCGATTAAACTCAGCGATAATCCTTTCGTCATGTTCGTCGTCATTGTCAGAGTTTTCAGGTTGTTCGGAGTCAGTTTCGTTGTTAGCGAAAATTTTGATTTTGGAAAGGAAATCAGCACATTGCTTGAAATGGTTGATTTTGATGCGAGAAAGAGCATCTGCGTTTTGGTTTACCTTGCCGGGCTTGTACTCAATCTTATAATTGTATTCCTCTAGCTTAAGGCGCCATCTGGCTAGACGACTGCCAGGATCTTTGATGGAAAATAGCCAAGTAAGCGGACGGTGGTCACACAGGAGTGTAAACCTTCTCCCAAAAAGATAAGGTCTGTAGTGCTTAACAGCCCAAACTATGGCCAACAATTCTCGTTCGATGGTGGAATATCGTGTCTCTGCAGCACAGAGGGTGCGAGAAGCGTATGCAACAGGGAGATCTTTTCCCACGGGGCCTTGAGAAAGAACCGCTCCAATAGCAAAAGCACTAGCATCAGTAGTGAGCAGGAAGGGTTCTTCAAAGTTTGGATATATCAGGATTGGGTCAGATACAAGGGCTTGCTTCAGTTCATTGAAGGAAGACTTGCAATCTGCGTCAAAGATGAACTTGACGTCTTTTTGGAGTAGTTTTGTCAGAGGTTTAGAGATCTTCGCAAAATTTGGTATGAAGCGTCTGTAATACCCAGCCAGACCAAGAAAGGATTTGATGTCTTTGGGAGTTTGGGGTTGAGGAAAGTTCTGAATACATTCAACCTTTGAAGGGTTTGGTTTTACACCTTCTTGTGTGATAAGATGGCCAAGATAAGCCACTTCTTTACGAAGAAATTCGCACTTATCAGGTTGAATTTTGAGGTTAGAATTCCGAAGTCGTTTGAAAACTTCTGTTAACCGGGAAATATGTTCATGGATGGTCGGAGAGTAGACGATGATATCATCCATGTAGACGAGACAACGTTCATTCTGCATACCGAGAAGAATATTGTCCATGACCCTCTGAAAAGTAGAATGTGCATTTTTTAAACCAAATGGCATACGAACGAATTCGTAATGACCATTTTCGACAGAAAAGCCAGTCTTAGGAATATCTTCCTCTTGGATTTCCAACTGGTGGAACCCGGAAGCGAGATCCAGTGTCGAAAAATATTGACACTTTCCAAGTTGGTCGAGAAGATCAGAGATATCTGGCAGAGGATATTTATCATCTACAGTCAATTCATTTAATTTCCTGTAATCGATAACTACTCGCCACTTTTGTTTACCAGAAGCATCGAGCTTCTTGGGGACGACCCATACAGGGGAAGACCAAGGAGATGAGGAGTGCCTAATGATACCTTGTTCAAGCATTTTCCCAATTTGGGTTTTCACTTCCTCTTTATGAACTTGAGGATATCTATATGATTTAGTGAAAACGGGCTTTGCGTTATTCGTATCAATCGAATGTTTAACCTCGTTAGTGAAAGTCAAGACGTCACCTTCAAGATAGAAAATGTCTTGAAATTCCAAACAGAGATCAGTGATTTGTTCGCGTTCTTCGTCATTTAGATGTTCAGTTCTAATTTGTTGTCTAATAGTCGAGTTTCTGTCTATGTATTGGGATTCATGATAATCGTCTGTATTGAAATTTAGAAGAGGGTGAGTTTTGTCAAGTGGTTCCAGTTTTAAGTCAGAAAAGGTTATTGTTTTGGGCATCGCGTTAGCGTTGATGATGGAAGTTAGAAATTCGCCATTTGCATTAATGTGTACGAGTGCGTTTGGAAGTCGTACTCTGTCAATTTCTTGAGTTGGTAAGATGGCGTCGATGTTAGGAAGATCGCATTTAAGTTTAAAGATCTTTTCTGTTCGTGCCTCAATAGTTATTTTGTTTTGTGTGGGTGTTTGTGAGTTAATATTTGGCTTAACATTGGGTGTGTCGGGTACATCAGTCAAGGGTTGATCGTTATCGGGAACTTTGTGTAAAGGAATGGTTTTAAAATTTGTTATTAGCTGTTTAGATTTTAGGTCAACTATGCATTCATAGTGTTCGAGAAAATCTAAACCTAGTATGCCGTCAAACTCAATGTCTAAATCGTATATGAAAACTTTATGTGGGTTACGTGGAGCGAATGGAATTAGAGTAGATTGTGAGAAGGGAATTTTTTCGTGGGTAATACCTTGAATAGTTACTCTTTCAGGAAATCTTTGGGTGAAATTTTTGACTGTATTTTCCTTGAAGATTGAGATACCAGCTCCGGTATCAATAAGAAGTTTAAATTTAGAAGAAGCGTCAAGAATATAGTAGAGATTTTTAGAGTTTACAGTAAGAAGTGGGCTTAAAGAAATAGTTGCTCCGGGAAGTTCAAGTCGGGGTTCAGATCGTCCAGATTGAGGTTTTGAATCTGGGTTTCGACTTCGCACAAAGTTGTTGTCGAATCGGGAGGTTGGTCTAGGCTCGGAAGCGCTAGAAAATCCTGGTATTGATGGCTATTAAAGGGTTCGATAGGAGTATCTTCGAACGTTTGTTTAACGATAGGATAATTTTGAAGATCATCCTCATAATCGTATGTGTTATCATCCGTATAATAATTGTAGTCTGAATAATTAGTGTAATCAACATTTTGGTGTTGATTGAAATGGTGTGTCCTTTCAGGACGGTTATTAGGATTGTTTTGAATACCGATGGGCGATAATAGTTAGGGTTCATTTGAGACCTAAAAGGGGGTCTCTGAAAGTTTTGTGGACGAAACTGTTGTCCTTGCTGAGCAGGGGGTGTATTTGAGGGGAAATTTGGCCGTGTTTGCTGGTTAGGCCCAACAGGATTTGGCCTATGGTTTTGATTGAATTGTTGAGAATTGTTTTGATTTTTCAGTCGGCAATTTACGGCTATGTGGCCTAATCGACCACAATGAAGACACTTAAGTGGTTGTATCGGCTTTCGAGGTGGGAAATTTGGTTTGAGAGGAACAGATTTGTTTGTTTTCTGATCCTCGAAATAAGAAAGTTGGAGCTCTCTTCTAATACGGGAGTGTGCCTCTAGAAGATCTTTTGGATTACTTGCACGAATTACTTGTCCTAACCGGGGTTCTAATCCCGTAAGAAGGGTATTCATGACCATAGTATCCACTAGAGTGGTCTGGGCGTCTTTTTGTTCTGGACTTAGCCCAGCCGTTTTATGAATGCAGGAGTGCATTTTCGCACTCAAAACTTGTAGACGATTGTAGAACGTTAATGGGGACTCGTTCGACAGTTGTTTTAAACGTTGTAAGTCGTGAATAAGGGAAGAGAGATCACGAGAATCTCCGAAATGCAATGTCAGTAGTTGTTTGATTTCAAGGTACGATCCGGGATTCCTTGAATTAACTAACTGCGCCGCTTTCCCTTTGAGTTTGTTCTTTATATGGATCACTAATAAATACTTTTGATCCGCGGTAGACATATTATATGCGCAATTACACGCATCTATGAAGGTTCCCAAGGAAATTTGGTCGCCTTCAAATTCGGGTGTAACGGAAAATATTTCCGTTAACCGATATCTCTCGGTTTCGGTGGTAACCGGAGTTGGTGAAGCTTGTGCCATTTTATGTGTATCGATATAAAAGAATTGGAACGAGAGAATAAAGTGTATAAAAATAAAATATTAAAGGGTATAGAAAATTAATATACTGTAGAATATGTTAATTGGGATAAACGATTGTTTGAACGATAGAACAGTATGGTAAAAAGTGTAAAGCAATTAAAATCAATAGATCAAAATAAATCAGTTAATCAAATGGATAAATAAATCAATAAAATATGTAAATCAAATGTCAATAAAAGAAATCAACACATATATCAAATAAATCAAATAATAAATAAATCAATATTTCATTCAAATCAAATATATCAAAAAATAAAAATCGAATAATAAAATAGATCAGTTTCGATCAAATAAAATCAAATTATTTAAAGTCAATGTATTAATAAATCAAATCAAATAGATTATATCAAATATTAAAAATCAATGTTCAATAAAATAAATCAAATAATAATATTTACTTAAAACGAATGACGATTCACCATTACTTACATCAACAGGAACATTGAAAGCGCCGTGTTCTACGTTTGATTGCAGTGAGGACTTCCTTCAGGTTCGTTGTTCCGTTGAGGGATAGGAATCCGCCGCTACCAGTGAGAGTACTCGTGTTCTAGTAACGTTAGACGGATCCTACTGACTGCGCCAATTTGTTATATCACACTTTCAAAATTTCTCTTTTTAAAAAAGATTTTATTTATAGTTACACAATACTTTTAATAAAAATAATAACTTGAAAATAACAATGAAAATAATAAAACTTTATATAACAATTAAAAAGACAAAATTACGTGTTAAACTAACTAGACAGACTTTGTAAGTAACAATGAATGCAGACATAAGGCAAATGAACAATTTATAACATAATAATGCTGACTAAGTTGTCGCAGCGTTTGCTGTTCTCACGGATGTACGTCGTCGAAGGTAACCTGAGACGACACGTGGATGCTGACTCAGCTTGGGAACTGTTGCTAGATGGTTTCACATAAGTCGATGGAATAACTTATATAACATATATATATATATATATATATATATATATATATATATATATATATATATATATATGTATATATGTTAAGAACGATGAAGAAGCCGAGACCACTAGCAGTTCTTTGAGTTTTTTCTCGTTCTGTGAATAAATAGTATAACGTTTTCTGTCTGACAGTTTTGACTTTTTACCGACTAACCTTAAAATAACTTGCTATCTCGGCTTTTCATGTTTTCACCTTGCACTGCATGCAAGATATTACGGTTATCGTAATCATCATTTTTTGGTAAATATCTATATACAATTTTGTTAGTTTTTTTCTGCTAATTTTTGTACCCAGTGTGTTTTTTACTGTTTTTGACTGATATTTCTGTTGTTTGATTTTTTGGATTGTAAAACTTGTTTCTAATGTATGTCCTTTATTGATAATTTGTAGATAGGCTGAAGAAGCTAGAAAATAAACTAGCGAAACGTTCCTAAACCAAAATATATTTGATTCTAAAGTAACCTGGTAATTTTATTGGAGCCAAACCCAACAAAACTATCTATATTGTACTATTTCCCCAAAGAAGAAATTTTGAACTTATATATATATATATATATATATATATATATATATATATATACTTATATATATATATATATATATATATATATACTTATATATATATATATATATATATATATATATATATATATATATATCGTCAAAACTTAAATATGTTTTAGCTCAGAAGAAAAGGATGATGTGTTTAGGATTATCTGAAAAGTTGTGTATTCACACAAGAAATGCATAACTAAACTGACTTAATCAATTCAACAAGCATAATTAAATTAAATAGATTTTTAAAATTGAACGTATTATGTGAATCTGTAGTTGAACTGTGAGCTAAAGGTCTCGGTAAAAGAATTTCTGTTCCTCCTCGAATCAATAAACTATCTATCTACCAATCTATCTGTTATCGCTCACGGTATAGCACCAACCCCAATTTACTCTATGCACATGAACGAACACACCGTTTTTAGGTTTGAGCAAGATGAATTTCAGAAGTGCTTCAGAAACAGAGTTTTATATTATAGTTATTGTTATTCAACATCCCTTCCATTCCATTCGTTTTTAGACTGTTAGTACAATGGTAGGTGAAATTGGCTAGTTTCTTAAAAAAAAAACTCTCATATAGGAGACCGTGAGAAACATTTACAAATTGTCCGCAATGGAATATGATGCTGTGCAACCAACATTGCACAAGTGAGCTTCTATTTGATTTATTTTTGCAGTGTCTATCTACTTAAGTATTGCAAACTGAATATTAAGAAAAAATGTCAGTCTTGATAAACAGGTTTGCATGAAATCACAAAATTCATTTTATACAAGGATTGTCCAAAAACATTAATTTTGCTTGAAACTAAAGTATCCTGTTTTTATTAGAAAAATTGTTTTGAAAGAATTGATTCGAATAGAAACTTGTATCCTGTTATGCAGTTATTCACATTTTTGCAAAAACAGAGTTTTTTTATATTCGAGAATTATGTATAGGAATATACAAAATTACTTTAGTTACACAGTCTAGGCTACTTATGCGAGAAATGTTAGACAGTGAACCTCAAAACGCCTTCGTAGAAAAAAATAAAATTATGTTGGTTGTTGGTGAAAACTTATAGAGAAGCCAAATGCCTCTCGTACCATCCTTGTTTAATTTTTTTGTGGCCCGTTTGCGATTGATGTTGAAATAGAGCGACGGTGTTTGTGCGTATCTAACAGCTCGTTAACGTTTTTTTAAATCTAGCACAGATTCTCCTGTTGCTTTGGACCTCTTTTCACTATTCTCACACGCAATGCTACATAAATCCTGCTTTTCTAGCTTGATTTTAGGTTTTGGGATATGCTTTCGGAAAATTCAGCCGATTGTAGGATACTTAGAAACTGGTTGAAATTCTCAATAATCCCTAGAAGAATTCTTGCTGCAGAAATTGTCTCAAAGGTTCACTCAAGTCTCACAAAACTAGATGACAAAATGGCAGAGCAAATAAGGCCAAAATCATTAGGTTCAAAAACCTCCTAAACCAAATCTCACCAACCAGAAGATGAAAGCTCAGAAGAATCTCAACAAATCCGAAAAAATCGCAAAAATATCGCCTGACAATAGAAAAGCTACTGTAAACTTATAAATGTTTTTGGAAATGTTTCATCATTACACGAAAAAATATGCTTGCAATTGAAGCTTTTTGCGCCTCGTCAAAACAATTCAAGTCTTGGCTTTGAGATGTGTGCTATGCAGCCGTCTAAGACCCCACCATTTGTTATATATATATATATATATATATATATATATATATATATATATATATATATATTAAAAAGGTGATAAAGTAACCTCGAGTGTGGGGTTACTTTTACACATCAATAGATTTGCCTTAAAGTCAATGATAATTGTAGTGCCCCTTTTTATAACAAAAAATATATACATTTTATATATTTTTGCATATATTTTAAATTTATTTATAAAATAAATATATAAAGTTGAAAATAATAGGTCATTTATTTCCAATATTATTCTTAAAAAATGCAAATATTAATAGGCCTCGCCGAAATACCAGAACAGAATACAGTTAAAGTAGCTTTATACCTGTCAAATTGACCAATTGACTGACGTTCTACCTTTATAAAACACAAAATTTACTTTCGTCCTGCAGTTCGAGACTGAACTGACGTTCAAACTGTTAATTCAACCGGGCCTAACGTTTTAATTTCAATGATTAATGACGATACCCTTTCCATAATGTATACAGGGAAAAAATCACACAAACCAATACGCCTGGCCCACAGGAATTCCAACCACCATCCTAGTCTAAAAAGGAGTAATCAAGTCCTCGTGGACCGAGCCTCCAGAGTCTGTGAACCACGTTATCTAAACGGTGTTTGTGCGAATCTTTTTCATATATTTTAAATTTCTTTATAGAATAAAACGAATATAAAGTTGAAAATAATCAGTATATTTATTTGTAATATTATTCTTAACAATATTAATAGAAACTACTTAAAATCACAGGACATTAAGAATTTAACATTCTTACAAAAACAATCAACATAATTATACTTAAACATTAAAAAATACTCAAAAATATCAGTTTGTATTTTCAAATCGTTGGCATTCATATGACTTTCTTTGGTCCCTCCATTGACCAGAGACCGACTTCAAACAGGTCACACAGCAGATCCAATCTCTCTTCAGTTGATAATGACGGTAGTCACATTTGCAAATAGTGCAAAAGTTTACATCCTCTTCATTTTCAATTGTTTTGTTAGTCGCACCTTTCAATTCATTCAAAGGCAAGTTGTCCGAAGAAACCATAAAGTATTTTGATTTGTGTATTAATCTCTTATTTCGACGTGGTTCTAGTAATTTTGCCAATCTAGATGTTGAATGATGATTCTTTGAGTCAAGATCAACTTGGGAATCTCTCTAGTCTAACTAAGGAAACTCAAGTCTACCAAATTCAGAAAATCAGATTGTCATCGTTTTCAAAAGACATAGCGTCCGCTACTACTAGGATGGGATCAGATGACTTTGATTCATAGTTTATCACTTTATCACTATATCCTGTGTCGCAATGGACGCCCAAAAATCGCCTTCTCGTAAGAAATATAGTTAATGCTTTTAATTGGCCACTTTACACATTTAAGGACATCTAGCCATCTTCCTAGCATGTATACCCCGGATTTACAATTACTATCTACTCTTGATTTATTATTCTTAATATATCTGGATAAATTATTTGAAGTTTTATAACTGATATTAATGTCTTGTTTTTCTAAAAATGATTTAACTTTATTACTTGTTTCGCCCAGGTAAGTTAAAGTTTTGAAAAAATCATAAGATCTTTTATCAATAGGATAAATTAAATTTAGAGCCTTATGGAACATTTTCTTTTTTACTAAGTTATCAATGAGATGGGGATCAAAACCGTTTTTTTCTGATATCTGTTTTTTAATGATGTTTAATTCTTTTTCGAAATTTAACGGCGTCAAAGGTACATTGATTAATTTATGGATCATACTATAAAATGCAGACATTTTTTGTTGGTAAGGATGATAAGAACTACTATGAATGACTATGTCCGAATATGTAGGCTTGTGATAAATTGCAAATGTATGTTTGTTATTTATTCTGGTAATTGTCAAGTCTAAATAATTAATTTCATTATTTGTTTCTATTTCAGTCGTAAATTCAATATTTGGGTGTATATTATTAATGTATTCTAAAAAGGTACTCAATTGTCTATTAGTTCCTGTAAAACATACCAAAATGTCATCAACGTATCTATACCAATAAGTAAATTGTTTTGATAGTGGGTGTTGAAAAAATTTTTTTCCTCTATATCACTCATGAATATTTCTGCTAGTAGGGGACTTAATGGGTTTCCCATAGTTAAGCCATCATTACCTTTATATAAAATATTATTAAATTCAAAATAATTTTGGTCTAAGCAAACTTTCAAAACATTCAATATATCTTGTTTTATGATTGGATTGGTATGGCTATTTTCTAACAACTTCTCTATTAGTTTAACTGTATCGCTAGGCGGTATACTCGGAAACAAATTTTTTACGTCAAAAGAGATGAGTTTAGCATTCGATGGAACAACGATATTCTTAATATTGTCTATAAGTTCATATGAATTTTTAATCGCATGTTTAGCTTGGAATTTAGTATATTTTCTTAAAACATCAATAAGTAAAGTAGAAACTTTAACAGCTGGGGCGGTAATATACGAAACAACTGGTCTAATAGGATGGTTTTGTTTGTGTAATTTAATTAATGAATATAACTGTGGAGGACGGGGATTCTTTAATATTAGCTTAAATCTGTTATTTTGGTCTATGATGGAATTTGCTTGATTCAACAATGATTTTATTTCATTCTGGAATTTATGCGTGGGGTCTTTAGTTAAAACTTGATGATTACCCGTTTTTATGAATTCTTCTGTTCTAGTGATATAATCTTCTCGGTCAATCGCAATAACCGTATTACCCTTGTCAGCTCTTGTGAATATTACGTTATTATCTAAAGTTATATCTTTAATTGACTTTGCAATCATAGCATCATTGTTAACTTTATAGTTCTTTAAAAATTCTTTCTTAACAATTGATGAAGCCTGATATTTTAAATTTAAGTTATTATTTGAACTTTTTAATGCATTTTCTGTTTCTACTCCTAACATTTCTAAGTTTTTGGTATTAATTATTGGCCTAATGTTGTGCTTAAATCCTTTTTCTAATAAATTTACTTGTTGTTTATTAAAATTAGCTTGAGATAAATTAACGAACTTTGGGAAAAAATTGTGATTTGAAAAAGATGTAATATTAGCAGGTTTTTTTGGTTTGTTTTTTATCAATTCTTCGAGCTTATGTTTTTGTTTCAAGAATTTTTGTTGAATGATTGTCCTAACTTTGTATCGAATGTTGTTATCTAAACTAATAAATTCTATATAATGTAATCTAAATAATAGCTCTGTATGAATTACCTTAAGATACACATTGTAGGTGTCCCTCAAACGGTATTGGTTCTTCCTATTTTGTAAAATCCATTTCTTTTGTCCTACTTGGATTGCTGATGTGGCTGCAAAACTCTTGTTGTTCGTTTTTAATTTGACTTAAAATTCTTGAAACAAAAACATAAGCTCGAAAAATTGATAAAAAACAAACCAAAAAAACCTGCTAATATTACATCTTTTTCAAATCACAATTTTTTCCCAAAGTTCGTTAATTTATCTCAAGCTAATTTTAATAAACAACAAGTAAATTTATTAGAAAAAGGATTTAAGCACAACATTAGGCCAATAATTAATACCAAAAACTTAGAAATGTTAGGAGTAGAAAGAGAAAATGCATTAAAAAGTTCAAATAATAACTTAAATTTAAAATATCAGGCTTCATCAATTGTTAAGAAGGAATTTTTAAAGAACTATAAAGTTAACAATGATGCTATGATTGCAAAGTCAATTAAAGATATAACTTTAGATAATAACGTAATATTCACAAGAGCTGACAAGGGTAATACGGTTATTGCGATTTACCGAGAAGATTATATCACTAGAACAGAAGAATTCATAAAAACGGGTAATCATCAAGTTTTAACTAAAGACCCCACGCATAAATTCCAGAATGAAATAAAATCATTGTTGAATCAAGCAAATTCCATCATAGACCAAAATAACAGATTTAAGCTAATATTAAAGAATCCCCGTCCTCCACAGTTATATTCATTAATTAAATTACACAAACAAAACCATCCTATTAGACCAGTTGTTTCGTATATTACCGCCCCAGCTGTTAAAGTTTCTAATTTACTTATTGATGTTTTAAGAAAATATACTAAATTCCAAGCTAAACATGCGACTAAAAATTCATATGAACTTATAGACAATATTAAGAATATCGTTGTTCCATCGAATGCTAAACTCATCTCTTTTGACGTAAAAAATTTGTTTCCGAGTATACCGCCTAGCGATACAGTTAAACTAATAGAGAAGTTGTTAGAAAATAGCCATACCAATCCAATCATAAAACAAGATATATTGAATGTTTTGAAAGTTTGCTTAGACCAAAATTATTTTGAATTTAATAATATTTTATATAAAGGTAATGATGGCTTAACTATGGGAAACCCATTAAGTCCCCTACTAGCAGAAATATTCATGAGTGATATAGAGGAAAACAAATTTTTCAGCACCCACTATCAAAACAATTTACTTATTGGTATAGATACGTTGATGACATTTTGGTATGTTTTACAGGAACTAATAGACAATTGAGTACCTTTTTAGAATACATTAATAATATACACCCAAATATTGAATTTACGACTGAAATAGAAACAAATAATGAAATTAATTATTTAGACTTGACAATTACCAGAATAAATAACAAACATATATTTGCAATTTATCACAAGCCTACATATTCGGACATAGTCATTCATAGTAGTTCTTATCATCCTTACCAACAAAAAATGTCTGCATTTTATAGTATGATGCATAGATTAATCAATGTACCTTTGACGCCGTTAAATTTCGAAAAAGAATTAAACATCATTAAAAAACAGATATCAGTAAACAACGGTTTTGATCCCCATCTCATTGATAACTTAGTAAAAAAGAAAATGTTCCATAAGGCTCTAAATTTAATTTATCCTATTGATAAAAGATCTTATGATTTTTTCAAACTTTAACTTAACTGGGCGAAACAAGTAATAAAGTTAAATCATTTTTAGAAAAACAAGACATTAATATCAGTTATAAAACTTCAAATAATTTATCCAGATATATTAAGAATAATAAATCAAGAGTAGATAGTAATTGTAAATCCGGGGTATACAAACTCAACTGCGGCAATTGTGACAAGCTATATATCGGTAGGACATTTAGAAATTTTAATACTCGTATTAGAGAGCACAAAAGAAGTTATTCCACACAAGACAATAAATCTAATTATGCACGTCATTTAAGAGGATAATCACAACTTTAACGATACTGTAAATATATTACATTTGGAAAATAACCCCAGTAAAACTAATCTATTAGAATCCCTAGAAATTAACAGGTATAAATATTCAGGTAGACTATTAAATAACCAGTTAGATCTTAATCCATCCCCACTTTTAAATCTTTTTAATGGCTCTGTATAATTAGTTTAGTTAAGTAATATGTATATATATTGGTGTAGTTAGAATAATAGTTTTAGTATTTTGTGAAACTTGATAAAGGCATTGTATGCCGAAACACGTGTCGTTTATAAAATAAAGTGTAAATCTCGAAATATAATTTTCGTTTTTGTGTTCTCATTATGGATTTACATCAAGTATCAGCCGCAACAATTCAGTATTAAAAATCATAATTATAAAGATGCACGTATTAAAGAAAATATTTGGAACGAGATCTCTCAATAACTCCACTAAGTATATTGATATTATTTATTAAATATTTATGCTATTCGGTACGATTTTCGATACTTCACCTACTTGGGAACAAAAAAAAATAATAATTTGACTCGAATCACTAAATCTCCCGCATTAGCAAAACCACTAGCCTTCTTCTTCTTGCAATAAAACTTGCAAAATTTGATTATTTATGCTGTACATAGAAGAAAAGTTAGTTATGCAACTGCAGTGCCTGCTGTTGGCTTCGGAATCTATACGACGACAATTGAAGCCCGACAGCATTTGCTGTCGGCGGTCTACCGTTGCCGTCTGCCGTCTGCCGTGTGGATCGGAATCGTACCTTTAGGCTCATCAACGACAACGGCAAAGCTCAAGAACTATACAAAACATTGAAACACAAGACAAGATTCACAGCTGAAACCAAGGTAAGATGTTACTGGAAAACCAGAAACCACCCTACATACGTCAACGGAATTACTGGCAGAACCGACCAAAATTTCTGAATCATAAACTTAACATCGCTAAGTTTTACGTAGAGTTTTCCGAATCAAACAGCATCAAGATTAGCTAATAGAACATTTGATAAGCAGTCATTCAATAGTTGGATTCACCATGGAGAATCAAAGGGATTGATAACTGGCGTTTCTAAGAACCGGTTGTACAAAAAACACTTGATCCGCAGACGACCTGAACCTCGTTTAAATCATGAATCAAGTAATTTTCTGTTATATAAATAAGTCTGTATTGTGCTTCAGTTGAATGTCGATTTGATTATGTTGGTATTATGGATTGTTGGGAATATTTATTTTTTAACTTTTATGTTGCAACTATGGAGTGTAGAGAAAATCAGGACAAACTTATGTGGGAATAAAACTGAAAAAGTGTCCAGCGGACGCTTTCAAATAAGAAGTTCAAGAAATAGAAGGAATGGCGCAAGTGTGACGACATGTATCTTATGAAGTTAGCAATTGTCAACGGATTGAAATGAACAAATCCTACATTTAGAAGTGAAGTTGCCGAAAAAGTGAGAATTATGTAATTATTCGTAAAAATCGTAAATATAAAGTAGAAAATCTGTTACGGGAACTTCTCTTTGTCAATAGTTGTCTCCGTTTTTTGTAATCTCTGCAAGTGATATGAGTGTATAAAGTGTTAATTGTGATATAAATTAATAAGCATGTGCCCCAGTTTTGACTTTGTATAAAAATCATTGATTTTATAATTGTTAATTTGTTATAAAACTTTTTGAAATAGTTAAACAATAGGAAAGATTTGTATATTTGTAATATTTTTATACTTATTAACAAATAGATGTTGGTGATGTAGATGTAAATAAAAATTATTTATTTTTACATTCTTGTGTTCATATTACATATTTATTTTGAAAAGGGTACCTTTACAAAGTTGGTATTTCTACTTCCTTGAGGTCCGTTTAGCTAGCGGGGACACTATAACATAATCCAAAATAACCCATACCATAAGTTTTTACTAATTTATTACTATTTTTTTACTGCCATGAAATTTTTTTTACTCCGAAACCCACGCCCGTTATAGCTTCCCCGCTAGCTTAACGCTAAAGGCCATGAATGAATTTATACTGCGCACGTTTTACAGAATTACGAACCTTGGCTAGGACAAGACTGGATATCGCCAAATACTTCATCAAGAGTTCTGTCGTGAGTACCCAAAGCTTCAAGTTACTGAACAGAGAGTCGCAGATCAATATCGTGTCATCTTGAGAACTGGCCTTATTTCGCCTGAACAACAGAACAGAATAAAGAGCGAAGTGGAGCGCGAACTATTTGGTCAAAATACTCGATCCAGAGCCTGAAACACCTTTGGTACAAAGAGCGGACGAGACTCAAGAACTACAACAAGAACAGCCAACCAACGCTGACCTGCTTGAGAAGATCCAAGCAGAAATGGAAGCAGCTCTTATAGAGTATAGTGGAACAGATCCACTGACTACACCATCTCTTCCCAAACTAAGATCTTTTAAGAAACTGGGTATCGTCTTGCAGGCTATGAACAAATTTATCTTGCCAAACTATGTTTTAGGTGCTAATACGTTAGAGTCGCTACCAACAATCATCTACTGTGCTGAAACTTCTATCTGCAGAACAATTGGGGTTGCAGTAAGACTAAAGCAAGACCTTCAACAATTTAGCAAAACACCTCGAATACCACCTTGGCAAAGAGGAATTGAAGGAAAAATCAAATCGCTTCGGAAAGACGTTGGAAGACTGACCGAGTACCAACGAGGAGTCAGGAACAACACAATAGAAAGGCTTGTCAAGACTATCATGGACAATAACCGTATACACTCCCATTGGGATGGAGAAAACATCCCATCCTAGCAATGTCTGGAAAGTTTACGACAAAAGCTCTCCGTCTACACAAGTCGATTGATAAGGTACAAAACCAGTAACCAACGGAAACTAGACAACCCCCTTTTCCGACAATCAGAAAAAGGGTTTCATAGAAAACTTAACAACATCAATAATAATGAAGCCCCTAGTTAACCCAGTAAATCAGACATCAAGGAATTCTGGAAAACACAGGTTTCCACAACTATCTCCTATAACTACAGAGCCTGCTGGATTAATGAGGAGGAAGCTGCATCTCAGAACTTTGATGCCATGCAACACAAACCATTTACAACGGAAGACACATCCAACATAATTAAGCACCTCCATAACTGGAAAGCACCAGGACCAGATGGTGTACAAAATTACTGGATAAAGAAACTGTACGCAACCCACGAAACACTAACAGCTCTTATAAATGACGTAATTACCCACCCCCATAAGATGCCTAGTTTCCTTACGGATGGTGCTACATACCTCTTACCAAAGCACAACCTATGTGCACAGGACCCAGCAAAGTACCGACCAATCACTTGCCTTCCAACCTTATACAAACTCATAACATCGTGCATTAATCATCTCATTTTCAAACATTGTGAGCTGAACAACATAATTACTCAAAAACAAAAAGGAGGCGCGAAAAATGGATGGGTTGCAAAGAACAACTGATAATTGATTCCGTTGTCTGCAATCAAACCCACGCCAAACGACAAAATCTCTTCATGGCATATGTGGACTACAAAAAGGCCTTTGATTCAGTTCCACATGGTTGGCTCATTAAGGTACTGAAACTCTATAAAGTGAATAATTGTATTATTAACTTTTTTGATTATGCCATGTCCACCTGGCAAACCAACATCTCACTGAATGAAGCCAACTGTTCGATACAAACTGACCCCATTCCAATCAGAAGGGGTATATTCCAGGGAGACTCTCTTAGCCCGCTGTGGTCCTACCTTGCCATGAACCCTCGACTAATTTTGGGTTTAGTCTCAAACACAACAACGTAGAAACATTAAAGATAAACCATTTGCTATATATGGACGACGAAAGTTGAAACCACAGCTGCATGATATCCTTAAAATAGTAGGGGTTCTCTAGTGTCATCCATATGAAATGTGGCCTAGACAAATGCCGAATTATTAATTTAGTTAAAGGCAAAATACAGCAGGGGCCCTTCGAAATGGGAGATGGAACCTCAATTGAATCTATGGAGGAAGGTCATACTTATAAATACCTTGGAATAAAGCAGGCTCAACGTATTGATCACTTGACTATGAAAAAGGACCTAACAGCAAAGTTTTATAGAAGGGTAAGACGACTGTTGAAAACCAGACAAAACAGTAAAAATCTGTTTCAGGCTATTAACACCTATGCGTGTTCAGTGCTCAGTTACTCTTTCGGTATAGATAAATTGTGCAAGACTGACATTGAACAATTACAACGAAAAGTTCGAGTTTTACTAAAAAAGGTCAAAATCACCATCCAAAGAGCTCTGTCGAACGTATAACTTTGCCACGGTATGAAGGAGGAAGAGGATTGATAGATCTAAGCAAACTATTAGATCAACAAATTTCTAGTTTCTATTTAGCAGAATTTTCTGATCTACAAAGAGTCATGTGCCTGGTTGATGAGTCAACACCATTGCGACTGACACAACAACATGTCCAATTACACCACCAGACCACAGATCAGAAGCTGATGAAATGGAAAGAGAAGTCCCTTCATAGAAGACATATAAATGACGTCAACCAAGATTATTTCTACAGTGCATCCTCGAACTACTGGTTGATCACTGGTCATATGTTTCCTGAAACCGAAGGCTTTATAATCGCAATCCAAGATCAAGTAATTCCAACTAAGAATTACCTAAAGTATATCGTTAAAGACCCTTCTATTAACAACAATAGATGCAGGTATGGTTACCAAACATCAGAATCTATCCAGCATATCACAGCTGGTTGTCAATCGTTCGCTGTAACTGAATACAAAGAACGACACGATGCTGTGGCAAAAATACTTCACCAGGAACTAGCACTAAAACTTGAATTATCACAGTCGGTAAGATTACCATACTATAAATACAAACCAAAATCTGTTTTAGAAAATAACAACTACAAGCTGTACTGGGACCGAACAATACTGACCGATCGGATTGTTGCTCACAATAGACCGGATATAGTTTTGGTATATAAAGTCTCTCGGAAAACAACTTTAATTGACATAGGAATTCCTAACAACATTAATATAAATTTCAAGCAGGCTGAGAAAATAACGAAATATAGAGATTTGGAATTTCAAATAAAGACTCAGTGGGACATGAACAATACACGAACTGTACCAATTGTTATGTCAACGACAGGACTACTCCCAAAACATCTATTAAACAATTTTAAAAACCTCGGTCTGGACAAACATCTTTACAAGCAAATGCAAAAAGCCGTCTTGTTAGGAACAGCCCGGACGGTCAGGAAATTCATGTCAAACTGCCACCACGACTCCAACCACGGGCCTGAATACCTGGTAAGGGCTCCCACAGAGCTAAACCCTTTTGATATCTGGGACATCTGGGGTTTCGTGAATTTTCCCCTAAAGGCACTCATAACGGGCCTTAGAGGGAGTGTGATGCCGTACATTGTATGGTCAAGTCGGGATAATAATTTGATTTTAACTGATTCCAGACCTCACAGAAATATTTTCTAATGAGAGGATCAACCTATTATGCAAGCATTGGTCACGACTGATCAATCTATGTGACGTATCTTGAAATTTTAACTTCAATGTCCAACAAGTTACAATAGACAACATTAAGATTTTGTAAATCCGTTCTTTTATTTATGTAGTTGACTTGATTATTAATGCACACCATCTCGAGGAAGCTCCGTTTGAAAAGACTTTTTTCTTGTTCTAAAACCGTTTTATTTTTTAAATCGGCAGTATGATTGTTGTTGAGGCAGTGTATTGCAAGAGTACGGCTTTATATGTTAAGCCTGATATCAATTTTATGTGAAACTATTCTGCTACATTTGATTTCTTTTCATTCGATGTTTTGTCTTTAATTTTAGCAAAAGCTATTAGCATCAGTTTTAACTAATCTACAAGACACTAGCATATTGTTGTTGGTGCTAATAATTTTTGCAATTTTTGGTGAAATTTGTTGAATATAGGGAATTAATACATGTACTAATGTGGTATTATTGGGTGGTATGTACCGTGTCATAAGAATGCACCGTAATAATGTACCGTAACAATGCACCGTAACACCCTTTCTCAACAAGGGTTTAATCAATAAATATTTTAGCCATCATGGTCTCTTTTTAAACACAATCTTCGCCATCGAAAAATGCTATTCGGCCCTCGTCTTCTGACCACATAAAACTTTCATACGCTTACTTCAAGGAACGCCATTTCAATTGTCTCTTAATCTGCAAACACAAGGCCCATGCATTCATTCCGCTTCAAGGCGAAAAGAAGACTGTCTTCCCCGTTTGCATTTTACGAATCTGAAAATCTCCCTACTCAAATGAACCAAACATGCGTAAATGTCTACAGCACAGGAGGGCAAAATAATACTCAAAAGAGAAATTATATCTCCATCAACAAATCGTAAGATTACCCAAGAAGACTTCAATTTTTTACACGTTACAAAACGATAATTAATAATTTCTTCCTTAATAGTCTGTAACCAGATACGATTGAATTCTACAGAAGTACAGGCGATACAATCGTCTTCATTCAAAAGAATTAAGGCAGATTCTTTTATTTTTCGCTTTGTGTTATGTTGTTTTTTTCAATCTTTCTGACAGACCCTGTATATATATGGTATAGTTGTAACTGTAATGTGGTTGTCTTGAGTAGCAGTGTTAATGAGAGAAGTTCTGAGTTAATTCGGAAGGTTTTTTTCTGCGTTCAAGTCTGTTTAACTCTTTGTTGATAAATTTTGTGGGGTAATTGTTTCCAGTGAGAACTTTTTTATAATTTTTTTTTGTTGAATTTATTATCATCAGAACAGTTGGTCTTTGCTCTATCATATAAAGACTTAATAACACCTTTCTTTACTGTATTTGGATGATTTGAATTGAAATTTAGGTATCTGTTGGTATGAATTGGTTTTCTATAACCTTCTGTTTCGGATGAAGATTCTGTTTTTGTTATTAAGATGTCTATGAAGGACACTTTGTTATTTTGTTCAATTTCTAGGGTAAATTTGATAGTTGGTTCTTTGTTATTTATGCCATTTAATATTTATCTAGTTCTTCAAGATTGTATTCCCAAATGTCGAAAATGTCGTCAACATAACGGCACCAATTTAAAATAATTTCGAAAAGATTGTTGAGGAGGTCTTGAATTATTTTGTCTATTCATGGGTTTTTCCCTCCTCCAAAATTTTTCCTGTAACAGATAAGTATTTAAAAAATTGTATATGTAGAACAAAGTGTAGTAAGGCAATTTCGTAAAATTGCCCGGATTACTGGCTGTCTGTACAGAGATTCTTCCTCACAGTTTTTCTCTTTCTCTCTCTTTCAATTGTTAGTTCTATAAATTCTCCGTTTAGTGAACTTTAAAATTTTTTTTTAAAAACAGTCTCATATAAAATATAAAAATACCTTTAGAATAGTAAGTTTTGATATAGTAAATCTTTATAACAATGTTCCTGTTTCCAAAACACTTCCTATAGTAAAACAACTACTAGAACGGGACTCGTCTTTAAGTCAACGAACTCAGTTAGCAGTTGAAACAATAATGGAACTTCTAACATATTGTACCAAAACTACATACTTTCAATTAAACGATTACTTTTACCAACAAGATTTTGGCATAGCCATGGGTTCTTGTCTCTCACCAGCATTAAGTAATATATTTATGGAAACATTTGAACAAGTAATTTTATTAAGAAAAAATATACCTTTAGTTTGGTGGCGTTACGTTGACGACATTTTCGTAATTTGGGATCACAATCTTGCAGAACTAGATAAATTATTAAATGACATAAATAACAAAGAACTAACTATCAAATTTATAGTAGAAATTAAACAAAATAACAAACTGTGGCTCCTAGACATATTAATAACAAAAACAGAATCTTCATAAGGAACAGAAGTTTATGGAAAACCAACTCATCCCAACAGATACCTAAATTTCAATTTATCCGAATTCAGTAAAAAAAGGTGTTATTAAGTCATTATATGATAGAGCAAACACCAACTGTTCTGATGATAATAAATTCAACAAAGAAAAAACAAATGTTCTCACTGGAAATCATTACCCCACAAAATTTACCAACAAAGAGTTAAACAGACTTGAACAGAGAACAAACCTTCCGAATCGACTCAGAAGCTCTCTTATTAACACCCCTACTCAGGACAACCACATTACAGTTACAAATATACCATATATACAAAGTCTGTCAGAAGGATTGAAAAGACTGGTAAAAGATTTGATGTTAAAACAACATTCCAAACAAGAAATACACTAAAATCACCAATATCGAAATCAAAACCAACCAACATTGCAAATGCAATAAATTTTATACTGGAGAAACATCGAGACCATAAAAAGTACGAATAAATGAACACAAGAATTACATAAAGAAACAACAATTTGAAAAATCTAAAATAAAAGAACAACAATATTTTCTTGTAAACTTAAATGTCATAAATTAAACTTTCAATTTGCAATTTACATATTCAAGACATATTTTAAAGTTACTGACAACGAAGTCATAACCGACTTTGAAACATTTGGGTTTTCTTTCAATATACAGCTTTTTATTTCAATTGTGGTGTTATTTACCAAGAAAACATAAAAATAATCAAGAATATGGCACAAATAACATTTAGAAGACAACTACAATTAATATCTTCGTCTTCCAAAGTGAACTGTAGATTACAGATAAAACTATTAATGTTTATACTAGATAATCTTTAGCATCTGCTGGGATGCAGTCAATTGTGTCACCTACATAATTAAAAAAATGGTATATTAAAATGTAATTAGGCTAAGCAGTCATTGACTAAATCATCCATTACTTATTGAGAAATAATGGATGATAATTTGGAGCACATTGGGGACCCAAAAATCTGTTTGAAATATTTATTTATTTATTTATTCTCTTTACAAACACCAAATAGGTAATCATGTGTGCAAGGTAAAACAGCACAAAAGTATTTAACAATGTCACAGATATTCCAACGTCATAAAGGGTTTGCATCCTGATGCAGCAGTAATATGCGCGTAATAGTAGGAGAGATAGAGCGGGATTTCCTCCGTCATCCTGAAACTGGACAGAATGTATCGTATTAAGTTCAATTCCTGAACTACATCACGTTTCTAGGCAGGCGCCAGTGAATAACCGAGGATAGTTACAGCGTGTGAAAATGTTTTTTTTTTGGTTATGCTCATCATCGAGTAAACGCTCCAAAATTGACTGCATACAAGATTGTGATTATATTTAAGCAAATTCCCGAGAACCGTCTGCCTAGAGCGTTACCATCAAGCTGGCGGACAGGGGTAAACTTGTCAAAAATAGGGGTGAACTTCGTCATTAAGTAAAAAGAACGCCATTTGCAAATTTTTTTGCTTAAACAAAATAAATCAAAGTCCAAAAGGACATATAGCTAAATGACAAATATATTTTTCATGACTTGATTAATGTGGTCTGTATGACGTCATACACAATTTTTTTAAATGCAAAGCAACTTTTTTATTAAGGATTCGGAAAGAGCGGAAAATTTCATATCCGAATATGACTTTGACCATGACCTTGAACTTTATCTTCCGGGTGATTCCAAGATCTTGTTTTTTTTTGAAAAATCAACCAATTATAGCTAAATTTGTTTGAAAAAAAAGTCAACCAATTGGTGCAAAACCAACTAACGGTAATCGTTGTTTTTAATCCTAATCCCAAAGATGACTGATTCATAGAGGGTATTCCAAATTAAAAACAAATTGGACGTTGAACTTGCCACAAATTGTTTTAAAAATTTTCAAAAACTCATTTCTTATTCGTAATCATCGACGTCGACAACCCCCGTATACCAAATTGGGAGTAGATTGGTTGATTTTTTCAAATTGCCAATTTTCAAAATGTGATTACGAATCTGAAATCAGATTTTCGCAATCCAAGAGGGCGGACCATTTTTTCAAACAAAAACTAACTTCAGATTAGAAATCAGCGACGTGGAAAACTCCCCGTACTCCTAAATTGGATTTTAATAGGTCCATTTTTCAAAGAAAAAAAATTTTTATCTTGGAATGACCTTGAAGGTCAAGTTCAAGGTCATGGTCAAAGTCATATTCGGACCTGAAATTTTCCGCTCTTTCCAAATCAGTAATGAAAAATAAGGCTTCGCATTTAAAAAAAATTGTGTATGACGTCATACAGACCACATCAATGACGTCATGAAAAATATATTTATGTCATTCAACTGTAAGTCCTTTTGGATTATGATTTCTTTTGTGTAAGCAAAAAAATGGTGCAAATGGGGTTCTTTTTACTTAATGACGAATTTCACCCCTATTTTTGACAAGTTCACACCTGTCCGCCAGCTTGATGGTAACGCTCTAGGCAGACGCCTCTCTGGAATTTGCTTAAATGCATCACAATCTTGTATGCAGCCAATTTTGGAACGTTTACTCGATGATGAGCATGACCCAAAAAAATTACCATTTTCACCCCCTGTAACTATCCTCAGTTATAACTTCCACTGTCGTCTGCCTAGAAACGTGATGTATTTCAGGAATTGAACTTAATACAATACGATACATTCTGTCCATTTTCTCATTGACGAGTAAAAACCGGCTATCTCTTAGACTATAAGATCACCAAAGTTGACGTGACACATCACAGTACTGTAGAGACTCTCGGTTTTGGTTCTTAGCTTTCGGACATTCTGATAGTACACAGTAAGTGTACGCGCATTAGCAGGGCTGTCAGTATGTACAATTTGGGTGTATATGGCGCATTTGTTCGTAGTAATTATTGACGACCCAATTTCTGAGTTGACGTCCTTTTCTTGGCAAAAAAATGTGAGAGAGAACACTCTACCACTGGGCCATATCTCTTTTTTCCAAGCAGTCGCTAGATTTTCTTTCCATATATCTACCTTTACTGATGCATAGGTATCCGGATGCTTAGACGATGTGGCTCACAAGAAACTATTGGAAAATTTCTGGCTAACAACTTTTGAAAATCATCTGACTTGGTATTTCTTTTAAACGAAACATATGTAACGACATTGATTGAGCCACCGCCTCTACACTTTCGTTGGTTTCGTATTTCACAACCAAAAATTTCCGTGTTGTCCTGCTCCGATTTCTGGGCTGAACAAAACCATCGTTATGGAATAAGTCCTGCATAGCATTTTTAAACTTTTGGATTTTTTTATGATTGTTGTGGTTTCCGGGAATTCATCAGCGTAGTTAATAAGTGTTCCCTGCCGTGATCAATAATAAAATGACGACGTCTCCGCAGATTCACATTTGCCCTCCTCAGATCGATTCGCATAAATTTCGTTTCCTTCTGCTTAAGCTTCTAGTTACTGGAATACTATATATATATATATATATATATATATATATATATATATATATATATATATATATATATATATATATATATATATATATATATATATATATATATATATATATATATATATATATATTTCATTTTACCTTCAATTAACGTTAAGATCTCTGACTTTTTGAGTGAACGACTGTTTCAACGTTCTGTTTAATTTTCTTTAGGTACATAATCTCCACCATAACTCGAAATGTTTCACTGCCAACATAGTAAGTGAAACTCAAACAAGATTACTACAAGCGGCTACATTTGCTGATGTTCAAAAAGCTCTGAAACAAAGCTACGTTTCCTAATTAGTGGCTATTAAAGTGTCACTGTAATTACTAGCGTACGCCACCTTACTGTCGTAGATGTGTTGCGGAAATTGCTTTAGAAAGGTTGGGCTAAATGGTCATTAAATCTTCTAGGTGTTTGTTTTTCCAACGCCAAACGTGAAATTGTTCCAGTCTACTAAAAGAAAGTTTCACTGAAATTGCATTTAAATTTGCAGTTTAAAGAAAAATATTATTGCATCTTATAAGACTTTTACATAAGAACAGCTTAGATATTTTATTTATGACAGAAATTAAACGCAATGCATTGTTCATTGAAGTAATAATTTAGGTTTTAAAATGGTATTGTGTTTCTCTTTACCCTATGTGCTTTCGTTAAAGTAAAATCTTACGGTGTACTCATTGTTTGCCGCAGTTAGTGCTTCTAGCACTGAATTTGTTACCAAAAATGAAAGGATCAAAAACTGTGTCTGAAGGAACTCTCGAATATTATGAACTTTCTTAATAAAGTATTTACTATTGTAAATTGTTTATTTTATGGTATGATTTTGGTCAGCACAAGAATGCAATGGCAACTTTGCTCTGTTGCACATTTTTGTGGTGTTCGGAGTGTTGAGTCCCTAATTTAAAATATTGCAAATAAAGAATTCAAATGTTTAGTAAAACGGTAAACATTTTTTTATTATTGTATATGTATTGGTAGCTATATTAGTTTATTTACTATAATTGATTGATTTTGTATAAACGATGAAGTCTGTTTCTTACGCCTTCGAAGAATTCGGCCAATTCTGTCCGTTGTCCCTTTGATGTATGGTAAGACTGCTTTTGGTTTTTCGGTGAGGTCCACATTTGGTTTTGGCTCAAGGTATTGTTGTGCTCTTGCCTTTTTGATTGTGTGGTTTGTGGATCCGATTTATCGTAGCGCGTTAGTTATCTGTTTTAATTCGTGTGTTTTGTTATTGTCGTCGGTCACTCGTATGGATCTGGAAACTAGCGTGTTGGCAACTGCCTGTATTTGAGAAGGGTGGTGATGGGATTTGTAGTTTAAGTATCTGTTCGTGTGTGTTGGCATTCTATATACGGTGTGGTTGAAATGCCTATTCTGGGTTTTTTTCTTACGAGGACGTCAAGAAAAGGCAGCTGGTTGTTTTCCTCAAGTTCTACTGTAAATTGAATCCTGGGGTGTATGGAGTTTAGGTGTTCCAGAAACTTAATAAGTTCTTGTTTGCCGGAAGACCATATGACAAATATATTAACGACGTATCTTAGCCATAACTTTGGCTTCAGGTATGCGGTCTGTAGTGCCTTTTTCTCGAAATAGGTCAGGTTTGCCACCGCTGGTGATAGTGGGGACCCCATTGCTGCTCCGTCGGTTTGTTTATATATGCGGTTGTCATACATAAAATTGACACTTTTGAGGCAGTGTCGTGACAAATCTATTATGAATTGTGGGAGGTCTTCATTCTCAGATATTTGTTGAAGTGCTTCTTCTACTGATATGCTTGGATATAAGCTCTTAACATCGAAACTCGCTATGATATCTTCTGGTTCTATGGAAATACTGTAGATAATGCGCGAGTTTTTAATGTATGAATCTGCTTTTTCCAAAATTTGTTGTAGGGTGCTGGCTAGATATTTTTTAAAGTTGTATACTGGCGAGTTGAAAGCACTAACTATAAGTCGAAGTGGGACTCCGTCTTTGTGGATTTTGGGCAAACCGTAGAGCTTTGAGAATCTACTTGACTTTTCTCTGGGTATCAGTTTTTTCTGTAGTTCTTCTTCTATGGGTGAATCTTTAATGTTGAATTTCGTTGTTTTTTTCTACGTACGTGGTCGGGTCTCTGGATGATGGTTTGTAACTTGAGTCATCGTTGAGAAGTTGCTTTACTTTATCCTGGTAGTCTGTAGTGTTGATTACGACGGTGAAGTTTCCTTTATCGGCAGGTAGATCACCTCTCAGTTCAACGAAACAGGCGAAAAGTCTGAAGGATTCAAACATGAATCAATTTAACGAACGGAAGTATTCCCCGATAAATATTTCTTCATATATATATATGTTAGGCGTAAATATCATGCACGTGTATGATACGAAGTATCGTATTTCGCTGACCAGTTTCCTGCTTCATAATGTAAACGTGGGAACGCATCGACTTGACCGTTCTTTTGATTAGTCAGCTTTCTTAATGTTATAAATCAGAGCGACGCGGTCCCACGGTCGTCATTTATCGTTAGTATACTTGTACCATTTAGTTAGTTAATTTTAATTTTCAATTTAATGTTTTATTCATAGTTTTAATTTTTATATTTCAATAAATAATTTTTTTTAAAAACTCAAAAGTGATTTACAAGATATAAAATTGGCGCAGTCAGTAGGATTGTCCAACACAGCTAGAACACGTGTACACTCACTAGTTGTGTCGATTTCCAAATCCTTGTGGACAACAACCTCCAGACCGAGACAACAACTGTAGCAGCGAGAACCCGGAACACGCAACCTTACAGCTAACCAGTCCTCAGCTTCTCCAGAACAGTCTCATGCCAGGAGTATTAACGTATGTACTATTACAATCATCATGTTATTGATTTTTATTATTTTATTGATTTATTCGATACGAGTTTTATGTATCTTGAACATACAGTTCTATCATTTAATATTCACCTACATTCATCTCTATTATTTTAAAAACAATTCTTGAAACATATACTTAAACACATAGAGGCCTTCTGTGCTTTTGTGTTCGATATTATTTTAATTGTTTCTAATACTGCAATTATTTACTTTATTGCATTTACCTTTACCTTCATGTTTTTACATTTATATTGACCTGTTTATTAATTGCTGTAACAAATTTACCTACAAAAATACCCCTACACTGATTTTTTCCTTTTAATATTTAATTTGATATATTTGTTTTTATAAACTATTTCATAATATTTCTAAATATGGTTGAAACACGCCAAGGTACGGTAGAACCTTACAAACTTGCGGAAATTTTCGCTATCATCCCTGAATACGACGGCAATCCAATTTTCTTAAATACTTTCATCAGCTCCTGTTCGACAGCACAAAATATGGCTGTCGCAAATCAAATAACTCTTTTAGTTGTGCACATTAAAAACAAGCTAAGAGGCCGTGCAGCCGAGCTTGTTAATTCAAGAAATGCGTCGACTTGGGATGAAATAAAAACACTGTTAGAAAACCATTTCGGTGACTCACGCGACTTGTCCGCTTTAATTCAGGATTTACAAAGAATGCGACAACTACCAACTGAATCCCCACTAAATTTCTCAGCGAGACTACAAAGCCACGAGGCAAAAATGCACGCGGTTGTTAACAAACAGAATCTAACAACCAAAGAAAAAGACGCGCAAATTTGTCTTATAGATTCCATGGCTCTAAATAGTCTTTTGACCGGACTTGAACCAAAAATAGGCCAAATTATTCGCGCTAGTAACCCTCCCGATATAATTACCGCGGTTTCCCGAATAAAAAGAGAACTCCAACTTTGTCACTTGGAAAATCAAAAATTCTCAAATGTACGGAACCCTCAACAACATCAACCACAAAGACGACCACCTCCTCAAACTTTTGTAAAACAGTGTTCGTTTTGCAAACGCACCGGGCATTTGTATAACGAATGTCTAACACGACAACGAAAACAACAACAAAACCAACAACCACACCAAAACTTCAACAATAACAACCCGCAACAATTTAGACCGAATCCTCCTTATCAATCGGCTAATCAAACTAGGCCCAATACTGATCCCAATATGTATCCCGCACAACAAAACCGACCTTCTGCCAGTGGACAATATCAAAGTCCTAATCAATCTCGACCAAATCCCAATTTTTACAGAAACCAACAACAAAGAACCCACCACTTCAACCAAGATGAGTTCTACAACCCTTTAAACAATTTAACAAACGATGACCCTTATACAAATTCATACTACCAAGACGATTGTTCTTATTCAGACCCCCAAAATACAGATTTCGAATATTCTCAAAATGACTATACTGAAACTTTTGAAAGCAATTACCCAGAATTCCCTTCTGAAATACCCGAAGACAGACGACAAAATTTTCAAGAGGTACTTACAGTGGACAAACCACCCGATACACAGATCTGCAATCTTCAAACCCAGTTCGAAACAATGAGTTTACTCGACGACTTCAACCCCAACCTGAATTTTCCGGAACAAGCTTTCCTATAAGCCCCTCACTTTCGGTAAATTCTAAGAACCTTTTCTACATCAACGACGCCACTAATACGTATAAACTGTTAATAGACACAGGTGCCGGTTTATCAATTTTTAAACCAAACACTTGTATACAATTTCGACACCGATACCCAGAAAACGTTGTGATACAAGGTATCACTAATCAAAAAATCCTGATTAACGAATCGACCTTAGTCCCATTTAATCTTAACGATCCACACAAAGTTTACATCTGTAACTTAGACATCGAATTCGATGGTCTACTAGGTTCTGACTTTTTAGAACATTATAATTGTGTGATTGACTTTAACAAAAAACTTCTTATAACCAACTTCAAAACTATTCCGCTTATGAAAGTAACAGACGAAACAATATCTTCAAACAGGCAATCTCCAACAATTAACCCAACAATTTCAAACACGATTACTATTGAGCCGCGAACAGAAAGGATTTGCAAACTCAAATGTGACTTACGTAACACAGAAGCTATACTAACCACTACCGTCCTAGAAAATGTGAGACTTCCGAATGCTTTAGTCCAAGTTAACGACAAAGGCGAATTTTTGACATCCATCTTAAACGCTAACGCCTCCCCAAAAACTGTAAATTTCGACACTATCAAATTAGAACCCATTCAAAATTACTCTGTAAATCACTGTGAAGAAATTTCGTTTGCAACTAATCCTAACTTCGACAGACAAACGGAGATTAACAATCAACTCCGACTCGAACACCTTAACGAGGAAGAGGCCGAACTAATACAACAACTTTGTCTTGACTTTTCCGACATTTTCTACTTAGAAGGTGACCATCTTAGTTTCACGAATGAAATTAAACATTCCATCGACACAAACAACGCCAAACCCATATACACTAAATCGTACCGCTATCCCCAAATTCACAAAGAGGAAGTCCGTAACCAAGTTTCGAAAATGTTAGAACAGGGCATCATTCGTCCCTCAAACTCTCCCTGGTCTTCCCCTGTATGGGTTGTCCCGAAAAAACTCGACGCCTCCGGGAAACAGAAATGGCGCGTAGTCGTGGACTATAGAAAACTAAACGAAGTGACAATAAATGACAAATATCCGTTACCCAACATATCCGATCTGTTAGACCAACTTGGCAAGTGCCAGTATTTTACCACCCTAGATCTAGCTTCTGGTTTCCACCAGATTGAAATTGAGTCCAAGGACATTCAAAAAACCGCTTTCACTGTAGAGAACGGTCATTTTGAATTTGTTCGCATGCCTTTCGGGTTGAAAAATGCCCCTTCAACATTCCAAAGGGTGATGGACAATATTCTGATAGGAATCCAGAACGAAAGATGTTTGGTGTACATGGACGATATAATCGTTTATTCGCCCACCATTCACGAACACCTAGCAAGACTAACTGACGTTTTTAAAAGACTTAGGAAGGCAAACCTCAAAATACAGCCTGACAAATGCGAGTTTCTCCGCAAGGAGGTCGCTTATTTGGGACACTTAATAACTAAAGACGGTGTAAAACCCAACCCGTCGAAAGTCGACTGTATCTTAAACTTTCCTCAACCGCAGAACCCCAAAGATATTAAGTCATTTTTGGGACTTGCTGGTTATTATCGGAGGTTTATTCCAAACTTCGCGAGAATATCGAAACCCCTAACTAAACTTTTACAAAAGGATGAACCGTTTAATTTCAACGCTGAATGCGTCACGTCCTTTAACGAACTCAAACGTGCTTTAACTTCGACACCAATACTGATCTATCCGAACTTCAAGGAACCATTCATACTAACCACTGACGCCAGTGCTTTTGCAATCGGCGCTGTACTATCCCAAGGGCCAATAGGTAAAGATTTACCCATTGGATATGCTTCCAGGACACTTTGTCAAGCCGAGACAAGGTATTCGACTATTGAGAGAGAACTGTTGGCTATTGTTTGGGCAGTGAAACACTGGAGACCGATAATCTATGGCCGAAAGTTCCAACTTTGTACCGATCACCGCCCGTTGACGTGGCTGTTCTCGATAAAAGACCCCGGAAGTCGATTAGCCCGATGGAGACTTAAACTCGAAGAATATGACTACGAGATCATTTACAAACCGGGTAAAATTTACAAAAACGCCGACGCCTTATCACGCATTAAAATCAACCACCTTGATGAGTGCGTACTATTCCAGGCTAAAACTAAACTAACACCCCACAAAATCTTACCCCTAAATGACGAAGACGATGACAACACCTCCGAACCTGAACAAAACGAAATAACTACCGAAACGATATCCCAAGAATTCAAAACTTTTGTTGAACGTTACAAAACTGTTTCCTTAATTGACTATAGTAAAATCGAATTTTCTAATTGCCAACTTCTAGACAAGGCAAATAAAAATATCCTAATCTTTCCCCAATCATCCAACCTTCAGGAATTCCATCACGACATATTCGAAGATATTTTCGAAGAAGTCGCTGATTTTGAAACATTTAAAATCAACGTATTCGCTAGCAAAACTGTTAGCAGGAGACAATACTTCATAGTCCCACTTCCAAACGATCTCGAAATCGTAAATGAAGTCCTTTTCGCATCTATTTTCAAAAATCAAGACGTTCTCTCCCCATCGAAAACATATTGTGTAGAAAACAACCTTGATTTTCCAATTCTGGAAATGCTATCCTTTATTTTCTCTGAAAAAGACATTAAGTGGAAGATTTGCCAAAACATCACAAAAACTCCTAACAAAGACGAAATTCCAATAATACTCGAGCAATATCATAACGGAAAAAACAACTTGCATCGCGGCATAAACGAAACCATACGCCGTGTCAAAGAGAGGTTCAACTGGCCGGGATTTACTAAAGACATTGAGAACTTCATAAAGAACTGCGTAATCTGTCAACAAACCAAAGCTTGTCGAAAAAACTTAGATAATCCCCTCGTCATAACTGAGACACCTAAAACACTCTTTGAAAGAATTAACATCGACATCTTAGAAATTCCTAATAGAAATCACATTTTGACGATAAGAGACGAACTGACTAAATTCTCACAAGCCTATGCTTTGGCAGATAAATCCGCCAAATCTGTCGTTAGTACTATTATGTTGTACTTTCAACATTTCGGTACACCATTACGTATCCACTGCGACTATGGCAGAGAATTTGACAATGCCATACTAAAAGATCTATGCAAACTTTATGACATCAAACTTACCTACTCTAGCGTGGGACACCCGCAAACAAACGGCTCCGTGGAACGATTTCATTCTACTCTACTAGAAATGATTCGCATTCACAAAGCTGAAAATCCCGACGAACACCCCTTAAACGTACTTCCGTTTGCTATTATTGCCTATAACAATTCAACCAATAAGACCCATGGCTTCACCCCGTTCGAACTCGTTTTCGGACATACCTCCAGCAGACCCCCAGAGACTCTTTATAATCAAAAAGAACTAATTAGCAAATATGTACGAGACCTAAATAACCGAATTTCTTACTATTACAAAATTGCGCGTGAAAAGACTAACTTACAGAAACAAAAAGCGAAAGAAAGATTTGACCAACACGTTTCGAAAAACCCACCTGATTACAAAATCGGTGACAAGGTATACGTTAAAGAGTCACAAATAAAAGACAAACTCCAGAACAAATTTAATGGCCCATTCCAAATTATTGAGATCCACAATAACTCTGCTACACTTCTAAACCTAAGAACTAACCAACGAACGAAAGTGAACTTTGACAGAATGAAACCATATTCTGAAAACTAACTCTCTTTTCAGGTTTCTTCTGCTGCTCGGATCAGCAGTTTCACAGTACGACGTCAAACCGATTAACAACACTCTCGGTATCTACTACCATGACGAAAGTCGAATAATTGTATCAAACTATAAATGGACTCTATTAGTTCACCGGAACTTGACAACCCTTAATCAACTATTTGAAAATAATAACAGAATCCTCAATACTTTAGAACGAACTGTCGATCCTATGCCTGGCTTCAAATTTCACGATACAGGTGCCTTTCGTGTGGACGTCCAAACACACATTAGCTTTTTAACACAAATCTCCGACTCCATCAAAACAAAATTTTCAGAAGTATTTCTAGTCACTAAAAGACCAAAACGCGGATTAATAGACGGTGCTGGAACCATCTTTAAAGCAATAACCGGTAACCTAGACGCATCCGATGGCGAATTTTATACTAGCAGCATAAACAGACTTAACCAAGGACAACTACAAGTCGAAAATCTTTTAAAGAATCAAATGAGCGTTACAACCACTATTATTAAAAACTTTAATGAAACTATTCAGAAACTTAGACGAGAAAATCTTTAACGAAGACATTAACGAAATCAACCTCACGATACATGAACTAAATGACCGGATAGCCACTATTCAAGCCAAACAATCATTTCTTGAAATTTGTGAAAAACTAATGGCCAGTTATTTGTTTCTTGAAGATAACCTTAACGATATTTTAAATTCAATAACCTTTGCACGTTTGAAAATTATTCACTCATCTATTATTACACCGGATCATTTGATTGCCGCATTACAGGAGATTTCTCAAAAACTTGTTAAAAATAATTTACCGTTACCAGTCAGATTTTCAAGTGTTGCACAGTATTTAGAAGTAATTGAACTACAAGCTTTTCAAACTCACTCAGATCTAGTATTCATCTTAAAAATCCCTCTAGTAGAGCAACAGCTTTATACAGCTTACCATTTATATATACCCTATTCCGATTTTAGATGATAGAACTGGTTTTCATCACATCCTTTCTTTTACTCAAAAATATGTAGCGCGAAATGATGATTCTCTTATGTACATACCAATCAAGGACTTGATTGCGTGCAAACAGCTGACTCCACTCCGAAAACTGTGCTCCGATTTATACGCGTATCCCATAGACTCAAATGCACCCTGTGAGGCGCAGCTCCTGAAAAACATTCGTAGTGTCCCCGAAACTTGTAAAAGTGCCATCGTTTTCAGTGAAGGGTACAATGTTCAAAAACTTGAAACAAATGCGTGGATTGTAATCATATCGGAACCCATACATGTGACCATTAATTGTCCAGGAATTGACGCTTAGCTAGTGCTAACGAACAATTCTATCATTCGGTTACAAACGGAATGTAGTGCTTTTGTTGGTATTACGAAAATCCAGGCCGAACCACAAAAATTCATGAACATTTCGGACAATTCTCATCCAGTTTTAATTCCATTCAATTGCTGCAATTCTCATCCTGAGAAACTTGCAATTCCGGACCTTAAGCCCCTGAAGCTGGACGACTTAAACATGGAAGAACTATCCATAGCCAACCACAAGCTGGACCAGTATTCAAGGGATCTCGACGATCTCATCAACCAACCCTTTGTTAATAAAAACATTTCCTGGTTCACGTATGCTACAATAATTATCATTGTAACAATTGTTGTTGTATACAGCTCATTGAAAATCATAAGGCACGTTAAGAGACCTCCGAAAAACGACAGCTCCAATCCAGACAGTCTGAGTACCCTGACAAAACCGTTCTCCAGGCTGATACCAAAACTGAGGCTCCAAATCGAAGAGGAACCTGAACATCCAGACTTATAGAATTGAGAACCTTTTTGATACATTTCTATTCTTATTTGACTTTTATGTTTTGTATATTTTTCATATTTTATGTAATCTATTTAAACTTAATCATTATGTTCACTTTAACTTTATTTCATTTCCATATTTGTATTGTTTTTGCTTATTTAGCTAGCATCCAGTAAATTCCAAAAGTTGATGTTACAGCATCAACTTTTCTTGGTAAAGGGGAGCTGTTAGGCGTAAATATCATGCACGTGTATGATACGAAGTATCGTATTTCGCTGACCAGTTTCCTGCTTCATAATGTAAACGTGGGAACGCATCGACTTGACCGTTCTTTTGATTAGTCAGCTTTCTTAATGTTATAAATCAGAGCGACGCGGTCCCACGGTCGTCATTTATCGTTAGTATACTTGTACCATTTAGTTAGTTAATTTTAATTTTCAATTTAATTTTTATATTTCAATAAATAATTTTTTTTAAAAACTCAAAAGTGATTTACAAGATATATATATATATATATATATATATATATATATATATATATATATATATATATATATATATATTGTTATAAAGTCCGTGGGATCAATTTAAAATTATAAAACTAATATTCACTTTCACTTTCTAGAAACTTTTATTTACAACAGCTGATTCTAATATCACAATAACAATCTTTCATATAAGCTCCTTTATAAAACCAGCGTCGAATTCTCCAGTAAAATCAATCATCACTTCTTCCGCTGCCGAGTCTTTTCGAGAACCGTTTTTTTTTAAAGCGTTTGTTGTCGTACTGATATGAAACAGGGTCGGCTTTGGGTAAATTTCGTAACACAGCCCCCCCTTCAATTCTGATCGTCCCGATCAGAAATATCCTCTCCATGGTAGAGAGCGAGTCGATCTAAATGAACCACCTTCAATTTAGCCTTGGGGTTTTGACGAATCCGATAGACGACGTTATTCAGCCTCTTGACCACCTCGTATGGACCATCCCAGGCGGGTGTAAACTTTGGGGATTTACCCTTGCTCCGTTGGGGGTTGTACAGCCAGACTTTGTCCCTCTCGTGGAACCCGACTGAATTGGCCTTGAGGTCGTATCGCGTCTTCATCCGTTCACTGGTGGCCAACATCTGCGTTCGGGCTAATTCGTGTATTGCCAGCGTGTTATGTCGGAGCTGGTCGGCATAATTGTCAATGTCTTGGGGAGGTTCTTCGGGGGAACCAAATGCCAAATCGCAGGGTAATCGCAGCTCCTTTCCGAATAGGACCCTGGCTGGGGTCATGCCTGTACTATTATGTACAGCAGAGCGATATGCCCACAGGAATAGGGGAATATGCTCATCCCAATCACGCTGGTTATTGCTGACGACCTTGGATAGGTGTTGTTCCAAGGTCCTGTTGAATCTTTCCACCATTCAGTCTGACTGTGGGTGTAATGATGTTGTTCTCGTTTTCCTGATCCCCAACATAGTGCAGACCTTCTGGAATACATTCCATTCGAAGTTACGCCCCTGTGCTAAATGTAGTTCCATCGGGACGCCAAACCTGCTGAATAGTTGTTCTACTAGCACCGTCACTACCGTGGTTGCCTCTTGGTTGGGTATCGCATACGCCTCAGGCCATTTGCTGAAGTAATCCATTGCGACCAGAATGTATTTGTTCCCCCTCTCAGACTCGGGAAACGGACATCGATGGCAATTCTTTCAAATGGGACGCTCACATTGTACTGCTGCATTCTGCCCTTGGTCCGGGTCTTTGGGCCCTTACTGCCTGCACAGATGGCACATTTGCGGCACCAAGTTCTGACGTCTTCGAAGTAATTCATCCAGTAGTACCGCTGGCGAACTTTGTCAAGGGTTTTATTCATGCCCAGGTGGCCTCCGGTAATTCCATCATGCACTTCGGTCAGGATGGATGGTACCTTTTTCTTCGGAACTACCAGTTGGGACTTGGTGTCTCGTCCATCAGCGCTTTCCTAAACTCGTTTGAGCATTCCATTGTCTACTCTTAGAGAGTCCCATTGAGCCCATAACGATTTCAGCACGCCGGAGTATCTAGCTACCTCGTCCCATCGTGGCCTGGGTGCCCCTCTCGTTTTGAGAGTCAAGATTGGTTCGATGTCTGGATCAGCCATTTGGTCCTGCATGCACTATTCCGTTGTCCAGTCTTCATTGGGGCACTCGGATCTGCCTGATGGAGATACCCTCTCGCTGTTCCGTCTTCAGAGAATGTCCGCCTTCTGCTCTACAGAGTCTTCTGGATAGGAAATCGGCATTATTGTGCACATGGCCGGCACGGTGTTCAACCTTGAAATCGTATTGCTGTAGTTTCTCCATCCACCTGGCCAGTTGTCCTTCCGGTGTCTTTATGTCCAGCAGCCATTTGGGTACGGCATGATCTGTCCGGATTAAGACATAACGACCATAAAGATATTTGTGGAAATGGTCTACAGCCCTTATTTATGCAAGAAGTTCTTTTCTGGTGACGCAATAATTTCTTTCCGGTTTCGAGAATCCACGGCTGTAATACTCGATCACTCTCTCTTCACCATCTTGCACCTGGGATAGGACGGCCCCCAAACCTGTGTTGCTGGCGTCGGTGTCTAAGATGAACTTGCCGGACTGTGTAGGAAAGGCTAGGATTGGGCTGGAACATAGTGCTGCCTTCAGTCGCCTGAATGATGTTTCGCAATCCTGATTCCAATGGATGGTCTCTTTCTCAGTGGTCTGCCGATGTAGAGGGGCGGCGATGGTGGCAAATGCCTCAACAAAACGCCAGTAGTATGAACAGAGGCCCAAGAAGCTTCGGAGTTCATGTTTATCTCTTGGAACTGGCCAATCACGGATGGCTTCTATCTTGTCTTCATTGGTGCGGATTCCTGACTCGGACACTACGCGACCCAAAAACTCTACTTCTTTTTGGAACAAGGAACACTTCTTCGGATTGAGTCTCAGGTTGGCATTATTAATTCTGGAGAATACTTCGTCCAGGTTCTTCAGATGGTCGTCGAATGTCTGACCCATGACTAGAATGTCGTCGAGGTATACTAAGCACGTCCATGTTAACCCGCTAAGTACATACTCCATTAGCCTCTCAAATGTAGCGGGTGCATTCCATAACGCAAAGGGCATAACCGTGAACTGAAACCGCCCTTTACTGGTGGAGAACGCTGTCTTCTCTCTGTCGTTTGCGTGTAGACCAACCTGCCAATATCCACTTTTTAGGTCTAGTGTGGAGAACCAACGGGAGCCTGCTAGAGTCTTTCTTCGTGGCATCATTCAGCTTTCTGTAATCCACGCAAAATCGGGTGGTTCCATCCTTCTTTTTAACTAGCACGACGGGAGCAGACTATGGACTGATGGATGGCTCAATAACTCCATTTTGTAACATGGACTTGATTTTTCCTCGACTGCCTGTTGTTGCCCCAAAGGTAGTCGTCTAGGTGGTATTCTGATCCACCTCTAGGAGTCACAAGACCTTGTCGTTGGTGAGGGGGCTTAAGTCATACAAATAATGATCACGAGAACAATGCCGGCGGGAACTTCGGTTCCTGGTAGGGTCTCCCATGCCGGTAAACTCGGAGGGAAGGGTGTACGACGACTAAGAAGTGACTCACAGGAGAAAACCTGTCGAAAAAATCCGAAATCCAAGGTGTCAAGCGACCCTTGCCGAGGGATGGATGGACATGTGTAGTTGATCTAGAACGAAGCCTCTGAGATAACAGGTGACCTCAAAGAGTAACGCAGCCTTAGTGGGGTAAGGGCGCTCTGCCCCACCGGACAAGCAAAACGACCCAACTCGTGGGTATAGTATGGATATAAAAGAATACAGTAAAAAATCTGATGACAATAAGAGCAAAGAGCAAATTACAGACGCAAACAAGGTTACGAATAGACAAATATATAAGATAACTAGTACCCAAAGAAGGAACTCACTACATAGTCAAACGGCGTACACGAAGAAGGAAATAACAGGAGGTAATACGAGCTCGAGTAACGCAGGCGGTATGGCAAACAGAATGGTGATGGATCTATTGTGGGACAATGAAGAGGCAAATTCCACAAAGAGAAGGCGTAGTCTTGCAGTTGAAGATATGGCGGGACTAAAATTGGCGAAACTCGTTTCTGACAAATTAATGTTCAATAAAGTAAGAGGATAGATAAATGCAATTGATACAGAAACCATGGCACTAGAAGCGTTAATTATGGCTAACACCAACACCAAGGTTGAGATTAATGAAAAAGCAAGAAGGTTAAGAAGTATTAGCAGCGCGCTTATGACGGCCGATATCACAGCACTAATGGGAAAAGTAGATTTATTTGGATCGAGGGGCAGAAAGGAAGATGTATCCTAAAAAGATATGGGTACCCAAACTTCGGAGACAGTAGAAGAACACCTACAAATGGAAATCGAGAGTTATATAGACGAACATATGAACAAAGAAGACCTAGAAGAAGTACTACAAATGAGATGGCCAGAAGATATGTTTAAAGTTCAAACAGTGAAGGAAGAAATAACGAAAAGTGCGGAGGACAGGGCGTTAATAGCAGATTACATGCAAAAAGATAACAAATTAATATCAAGAATGATAAGGGAATCGAGTAAAGTGAAAAACTATATAAGACTAAATAAACTAAAGGAATCGGAAATAATATTCAAAAAGACATTTGGGACAATAGGGATTGAGGAGCAAGAGCGACACAAAAAGTAAAAGGAAATGCGGCTCCTATAGCAGAAGTGCTAAAAGGAGCACCTGGAAAGATGCGGGTAAGAAACCTGGCCGAGGAGAAAAACAAGAAGAAGGTGGTCAACATTGTCAATCTGGACATCACAACGGATAGAGAAGACCTTGAATTGGAACTTAAGAAGGAACTAGAATGGATTTAGAAGTCAAAGCTCTTAGACCGCAAAATGGTGGTATGCAGATGGCAACTATCATAGCAGACGAAATGACAATTGAAAAACTGTTGGAAATAAAAGAGATTAGGATAGGGCTGACAACAGGCTTAATTAAAAGCAAAAGAGAAATGCAGACATGCTTTTATTGCTGGGAAAGTGGGCACGTGGCCAGGGAATGCAAAGGGGAGAATAGAATGGGCTGGTGTAGGAACTGCTGCAAGACGGGCCAAAAAGCAGCTGACTGCTGAAACGAAGAATACTGCTTTAAGTGCGAATCGAAAGGACATAGATATAATGATGGAAAATGTAGAAACAGGAAAAAACAGCAACTAAACAGAAATACAGAAGAAAGAAAAGATGCAGATTCGGATACTGCAAAGTAATCTAGGAAGATCGGCGAAAGCCCATGATGAGGCTAACGAAATAGCCCTCAAAAATAAAATAGACGTAATAGTAGCTAGCGAGCCATAAGAATAATTAGAAAAAACAGAAAATGGATCGTAGACAAGCAGGAAAGCATAGCTGTCAAAATTAGGAATAGAGTGACGGGTATTGAGGAATACAAGACATATAAAGGTTTCATAGTTATTAAACATAGAGATGTCAATATAACATGTTGCTATATTTCTCCAAATATAACAATAGAAGAATACAGAAGTAGGATAGATGATATAGCACAATCACGAAGGAAATTACCACGGAACAAAATCATGGTATTGGGAGACCTCAACGCAAAATCCCCGCTATGGGGCGCTCCTAAGACGGATGCTAGGGGAGGAACATTAGCCGAATTGGCTGCTACATACAATTTAGAGATATTAAATAACGGCAACCCAACTTTCGTTAGAGGTAGTACACAAACACACATAGACGTCACCATGTGTTCGAGCAACATGGTACGGCACATTAAGAAATGGGAAATCATAGACGAAAACATATTTACAGACCACAGATGTATCCTGGTTCATTTACAAGAGGGGGGAAAAGCGAAAGAAATCCTTAAAACAAGAACACAATATAACATCGAAAAATATGAAAAAATGTTTAACACAATAACCGGGAAAATAAACAAAGAATTTACACCAGAAAAAATAACGACAGAAATCAAAAAATGCCTGAAGGTCAACAGAAGGCCGATAAACAGAAACGAAAACAGAGAAATCCCATACTGGTGGACAGCTGAAATATCGGCAGCTAAAAGGAAGTGCGTAGAGATACGGCGGAAAATCACAAAAGACGCAAAGAAAAAGAGGACAGAACTACCGGATATGATGGAGGAAATGAATAGGAAAAGGAAAGAATTAAAGAAACTCATAAACGGAAGCAAGAGGAAATGCTGGGAAGAATTATGTAGACAGCTGGAAACAGACGTATGGGGAAGGGCATATGGGATAGCTATCCAAAAGATACAACCGACACCATTGTTGACACTTAGTACAGAGAAGAAAACAGAAATAGCAAATACCCTTTTTATAAAGACCAGAGGTGAATGGAAAGAGCGAATAAAAATATCAAGAGATATAGTACCCGAAATAACAGAAGAAGGATTTAAAATAGCAATTAAGCATATCAAGATGGAAAATGCACCTGGACCAGATAATCTACCGCCAGAAGTCATAAAAATAACATTTTAAAAGAACCAAGCCACAATAAGGGATATGTATAACGAATTAATAAAGAAACAGGAATTCCCTACAATCTGGAAGAAGGCTAAAGTAATATTTCTGAGGAATTATATAGACCCATTTGCCTGTTGGACGTTATGGGTAAGGTATTAGAAACACTAATTAGAAACAGAATAGACAAAGAATTAGGAGATGAAAAAATTTCAGAAAGACAATTTGGGTTTCGGAAAGGGAAATCAACAGTAAAAGCAGCAAACTGGATTCGTGACAAAGCATGGGGCACTAGAGCGGGCTGGGTGATACTCATCACTTTTGACGTTAGAAATGCATTCAATTCGGCATCATGTAAACGTATTGTTAAGGAAATAGAGAAGAAAGGGATTAGTGAATATCTAATAAGAATAATAGAGAGTTATTTCCCCAAAAGAAGTATTATACTCGGGAAAGAAAACACGTTAAAAATGAGCACAGGCGTACCACAAGGATCAGTACTAGGACTGACGTTATGGAATATATTGTACAACGATCTTCTAAATCAGAAGCTGCCAACTGGTGCAAATACGATAGCATTCGCAGACGACCTGGCACTATATGTGGAAGGGCCAAACGCTGACAGACTGGTTGAAAAAGCAAATGAGGCAATAAGAATAATAGGAGACTGGAAGAAAGAGGCAAAGTTGAAATGGGCACCGGAAAAGAGCGAGGCGGTGCGACTCAAAGGTACAAAAATGCAGAAAATAAGAGAAAAAATATAAATAGAAATAGAGGATGTAAATATAACACCACAAAAGAGCGTAAAGTATCTCGGTATATTTATCGATCACCAAGGTACATACGGGACACATATTGTAAATGCAGTAAGCAAAGCATCACTTAGCAACACTTGGAAAAATTATGAAAAACATAAAGGGACCATCACATGCAAAGAGACGACTGCTTTATGGAGTGGTACAATCAACACTTTTGTACGGGGCACCAACATGGCACAGAGGTATGAAGATAAAAAGATATAAGAACATGATGTTAAAAATTCAAAGACAGGCGCTGCTGCTGCTAATAAGCGGATATAGAACGATCTCGTATGAGGCAACGTCAGTTATAGCCGGAATTCCTCCGATCCATCTGACGGTAGAAGAACTTAGAGAAAATTACGAAAATAAAAAATACAGAGAAAACAGGAATAATAAGCTAAAAGAATGGCAAAAAGAATGGGACGTGCTAACGGGAAAAGCGGAATGGACAAAGAAACTAATACCAAACCTAACACAATGGGCGAGCAGCAAATATAGAAGTACAGATTACTTTATGACACAATTTTTGTCTGGGCATGGTAGTGTCAAAGCATACTTGAAAAGGATAGGGAAAATGAGGGAGAGTAACTGTGATATGTGCCAAATTGAGGAGACAATGGAGCACGTGGTTTTTGACTGCGAAAGATATGCAAGCAATAAAACAAGAACAGAAACAACGATTGGTGAAAGGATAACACCATATAACGTGATAAAACTAATGATAGAAAGTAAAGAGAACAAGGAAATTATATACAAATGGATAAGGGAAATTATAGAGGAGAAGGAGAAAGAAGATTTAAACAGAATTCTGTGATGAAAGAATGGCAGGAAGGTGGTGACGCAAGTTAGAAATAACATTACCACCACCTTCATAAACTGCAGAAACAACAAGGTGGTTTTAGTGGGTGTGAGTCCCACAGTAATTTGAGTGATAGACTCTAAGCTCAAATTGTCCATAATGGATTTCCACCTTAAAAAAAAATGGTGGTATTCTGATGGGTTGAGCCTTTCCGGTATCTATTCGATGCTGGATGATGTTGGTGCGACCGGTGGTTCCATCTTGACTGTTAAAAATTTGCCAGTGCTTTGTGATAAATTGCTTGGCTTTCTTCTGGTTCTCTGGTGTCAGGTGTGTCAAATGCTCAGCAAACTTTTGTAGGAACTCTTTACTGGGCCCTGTCTCCTTCACCGACGTCTGGTACTCTTCTTCGAAATTGATGATGGTCGCTACTGGCTTGAAACAAGCTATCTCTTGACCATTGGCAATTCTGATAACGTTGTTGGACAAATTCAGGACTCTGATTGCTATATCTCCTCCGGTTTTAACTATAGCCCGTCCAACTAAGTAGTCATGAGCTGAGTGTACGGGCTCCACCATTCAAACGCAGCTCCCAGGATTGCTGTCTAGCTGCCCATGAATAATCTGTTCCGTTCGACCGGGAATTCTAGCTGAAGGTTTGCCACAATTTTTATGGAGGTGACTGAACTGTTGACGGGCCGTGTCAATACAAATTCCTCATTTAGGAACCGAAGAACATCATATCTCGGGTCGATCATAAATCCATGCTGGTTAATTAGGTGCATTCCCAGTATAAAATCGTCCTCAATATTCGCTACCAGGACCCTATGCCGGATCATGTTGTCCTCTATATGTAGCACGACATCTGCCTCACCCTGTATTGACATGGACTCACCAGTGACTGTTCTGAGCTGGATGTTATTGGTAACTGGCCGAATTTCTGATGCTCTCAAAACCCTGGACTTGGCAATGGACACAGCGGCGCCGGTGTCGATGGTGATGATAACTGCTCGCCCATTGATGGTGCCTCTGATGACTAGGCTGCCGCTATCTCGGCAAAATCCCCGGATGGATAACGTTTTGGGGGCTGGTGGAGGGACAGTCAGCATTCGCCCCCTTATGCTTATGCCTTCTGTTGGTTACCCCTGGTCGGTGATCGTTCAGGTAGCCTCACTCGACAATCACGTTGAAAGTGTCCTGTCCTTCCGCAGCGGTAACATGCCCTTCTGGTGCCAGTTCTTTGTGACCGTTCTAATATTTTATTCACGCCAGCAAGCAGCGCTTGAAATCCTGACTCTGACTCTTCCTGGTTGAAGGAAACTGCTCGGACCCTCGGCTTGGACATGTTCATGACGGCCTCTACTTCCAAAGCCCGAAGTAGAGCTTGATTACTTCTCTTGACGCCACTTAGTCTTAGATTTCGTTGTACTTCCACATCTCTGATGCCGTTTATGAAACTCTGTGTGGCCAACTGGTATTTCGTTTCCTCTGGCAGGTCTGGGTAGGACAAGTTAACTAACCGTCTAATTTCTGCTTCGAATTCTTGGAGACTTTCACCGGATTTTTGCGTTTTTCCACTCAGTTGGACTTGGTATACCTGGCTCAAGGATTGATTATTGTAACGTTTGTCCAGGATGGCTATGATCTTGTCGAAATTGCCTTGTTCCTCGACTGGAATGCTTTGGAGGAGTTCTAGGGCCGGACCTCTTTACGAAATTACCAGAGACGTGGATTTTTCTTGGTTATCCCATTCATTAGCTGTAACCACGGCTTCAAATTGTCGCTTATACATGGGCCAAGATGAACTGCCATCAAATGTGGGTGGTTTGCTAACGGAACCTTTGGTACTCACGGTGTGCTGGTATTTCCCTCTCTGCAAATCTTGTTGCAATTTTTTAATAGCTGTTTCCACTTTATCTTGTACTTCACTGTGTACTGCGTCTTTAACTGAACTGATGTCAGCTTTTACCTGGCTTTGGATAGCACTTATTTCAAATTTCACCTGGTTCTGGGCGGATTCGATGTCATCTACTTTGATTTCAAGAGTCTCCACATTACTTTTTAGGATCTTTATGTCGTCGTTTATTTCTTTTATATCTGATTCAACTATTTGCATTCTTTCATTAACTGTTTCATTAACTTGCGATACTATTTGCATTAATTGTTCAAATTGCAATTGTCTTTTTTCTTCCGTTTTGCCTTGTTTTTCTTCAAATATCTTAAATTCATGTTGTCGTTTTAATTCAGTTTGATCTTGTTTTTCTTGTCTCTGTTCATCTAATAATTTAAATTTCGAGAACATTCCTTCAATTAAGTTATATTGTTTTTCTTCCATCGTGGAAGCAAGATTTTGTTGTTCGCTTTTCATCGTAGTGACAAGATTTTCTAATTCTATTTTACGTTTTTGATCAAAAGATTTTACTAACCTTTGTTGTATTTCTTCTTGATGTTGTTTCTCCTTTTGTCACGTTTTTCTAGAATCTGGGCTATTTTTTCGTCTAGTCCCTCGGTAACCTGCTTGACTATTTTTTTGGCAGTTTCGTCCATTTTTTCCATGCTCCGTGTTTCCATAAATCAAATTACGATTTTATCTGCACTTAATCCCACTTCTGACACCAAATTTGTTATAAAGTCCGTGGGTTCAATTTAAAATTATAAAACTAATATTCACTTTTACTTTTCTAGAAACTTTTATTTACAACAGCTGATTCTAATATCACAATAACAATCTTTCATATAAGCTCTTCGCTCCATCAACTGATCTCGCGATCGTGGCGTGCTTCCTTTATAAAACCAGCTTCGAATTCTCCAGTAAAATCAATCATCACTCCATCCGCTGCCGAGTATTTTCGAGAACCGTTTTTTTATCTCAAAGCGTTTGTTGTCGTACTGAAATGAAATAGGGTCGGCTTTAGGTAAATTTCGTAACTATATATATATATATATGTTTTAGGTGGTTTCCGGGAATTCATCCGCTTAGTTGAAAACTGATCCCTACCGGGATCGATGTTAAAATGACGACGTTTCGGCAGAGTCACATCTGCCCTCTTCAGGTCGGTTCGCATAATTCTCGTAGCCTTCTGCTTTCGCTTCTAGTTACACCTAAAACATTTAGTGCCAGCGAAAACTTAAAAACAAATATATATGTATATATATATATATATATATATATATATATATATATATATAATTTTTTTGCTTCGCCCCATAATTTAAGTTTGTATATAGTAGGATGCAACTGTTTTTGGTCTACCGTATATAACAAAATTGTAAAATAAAATTTCATCCAGTCTGTACAATACTACTCCGCCGTTGATTTGAACCACCTTGTATATTCAAGTACTCCTGGACCACACAGTTCTTTGTACCACTCTTTATAACCGCCTTGTATAATTATAACTTCGAACTATCCTTTAGGTATATGTTGCTGCCAATCAGTCAACAATTATGATTTATTTGTGTATCCGGTTTTGAACCATCCTGTATACAATAATTTTACTCAATAAAAATTTTAACCACACTGTATATGCATTTGCTTAGGGGCTACTCAATACAACATATTTAAAACATTTAACTACAAGTCTACAACTCTCATATTTCAACTATCTTATCTATGTTACTTCTTATGGGCTTTAATCACATTGTATAATTATATTTTTACTTCGCCCCATGTTTCAGATACTTCATAGATTGAACAGCTAATGTTCTATCCTATATAACAACATATATTTTTTGTACCACTTTGTACAACTATAAATTCATGATTCCTCAACATATTTCACCCAAACTGCAACTTCGTAATGACCACCCTATATAACAAGTTTATTTTTTGAACCGCCTTGTACAAGTATAACTCCCCTTATACCAATATTTAAACCATCGTATATATACTGCTGCCAATAAGTCAACCATTATAACTTATTTGTCTATCAGTTTTTGAATATCCTGTAGACCCATAATTTTACTCTAGAAAATATTTCAACCAGCCTGTATATGTATGTGCTTAGGGGCCAAAAAACATAACATTCTTTAAACATTTATATATAACTCTGCTCTAGTATATATTTCAACTATCTTATGTATGCAACTGCTAATGCACTATATAACAATTTTCCTGAAACAACTTTAGCCACTCTTGAAAGTTTAATTTGTCCCCACTTTATATATTCAACCATCTCTTATATGCCGCTATCTTACTATTATTTTATTCACATTGTGTAACTGTAATTTTACTTTGCCTCGTGTTGCAGATATTCCATATATGCAACAGGTCATGTACTATCCTACAAAATTTTTCGAACGTTTTTTATGCATCCTCTATTTCAACTGCCTTGTATATGCAACAACTTATCGGCCACCCGTGAAATTTTTTTGTACCACCCCATAAGTATAAATCCATCAATTCCCAAAATACTTCACCAAAACTGCAACTGCTTATGGAAAACCCTATATAACTATTTTGTTCAACATTTTTTTGAATCACCTTATATACTTATCTCTGCTTCAACCAGTATTACAACCATCCTGTATATGTCTGGTACTTATTGGTCACCCAATACAATATTTTTCGAATACCTAACAATAACTCTAACCCATCCAAAATCTCATCTACCCTATCTGTGCAACTGTTTATGAGGTACGCTATTTTTCAATTTTTCCTCTTATTTTTTGAACCACAGTATAAAGCATAATTTCTCTCCACAGGCCATTTAAACCACCCTTATTATGAAACTCACTCCATAAATACAACTGCTCATGTTCTCCCTATATACCAATTTTTATACCAATTTTTTACCCACCCTGTAAGGTTAGATTTCTACTCCACCCGATATTTCAACCATCGTGTATATGGAACAGCTTGTAAAACATAACATCTCTTTATATTATTTTTTAAACCCACCTGTATAACTGTAATTATACCCCGTTACACATTTCAACCATCCTATAAATGGATATAAAATATTTTTTAACCACTCTATAAACCATAACTCCACTCCATATATTTCAACCACCCTTAAAAACAACTGTTTCTAACATTTTTGCAACCCATTTCATAATATTTATCAACTCAAGAATATACTTAAAATATTGTAACTGCTTACATAACATTTTTTTTCTAAGAAGGTTTACCCACCCTGCATAACTATAATTCTATACTATCCTTATTTTTACTACATTATATCTGCAACTAACTACTTATGAACCAACAATTTGTTATCTACCCTGTATAAATATAATTTCAATACAACCGTTTTTCAAGCACCTGGTATATGCAACTATTGATGGCCCACCCAATAAAATTTTTTTTACCACCCCGTGTAACTAATTCCACTCCCCCTTGTATGAGTCACATTGTATATATACACAGGTGCTTATGGGCCACCTAATATAACCTTTTTCAATTTTTTTGTCCATATAATTCAACCACGCTCTATGTTTCAGTTGTCCTATGGGTGTAACCCCCGCCATAATTACGCTTGACGTAGTTGATTTTTTATAAATCGAACCATGTTAGTTATATTGATAGATTCCGACTTATAAATAAATGCTTAGCTAATGCAAGTATCTACTATTTGGTGCATGCGGTGGAACCAACAGAATAATTATGTGTTACCAAACATCATAGAAGTTTTTTCGCTATATCTACTGTTCCTCTCAATGCAGGGAGTAGTATACCAGATCTTAAGTCAAACTATGGGCTTTGCAACAAGAAACTATTCAGCAAAATCAATTCAGTGGTTCTTACAAGATGCTCGACAAACCACCCAAACAAACAACCAGACAACGACAATTTTATAATAGTAGAGATAGGGTACATAGAAAATAAAGTGTATGAACCCGGGGTAAATAAACAAACTAACTGACAGATTCTCTATGGACTCTAATTCTGTACTAAAAAACTGTAGTTAGTATAGACTATTTATAGTTAATTCAGAAATTACCAACTAATGTTTGAGAAAGAAATTTACATAATGTGATAATCAGCTTAATAATGGTCAAATTCATGTTAATAATATGCAAAACTTAATCGCTGGTAAAAATGTGCAAATAAATAAACGTTGAAATTGAAAAGTTAATAAAACGAGAATAAGTTACCTGCATTGAGTACGATACATGTAAATAACTAATGAGCACTAAACTAAAGATACTAAGGATTTCTGTGATCTTGATAATCTTGAAAAAAATATAAACATTGGATTTAATCGATGCAAAAATAGTAATGTCTTTAATAGAACTTAATGCGAGAATTGAAGTTAAAAAACAGTGCTGTAGGCCTTTGTTATACTGGAGGGCCTTTTCTCAGAGTAATCTGATAAGAAGAAAATAATTGTGTAAACTACTGCACATATTATATTAAACATCATGTAAAAGGAGATAGATCACAGGAGTAAAAGAGTCAGATTTAAAAGTATAATGTTAAATACCACAGTACATACTACGTACTACCTGGTAGTGAGGTAAATAATCCTATCAATCAGCTGTCACGATATAAATCCTGGGTAAAAAAAGAAGAAGAAAACATTAGTTATAATTGCAGAAATAATTATTTCTGCAATCTTTTTTTTTTTCTTCTTGTCGACGGAATGTTTTATTATATTATATTTACCTACAATACTAAGCTATGCGTAAAATTTCAGTGCTCTACCTCATTACGAAGTTACCATAAAATACGATTGCAAATTCTTTACACTTCCATGATAACGAGTTAATAAAATTCTGTTAGTAATTAGTAATTTTCTTAGAATGAGATGACCCTAATACTGTTGATACATAAGGCCGCAAATTAAACTTACTACAAATTATATTCATTTTTCATCGCCTCTGTAATTGTAACATGGAGTACCGCTGTGAAGGGCACATGCTTCAAAGAATGTGAGAACATTGGACATTGGTCACATGCCCAAATTGATGTTCAAACATTAAAATAATTTTGAAATTTTCCCAATTTCATGAAGATTAAAATTATTTTTTTATTTCGAATTATATTACCCTGTATCCCTAAAAAACAGCCTCTATAAAAACGAAATATGTACAGCGATATATAGGAGAGATATCTGACTTAAAATGGAAATTATGATTCATATGTCGCCTCATCTGCACTAAATTTCTTGTTACTGAGAACTCGTTCTAGCTAGATAAAAGCGTTTGAAATGTAATCACGGAATGAAAATAAGTTTCAACTCAATATAAACTCAAATAGAATGTTAGTTTTCCTCCGGTTTATATGCATCCCCTAGATAACAACTTCTCACAAATTTCCATGTTTTATGCTAGTCAGCTTCATTGCCCGTACAAGTCTCAAGGGGCAAGTATGCCCCTAAGCTGTTGTAAGCGTCACAGACCATCACTTCTGAATTGAGTGTTTTAATATGGGGAAAATGCACTTGAAGGAAATCAAGACATTTCAGCTAAGAGATTCTTTTATTATTTCCCTCTTCTTACTAAATTATTTAAAGCAATTCTAAGTGTTAGGCAATAATATCAAATATATGTACTGATGATGAGTTTTATATAGTTATAGCATTGTACCTGGCTCGTAGGTATATTGAGATTATATTGGACTTTCAAACTCAAAATAAATATTAAATATTATTCCATAACGTTTTCCTGGGAAAGTCAAGCCGCAGGTTTGATTTTGTTTGAAATGTTGAAGTAAGGAAAGTAAAATAAACAATACGTAGCAAGCAATACTTTGAAGGTAGACCAGAGTGCTGAATCAAGATAAAATTGCTGCATAGGATTACAAAGTTTTACCAAATATTGCCAATATTAGTCGAATGGAATCTAGGACTTAAAATGTTTTAACCGACTTCAAAAGTGAACTAAAGAGTTGACAATGTAATTTACAAAAGACAAAATGTAACTTAATTCGTTAATTAAATTTTGAAATGGCAGCCAAGCAAACCCGTTTTATATCGACTTCTACATGAAACTTAATAGTTGCTTGGACCCCGATGCAATAATATACTATACAGGGTGGCCCAGGAAGGTGGGCGGTTACATGTTACTCATAAAATATCCATATTAAAACTGAAAATTTGGCAATGTAGGTAAAGTTCTATGTGTAGACATGTAGACATTATTGG
>CM067222.1:42323313-42538050 GCA_034190945.1 Octodonta nipae | reverse complement strand
TATATATGTGAAGTTTTATATGACGTTTAGATGACGAGGTTATCAACAGTACAAATGATATTGTGTACCGCTCTCAACGCACGCAGCCCAAGAACAATGATGATCGTCTGGCCCCTTATCTAAATATGATGTATCTGATCGGGACGAATCAGAACAAAAGTGGGGGCAGTATCACAGAAGCTATAACTACACCCAAGGGAGACCCTGTATTTCAGGGGCGGATCCAGGATTTACATGGGGGGGCTTGATCTCTCGTTTTGGGGAGGGGCTTGATCTCGTTGGGGGGGGGGGCTTGACATCACTGAAGGTTGATTTTTAACGCAATAAACACTAAAGAAGCATACCACTCAGATGATGTTAGGGGGGGCTCTAGTCCCTTAGCCCACCCACTGGATCCGCCAGTGCTGTCAGCCAATGGTAATTGACATTTTGGGGAAAATCTACTGATTTCCAACTTAGTGACATAGAGCAAAATTCTCGTGCTTCAACCGGTATATGAAAAAATGATTTGACATTAAATGTAAGATTGTAATTTGAATTCATAAGTTGTGTTATATTTTAGTATATTCCTCAACCAGCTGAGACAGTACCTGTATAGTTTGCAGATGTCGAATTCCTCATATTGTTTAAGAGTGCCTTTGCTCTTAATCTAAAGTTGATTGTAGTTAATATTGGCCGGAAAAGCTCAGCACAAAGTCTCTTGACTCTTTGCCATATATAAGTGTATGTATGCACAATACTCAAACCAAAATTCGACCATTTACCTGAGAGTAATTACAAATGAACATATGAGAAACACATAGCACTAAATCGCCACTGAATTGTTGATATGCATTTGCCTTAATATTGTTACGAAATTTACCCAAAGCCGACCCTTTTCATTTCAGACAACAATCTCTTTGAGATAAAAAATAGTTCTCGAAAAGACTCGGCACCTGTAGGAGTGATGATGATTTTACGAGAATTTTCTATGCTGGTCTTATAAAGGAAGCAGCCACGATGGAGAGTTCAGTTATACCGCGACGACTATCCTATATGGGAATGTTATTGTCATATTTGATCATCAGCTGTTTTAATGCAAATAAAGTTCTAGAAAAGTGAAAGTGAATATCAGTTTTAATAATTTTTAAATTGAACCCACGGACTATATTTGGAATATAATGAACTGGATATTGAAGTCATTTATTATCAACGAGTTGACACTATTGGAAAATTACTTCAAGGCCAAATTGGTCGACTATGTTCGTTATGAACTCTCTTCAACTTCCTCAATGCCGGCAGCCAGTTTTTAATGCCTTTATATATTAGTTATCGAATATTATGAATATTTAGCTGCAATATATAGTGTAATTCATTAGTTTTTTATTTATTTATTGTTTTGGATGAGTTATAAACTTGGAATGTTTCAAAACATTACGATTTTGTAACATTAATTTCGAGATAAAATTGTACTAATTCTTACTTTTGATAGCTTATTGCTGTTTCCACCGTAATCTAGAAACAATCTGCAAATAGTTGAAATTACGTTTTTTTCAATTCAAGTACTGTTAACTGTACAAATCTTTTTAAACCAACTCCTAGTTATAAGTGAACAGTTCTCAGTGCATATGATTGATAAGTAACACATTTTATGAATAAACTTTTTCAAATATCATGAAATTTATGTTTTTACATTTTAATTCACTGCTTTGATTTGTAAATATATTTATTGACAACTGTAAACAATAATCCTGTTCTTTACATTCGCAATATTTTTAAAACAAAAATCAATAAAAGAGCTTACTGATAAAAGTTCAAAATCGCAAGAATGTATTTTAAACATCTAAACCATAGTTAAGTTATATTTCCTTTAAGAGTTCCAATAGCTACGATTTTACAGAAATATTTTACCTTGCCCATCATCTAGTTCGCTTACTTTGACAATGGCGATTGTTGTGCGATAAATTGTGAAGATTGTGACTGGCGAAATCCATTTAAAAGGATTCAAGAGGCGAAACTTTAATGGGTATTGTTACCTAGACTTTTATTAATTATCCCTCATGAAATCGAGCTTAGTCATACACTGTGTATTAATTGATAGTTAAGTACCATTTTTATCTTGTATCCATCAGCAAAGAGGCATTATATCTATACCGTATTAGATCCAAGAGCAAGGTTTCAGTATAATATAAGACAAAATGTTTTTGAGGAAAAATAAAATGTGAACTAACTAAACTACTAAAATAAAAAAACTAAAATATTTTTTTTCTAGTGAGCTCAAATTAACTAAGACTATTAACGGTTCTTGTACTTATCAACTATAAAGATCAATTAAAATTTAGTTAAGTAACAGACAGCGACTCTTAATTAAGATTTTCTTGTACTAAAGAGATTATGAAACGAACACAATTCACAATTAAGATTAAGAAGTACCTACTTAAAATATCTTCGCATTAACGTTATATTTTGCGGGAGGTAACTTTATTGTGTACTGCAAAAGAAAAAATCATATACAGGGTGTTCCTAAATTGGAGGTACAAACGAAAAGGGGAGATTCCTTGAATAGTTTTAGGAAGAAAAAGTCCCATAAACATGGGTCCGCAAACGTTTCGTTTTCAAGATACAGAGTGTTAAAGTTTCAATTTTTTTCAAGTTTTTTCTCATAGTATCTGCACTTCACAAGATATGCAAATGAAATTTGGCATAGATATTACAATTAAGAGTTTACACCTTGTGACATGCCAATTTCGATTGCAAATCTACAGGGTGATATTTTTTCGGGAACACTGTCCACTATTGTCCTTCAGAACTTTTTTTTGGTGAGCAAATGGTACTTTCAAAAATTGTAAAGAAAAGCTTTGTTGTTATACCAAACTTCATGTTCTCTTGTAGTTTTGTCGTATCTACTACCGGTTTCGAGAAAAAAATTTTGAATGATTCTCTTGAAATCCTCAGAAAATTCCGAATTGTCATAGAAATCTAGTTACCTACCTAGTAGGCTGTGGTGAATGAATAAATTTATTGTTAGTTTTGACACATCAAATTAAGCTCCTGTGTTTTGAAAATTTTAATATCAAAACATGCCGAATTTTACGAATTGTATGGTCTTGCAAATGGTAATTCAAGAGAAGCTAAGCGTCTTTACATGAAACGCTATCCCAATAGAGTGATGCCTGGTCATCGGATGTTCTCTTATATTCACCATGACTTTTAAAATATCTTTAAAATAAAAAGACAAAAAAACATGTTAGTTTATATTTACGGGGAGACACATTTTACACTTATCGGTCACCCTGCAGTTTCAACCCTCAGCGGGGGTGAATGTCACTTCTACAAGTTTAATACAAAGTGGTAATCATGTGATACCTTTTTAAAGGTCTCTTTTTTGCCAATCTTCTGAAAGGCAATTTTTTTAAATCAGATTATTTTTTACAGAGTAATGACCTAGAAACCGTAAAAAGATAAGATAAACAAGTGAGAAAAAATCCTTAAATGTTTTTGGAAACGATATTTGCGACTGTAAATATAAACAATTTATTATTAGTAGTGGTTTCGTTACATATTGACCATCAAATTTCGACAATGGTTTATTCTTTACAAGAAAGAAAATATATTTATTTATGGGGAAGAACAACGCTGCGCATGCCGAACTGCTCATGTTCTTAAAACGTTACGCCAAAATAAATTCTTCCCTACAAAATACAGCAGCTTTTGCAACAGTTTGCTAAGGATGATTATAACAGAAGGTTAAAATTCTGCAAATTTTTATGATGAAGCAGGTTTTTTTAAATGGGTTGTCAATAAATATAATTATAGATACTGGAACAATACCAATCCACAAGTGAACAAGTGAAGAGCACAACCAACATCCTCAGAAAATCAACGTATGGGCCGGAATTCGGAAGTAAAATTATTGGTCCTTTATTCGTGGAAGAAAATTTAACTTGCGAATTGTATTTGGAGTTATTAGAAAATGTGATGAATCACCATATAGCGGAATCTTTAGAAAACCAAAAAGTTCAAGATGGAACTTTGTTGCTAGATGAAGAAACCTATCTTTTCGGAGCACCTTTACATTATGAATTATCTGTACGAAACTGGCTTAATGAGACATTTCCAGATAAATGGATTATTATTAAAAACTTAAAGCCTTGACTTTTTTTATGGAGACATCTAAAAACGGTGATGTATAAAAGTCAAACTCGCGATATACCTAAACTTAGACGTAGACTAGTGGAGGAGTGTAAACCGATTACAGCAGAGACGCTTCAAAAAATGCAGAAGGAATTCGAGCTCCGACTTTACCATTGTCTTACTAACAATGGCGGACATTTTAAACGTTTAATTTAAGTACAAGGTAATTCTAACGCTAATACAATATTAATAATGCAAATACAATGTAAATACGAATAGTTACTATTTTAATTTTAATGATTAAAATGGCATTGCTCTGTAAAAAATATAATCTGATTTAAAAAATTTATGTGTCAAAAGATTGGCAAAAAGAAACATTAAAAAAGTGGCATTACATAATACCCTTTTTATTTAAACCTATAGAAGTGATGTTCACCCCCGCTTAGGAGGGAGCTATCAACCGCAAGCAGTAATTTTCAATATTAAACAAGATTTCAGATACCGCCATGACGATTAATTATGCTAGTGTTTCTAATACTTACTCTAACCCATAAAGTTAATAAATTTCATTTTCCTAGAAATAATACCAATAATTTTATTAGGGCCTATAAACTAATTCTTGAGGTAAGTAGTAATTTTGAATAGACTTATTTCAAGTTTCTGGGCTGTAAGCAAAACTTAAGTGACCTATATGCAATCTTGAATGATGGAACGGAAACTTATAATTATTTTAATAAATGGGTTTTGTTGAGGTTTTGGATTTATATTCAATTCAGATTTACTTCTTAAACACAGCAAAAGTTAAATAGCCTTATATCTCCAACTAATTTGAGTGATAATGTTACGTTCACGTCGAGACACATTATGTCCACAAGAGTTGTCATATTAAAATGCATTAACTAGGTATGTATTGTAAAGGAGATTTTGTTGTCAAATGCTTACAATCAAATTTATACGGAATAGGCAAACACTAGACATCTGGAAACAGACTGGTTAATTAAGAACTTCAACATTACAAAAAGTAAGAAAAATAAAATTGTCGATGTTAAAATCACACTTGAGCTATCCTGATATTGTGACGATGAATCAAATGTGTCTGGTTCAATACTCCAGTATTGTCGGAATCTGAAAAACATAACAATAACCATCCGAAGTACCACTTGTTTATTTGGTCAAGAAGAGAAAAATATGTTACAAAATTACTCCAAAGGAAAATACGAAATAATAAAAAATGTTGCTTTATGTTATGCGAAATATTCCGATTCACGTATTCTTAATAGTATGATATTAGTAAACATGGCCTCAGTGAGGTATCAAAAAAACTTTCCCCTAAGTACCCGATCCTAGGCATCTTGTTTCATCTTATCGTAATTCCTACATTTAATGATGCCAGTGAGCATTCTTTGATCTCCCTTTACTTTTAATAGTTTGCATTTCTCCTTACACTATTTTCCTTCTTTTGTCTCTTTATAAAATGTCTCTGATCCAGCTAGTTTACCTTTCTCTTATAACTGAGCATTTGATGTTCGGTGCTGCTGTATGTCAAAACTCTCAAGATATTTTTCTTCTCTTTGTCTTAGTTTTCTGGTCCGTATCAACCACACGCCAGATGTAGTTTTTGGCAAAACGTTTTCTCAGCTTCAAGCTATTTTTTTTCCTTTGACAAATGGTGTTTTGCCCCTGGCTATTTTGCTTTTAATTTGATTTCTTCAGTTCAACTTCAAGTTGAATTTATTATTCCTCCCACATATTTAAATTTACTTGTTCCAGTTGTCGCCCTCCTAGCATAATCCTCACATCTTCTACTATTTTGTCCACTCCCATAACCCTTTGTTTTTCCAAGATCTATCTTCATATCATCTTACTAATTTCGCTTATTTTCCAGACCATATTTTGTAATTCATTTTCTGTTTTTACAAGGACTTCTTGATCATCAGCATACTTAATATTTTTCACTTTTTAATCCCAGGTGTGACTTCATGTGCTTCATTTATCGATTTTTCACCATATAAATTGAATAGTGTCGGTGACATTCAGCAACCTTGTTTCACTACTTCTTCTATGATTGTTTCTTCATTTTCCACTTTACCACTAGTTTTCGTCGTTTATAAAACTGTAGGATGAGGTGTCAGTCTTTCCACTACACTTCAATATTGTTTGAGGTCAGTAATTTCCTTGTTTTTGTGTAAAAAACAATAATAAAATGGTTAGCAGGAAAAGCGACATATTCGTTTACGGAATTATTTTCCCACAGTTGAACATAAGCGTATCAATTGAGTTTTACTAAAGTCATATATCCTTCAAACAAAACTACATTTTGCCTGAATAAATGAATGTTTTGATAAAAGATAAAAGATTTGAAAATAATATTACATATTGGTAATTAAGCCATAAAATAGTGTTTGTTATTATGTGCATCATTTAATGAGTTTAAAGAAATTTTTACTTTTGTATTATATCGTTGTACTATTTTAATCCTTAATTTAAGCATATGCAATGTGAACATGATAAGAAGTAGGTGTAAACTAAAAACTATCATGACTTTGTGATGAGCTGATTAGGTTTCAATTTATCTAGTGAAGTAGTACAGACAAATTTTATTGTCAGATTGAAAGCATCAAGAAGTTTTTGTGTCTTCTTAATTTTATTTTGGTATGAAAAACTGCCCACAAATGTCCATTTAAACCAAATATTATCATCATTTTAGGAAAATGTATTTCCTTTCCAAACTTATCATATATTTTTTAGAATGACTGAGTAAAGAAAGGACGTTTTGTATGTGAATCAATATCACTTTTGAGAACATTAAATCATAGTAAATTCCGTGAATGTGGAGACTCCGACATCCTAACGACTACATTCACATATCGTCTTCAGCATTTTTCCAAGAGGTTGTCACTTTACAATGTTATTTCTATTACCCCTGAATTTATTAAGGTAGTTTCTTTCTCTAAAATACTGATATTGAATTCTTGACTTCGGAACAGGAATTTATGGACCAGTGCTTTGACAAAAGAACGCCTATGAAATCTGAAATAATCCTACGAATTCAGATTTAGAATATGAAGGTGAAAATATGTGCGTTGGTGAAATTCTATCTTCACACAATTATTTGAATCTTGACAGTTTAATATCTGTACCTAGCGTTATATATTTTTTATTGCAACAAATACGTAGGTAAATCTTGTAGTCATATTAAATCTTCGCTTATTGGCTGTATGCATGAATATAGCCACCAAACTAAAGGAGGCTCTAAAAAGTCTTAATAGCAGTCATTAAAGGAGGCTCTAATCAGTCAAATTGATCAATATTAGGTCATGTTAACGCGAACTAGATTTTTATTAAAAGTTATATCAAATTGAAAATAATATTTTAAGACCACTAACGAGGACACGCGGGTCGACCCGACCACGATTGACATCTTAATGCTAAGGCTGACGGTACACACGTCCGTCGTCCGCAAAACATGACCACCCACGTTAGGTTCTTACCTTTCTTTAAAATGCGTTTTTTTATGAATGGATATATTCATTCTATTCCCTCAACTACATTTTGCAAGGATGAAAGATATTTCGACCAATTTGTACCCTTTTTTGCTTGCCTTCGGTGTTAATTTTATTCATGCAGGTGTTTTTCGATCCTTCAGTCCTATCCGCCAAAGGTCGGTAACTACAAAAGCCTGACTCGATTCAAGGGATCCATGGTTCGGGTCGTTTCCTAGTAGGACATTTCAATAACTGCCAGGCCAAAATATTGCAATAAAAAGTAATAGTTCAGTTACTGGAGGTTTTTAAGTTATATAACAGTTAACAACAAAAATTTGTATATTTCAATGTTCTTAAATTTGCTCTTTTCACTGGTAGATTGAATCCTAATAATTTTCAACGTTCTTCTCGGACGACGGACGTATAGGGACGTGTTTGTGTGTGTTAAAAATTGGTGCTTACATTTTTTATGTAAGTGGAAGGTTGTAAATTATACATGAATTATACGGGCTAAAGGCGTGTTCTCACGAGTCAAGCTTAGGTGTCTGGTTTTAGCAGATCAACAAAAGCTGAATTGAACTTTTTTGATCAACTTTTCAAATAAAACGTACGAATGGTATGCACCTTTGTTAAAAGAACTAATAATTATATTATATAAATTGGACAAATGTCGCAAGAAATGTCGGGTTAGATAGTGTATTGTAAGATAAAATATTTTACAAAAATCAGAAAACTCGCTGAATGAGTTATCATTAAAGGAAAAACAAATCACTTAAGAAAGTCTGAAGAAAATATTAAAAGTTCAGGATGTATAAAAATGTAGCAATTGTTACTGACGGATCCCGATGGAAGTAAATGTTTCTCTCCATACTCTCGTTTGTTCTTACAAAGCAAAGTGAGTGAGGACGACTAAAACATTTCTCATTTTATTATGACTGTTATTTTTTGACAATTTTACATTTTTGGTATTATTAGCATTTGATAAGTTTCCCACTTTGAGATTTTTGATTTTGGCAAATTTGATACTGTTGTAAAGTCCGTGGGTTCAATTTAAAATTATAAAACTAATATTCACTTTCACTTTTCTAGAACTTCATTCAAAATTCAAATAAGACAATAACATTCCCATATACGCTAGTCGTCGCGATATAATTGAACTCTCCATCGTGGCTGCTTCCTTTATAAGCCAGCATAGAAAATTCTCGTAAAAATCATCATCACTCCTACAGGTGCTGAGTCTTTTCGAGAACCATTTTTTATCTCAAAGCATTTGTTGTCGTACTGAAATGAAACAGGGTCGGCTTTGGGTGAATTTCGTAACACTGCCCCCCCTTTAATTCTGATCGTCCCCTCCATGGTAGGGAGCGAGTCGATCTAAATGAACCACCTTCAATTTAACCTTGGGGTTTCGACGGATCCGGTAGACGACGTCATTAAGTCTCTTGACCACCTCGTATGGACCATCCCAGGTGGGTGTAAGCTTTGGGGATTTACCCTTGCTTCGTTGGGGGTTGTACAGCCAGACTTTGTCCCTCTCATGGCACCCGACTAAATTGGCCTTGAGGTCGTATAGCGTCTTCATCCGGTCACTGGTGGCCAACATCTGCGTTCGGGCTAATTCGGGTATTGCCAGCATGTTATGTCGGAGCTTATCGGCATAATCGTCGATGTCTTGGGGAGGTTCTTCGGGGGAGCCAAATGCCAAATTGCAGAGTAATCGCAGTTCCTTTCCGAATAGGACCATGGCTGGGGTCAGGATTGTACTATTATGTACGGCAGAGCGATATGCCAACAGGAATATAGGGGAACATGCTCATCCCAATCAAGCTGGTTATTGCTGACGACCTTGGATAGGTGTTGTTCCAAGGTCCTGTTGAATCTTTCCACCATTCCGTCTGACTGTGGGTGTAATGGTGTTGTTCTCGTTTTCCTGATCCCCAACATCGTGCAGACCTTCAGGAATTCATTCGATTCGAAGTTACGGGCCTGGTCTGAATGTAATTCCATCGGGACGCCAAACCTGCTGAATAGTTGTTCTACTAGCACCGTCGCTACCGCGGTTGCCTCTTGGTTGGGTATCGCAAATGCATCAGGCCATTTGCTGAAGTAATCCATTGGGACCAGAATGTATTTATTCCCCCTCTCAAACTCGGGAAACGGACCGGCGACATCCATGGCAATTCTTTCTTACTGGCTGCACAGATGGCACATTTGCGGCACCAAGCTCTGACGTCTTCGAAGTAATTCAGCCAGTAGTACCGCTGGCGAACTTTGTCAAGGGTTTTATTCATGCCCAGGTGGCCTCCGGTAATCCCATCATGTACTTCGGTCAGGATGGCTGGTACCTTTCTCTTCGGAACTACTAGTTGGGACTTGGTTTCTCGTCCATCAGCGTTTTCCCAGACTCGCTTGAACATTCCATTGTCTACTCTTAGAGAGTCCCATTGAGCCCATAGCGATTTCAGCACGCCTGAGTATCTAGCTACCTCGTCCCATGGTGGCCTGGGTGCCCCTCTCATTTTGAGTGACAAGATTGGTTCGATGTCTGGATCAGCCATTTGGTCCTGGATGCACTGTTCCGTTGTCCAGTCTTCATTGGCCTGCACTCGGATCTGCCTGATGGAGATACCCTCTCGCTGTTCCGTCTTCAGACAATGTCCGCATTCCGCTCTACAGGGTCTTCTGGATAGGACATCGGCATTATTGTGCAAACGGCCGGCACGGTGTTCCACCTTGAAGTCGTATTGCTGTAATTTTTCCATCCATCTGGCCAGTTGTCCTTCCGGTGTCTTCATGTCCAGCAGCCATTTGAGTGCGGCATGATCTGTTCGGATTAAGAAATGACGACCATAGAGGTATTCGTGGAAATGGTCTACATCCCTTATTATTGCAAGAAGTTCTTTTCTGGTGACGCAATAATTTCTTTCCGGTTTCGAGAATCCACGGCTGTAATACTCGATCACCCTCTATTCACCATCTTGCACCTGGGATAGGACGGCCCCCAAACCTGTGTTGCTGGCGTCGGTGTCTAAGATAAACTTGCCGGACTGTGTAGGAAAGGCTAAGATTGGGCTGGAACATAGTGCTGCCTTCAGTCGCCTGAATGATGTTTCGCAATCCTGATTCCAATGGAAGGTCTCTTTCTCAGTGGTCTGCCGATGTAGAGGGACGGCGATGGTGGGAAATCCCTCAACAAAACATCGGTAGTATGAACAGAGGTCCAAGAAGCTTCTGAGTTCATGCTTGTCTCTTGGGACTGGCCAATCACGGATGGCTTCTATCTTGTCTTCGTTGATGCGGATTCCTGACTCGGAAACGACGTGGCCCAAAAACTCTACTTCTTTTTGGAACAAGGAACACTTCTTCGGATTGAGTCTCAGGTTGGCGTTATTAATTCTGGAGAATACATCGCCCAGGTGCTTCAGATGGTCGTCGAATGTCTGGCCCATGACTAGAATGTCGTCGAGGTATACTAAGCACGTCCTCCATGTTAACCCTCTCAGTACATACTCCATTATCCTCTCAAATGTAGCGGGTGCATTACATAACCAAAAGGGCATGACCGTGAACTGAAACAACCCTTTACTGGTGAAGACCGCTGTCTTCTCTCTGTCGTTTGCGTGTAGACCAACCTGCCAATATCCACTTTTTAGGTCTAGTGTGGAGAACCAACGGGAGCCTGCTAGTGTGGTCAAAGTGTCATCGATTCGGGGTAGTGGATAGCTGTCTTTCTTCGTGACGTCATTCAGCTTTCTGTAATCCACACAAAATCGGGTGGTTCCATCCTTCTTTTTAACTAGCACGACGGGAGCAGACCATGGGCTGATGGATGGCTCAATAACTCCACTCTGTAACATGGACTCGATGTTTTCCTCGACTGCCTGGTAGTCGTCTAGGTGGTATTCTGATGGGTGAGCCTTTCCGGTATCTATTCGATGCTGGATGATGTTGGTGCGACCGGTGGTTCCATCTTGACTGTTAAAAATTTGCCAGTGCTTTATGATAAATTGCTTGGCTTTCTTCTGGTTCTCTGGTGTCAGGTGTGTCAAATGGTCAGCAAACTGTTGTAGGAACTCTTTACTGGGCCCTGTCTCCTTCACCGACGTCTTCTACTCTTATTCGCAATTGATGATGGTCTCTACTGGCTGGAAACAATTCTGATATCGTTGTTGGACAAATTCAGGACTCTGATTGGTATATCTCGTCCGGTTTTAACTATAGCCCGTCCAACTAAGTAGTCATGAGCTAAGTGTACGGGCTCCACCATTCCAACGCAGCTCCCAGGATTGCTGTCTAGCTGCCCATGAATAATTTGTTCCGTTCGACCGGGAATTCTAGCTGAAGACTTTGCCACAATTTTTATGGGGGTGACTAATGTGTTGACGGGCCGTGTCAATACAAATTCCTCATTTAGGAACCGAAGAACATCATATCTCGGATCGAACATAAATCCATGTTGGCTAATTAGGTCAATTCCCAGTATAAAATCGTCCTCAATATTCGCTACCAGGACCCTATGCCGGATCCAGTTGTCCCCTATCTGTAGCACGACATCTGCCTCAACCTGTATTGACATGGACTTGCCGGTGACTGTTCTGACCTGCATGTTGTTGGTAACTGGCCGAATTTCTGATGCTCTCAAGACCCTAGACTTGGCAATGGACACAGCGGCGCCGGTATCGGTGCTGATGGTAACTGCTTGCCCAATGATGGTGCCTCTGATGACTAGGCTGCCGCTATCTGGGCAAAATCCCCGGATGGATAACGTTTTGGGGGCTGGTGGAGGGACAGTCAGCATTCGCCCCCTTATGCTGACTGGCTGACGGTCCCTGGACATGTTACTGTTCTGTTGGTTACCCCTGGTCGGTGATCGTTCAGGTGGCCTCACTCGACAATCACATTGGAAGTGTCCTGTCCTTCCGCAGCGGTAACATGCCCCTCTGGTGCCAGTTCTTTGTGACCGTTCTAATATTTTGTTCAGACCAGCCAGCACCGCTTGAAATGGTGACTCTGACTCTTCCTGGTTGAAGGAAACTGCTCGGACTATCGGCTTCCAAAGCTCGAAGTAGATCTTCATTACTCTTCTTGACGCCACTCAGTCTAAAATTTCTTTGAACTTCCACATCTCTGATGTCGTTTATGAAACTCTGTGTGGCCAATTGTTCTTTCGTTTCCTCTGGCAGGTCTGGGTAGGACAAGTGAACTAACCGTCTATTCTCTGCTTCGAATTCTTGAAGGCTTTCACCGGATTTTTGCGTTTTCCCACTGAGTTGAACTTGGTATACCTGGCTCAAGGATTGATTGTCGTATCTCTTGTCCAGAATGGCGATGATCTTGTCAAAATTTCCTTGTTCATCCACTGGAATGCTTTGGAGGAGTTCTAGGGCCGGACCTCTTAACGAAATTACCAGAGAGGTAGTTTTTTCTTCACTATCCCATCCATTAGCTGTAGCCACTGCCTCAAATTGTTGTTCATACATGAGCCAAGATGAACTGCCATCAAATGTGGGTGGTTTGCTAACGGAACCTTTGGTACTCACTGTGTGCTGGTATTTCCCTTTCTGCAGATCTTGTTGCAATTTTTTAATTGATGTTTCCACTTTATCTTGTACTTCACGGTGAACTGCGTCTTTAATTGAACTGATTTCAACGTTTACCTGGCTTTGGATAGCACTTATTTCAAATTTCCCCTGGTTCTAAATGGAATCGATGTCATCTACTTTGGTTTCAAGAGTATCCACGGTATTTTTTAAGACCTTTATGTCATCGTTTATTCCTCCTATGTTTGATTCCACTGTTTGCATTCGTTCATTAACTGTGTCATTAACTTGCCATACTATTTGTATTAATTGTTCAAATTGCAGTTGTCTTTTCTCTTCAGTTACTTTAAAGTCATTTTGTCGTTTTTCTTCTTGTATTTTAAATTCATTTTGTCGTTTTAGTTCAAGTTGATCTTGTTTTTCAACAAATTTCGAGAATAATCCTTCCATTAAATTTTGTTGTTCGCTTTTCATCGTAGTAACAAGATTTTCTAATTCTATTTTACGTTTTTCATCAAAAGATTTTACTAACCTTTCTTGAATTTCTTCTTGATGTTGTTTTTCCGTCTTGTCACGTTATGTAGAATCTGTGCAAATTTTTCGTCCAGTCCCTCTGTAACCTGCTTGACTATTTTTTTGGTAGTTTCGTCCACACTACGGGTTTCCATAAATCAAATTAGGATTTTAACTGCACTTAATCCATTACTTCTGGTCACCAGATTTGTTGTAAAGTCCGTTTGTACAATTTAAAATTATAAAACTAATATTCACTTTCACTTTTCTAGAACTCTATTTACATTAAAACAGCTGATTCAAATATGACAATAACATTCCGATATACGCTAGTCGTCGCGGTATAACTCAACTCTCCATCGTGGCTGCTTCCTTTATAAGCCAGCATAGAAAATTCTCGTAAAAATCATCATCACTCCTACAGGTGTCGAGTCTTTTCGAGAACCATTATTTATCTCAAAGCATTTGTTGTCGTACTGAAATGAAACACGGTCGGCTTTGGGTAAATTTCGTAACAATATATTTGTGAAATCTTTCACATTTTGGGAATTATTGACTTTTATAACACTTTGGCATTTTGATATTTTTGACATTTTTGATATTTGTGCCATTTTTGACATTAGTGCAATTTTTAATATTTTGATCATTATTGATATTTTAGACATTTATGTCAGTTTTTGCATTACAACATTTTTGACTTTTTGACATTGATGATCGACATCTAGAATAGAGTATTTATGTGACATTGACATTTTAGATGTTTTAGATGTTCTTAAATATTTTATTACCTACTGTCATTTTAGGTTTCTGCATTTTTCTCAATTTTATATTTTTGTTATACCAGATATATTTAATATACTTACCGTTTTGGGGTTTTGATATTTTAGTATTTTTTTGAGATTTATTTTCATTTTACAAATTTTTGTTACTTGATATTTTATATATTTCCGACATTTTTCATTTTTTTGAGATTTCACTTGTTAATTATTAATAAGTTAGTCACACTTTCATTGTCCATCACCCCATAAATTGAATATTGGCAAACTAAACAACCTTTATCTCTTTATATTTTATTAGCGATATAGTCAATTTCGCGAATGTATCACTTTTTGTCTGGATATTAAATTTCAGAAATTCCCCTGACCCCATCATCATAAAATTTGTATCCCACAGTGTAATTTTCAATTCCTAATAGACATTTTACAATAGTTTCAGTACTTTCAGGGATTACTCTCCACAAACAAAGAAATTTTACCCTTCATATTACTAAACATATTGAAATTTGTCATCTCGCAAATTCTCGTGAGTGCAATGATATGATGAGACAAGCAATCTCGCTAAAATTAAAGCTATTATTTCGAGATATTTAGTTTAGCTAAAGTAAGACCAGAATTTTTTTGACACCTAACTCAATGCATTTTTCGTGCTTCTTTATTCTATATTTATTGATTTTCATACCTCTTGAAGCTGATTCTTCAAAAAAAAATCAGTTTCAGTTTATTGATCAGAATAATTAATTATTAATTACAGTATATACAGGGTATTCCATCTCAAATGAGTCACCTTGAATATCTTGGTTATTTTCATAACTATTGCAAAAAGAAAACACTGCTCGATTTTTGTTAGGAGGGGGAAATTTTTTGAGGTGAATTACCGTTTGCGCGTATTCCACATAAACAGGCAATTCAATGGTCTAGACATTTGATATAGGCAAAATGGGTGTTGTCGTATATCATTTGAAAGTCCTTTTTACGGACTATGCCGTCGTCATAAAAAATTTTATTGCAATTTCTGTACATGTAATAATTAAAGAGTACTAAAAAAACGAATTTACATTACAATACAATGCCTCTAAAGCAGATCTTCAAAGTGTCTTCCATTGACTTCCATACAAGAGTACAGCCTTGACTGAAAGCCGTCTCTGGCATGGGTCAGCATAGTCGGTGTTAACTGGTGTGGCGTAGTGAGGAGGAGCTCCATCTTATTGGGAATGCAATTACTCTTGGTAATAAAGGCTTACCAGCTCAACACGTTCTTGCAATGTGTAAACCATAATTATCTCTTATATTTTCAACAAATCAGTAAAGTAATAACTAGACAGATATATGTACAATGCTTCAAATGCTCGAATAAAGGTCAGTACAGATAAACACACTTGCTGTAAATATCAGCAAAAAAAAGTAAAATAAATGAATGTTTACATTTAATGTTTTTCTTGTATTGTGTGTTAGTATAGGGCGCGGCATTGAAACGGGATGGTATAAGGGCGTACTATAAAAGAACTCCTTTTTAATACTTTTCCATGCAGTAAAAACTTTTAATTTAATAAACCGGTTTTACTACTAGGTCCGTTAGGTTTTCTGTTACATGAACAGGAATTGCAATAACAAACATTATTATGAAAGTATAGTCCGTAAAAAGGGCTTTCAAATGATATACGACAACACATATTTACCCTCATCACAAATCTCCATGTCATTGAATTCGCCTGTTTATGTTGAGTGCGCGCAAGCGCTAATTTACCTCAAAAAATTTCCCCCTCGAAACGAAAATCGACCTGTTTTTTTCTTAATGCAATAGTTTTGAAAATAACCAAGATATTTAAAGTGGCTCGTTTGAGATGAAATACCCTGTATTCTTATTTTATATATGCATAGTAATTCCTACAAAGTTAGACAAGTTATCTGCATATAGGCTGGCCACTTATCCTTATAAATTAAATTTTTTGTTACGATTCTAGTTGTGGTACAATTCTATTTACTATCAACAGAAAACGTATCCGTAATATTATTAATAATACATAGTTATCAGTTGACATTTTAATTTTACTTTACATATTTGTAATGGAAATTTTCAACACGTGCACGTCGGAAAGTTGCAATCGACCTATATAGTCGATAAAAGTTGCAAAAGAGTTTCCACTTAAGAGCAATTTTTCAGTGAGCATTGAACACTAAAGTTGGACCTGTCTCAGTTTTCTTAAGGACGGTATATTCACCCAACAGTAAAGTGTCAAGTAACTCTTGTCAGTTAAGTTTACTGGCAGGATTAGTTTTAATTCTTTATATTCACCAAATATTCTGTCAGGTCAGTAGTAAAAAGAATCGATTTTTTTTCTGTGTGGTATTTACAATTAATAAATGCATATGGTAGGAAAAATTATTTCATTTCTTTTGTTTTATGTCCGTTTTTCCATTGAAATGGCTCTTAATTTTACAGAGGATTAACGAAAATAGTTATAGATCACAAATTGATTCAAAATGTTCACAATGTTAAAACCTATTGCGTATAAAAATATTGACGGTGGACGTTATATATCTTCAATAATCACAATTTCTTCTTCGAAAAGGATATTGTCCAGTACTTTTGTCTAATTCTGGATTCTCCCAACTAAAGCTCACCTTCGGCTTTTCCTTACACGGTCATTGATTCACCTGTGACTGTTCTTAGCCTCATACAGTCAGAATATATTGGATAGATGTCTGCTTCCTCAAGAATTTTTGACTTAACTATTGAGACAGAAGCACCAGTGTCAAATGGGATAATGATATTCTTGCCGCTGATGGTACCTTGAATGAGTAAACTGCCTCCATCTTTACAAAATCCTTGGATAGATACTGTTCTGGGGGCTGTTGGATGGTTAGTCAGCATTCACACCTCCATGCTGACTACTTGTAGTTTTCCTGGTCGTTAGTATTACTGGTTTGGCTGTCTCTGCCTGTAGATGATGATCGATGAAGCAGCCTAACTCTACAGTCTCTTTTTAGAAGGACAGTTCTTCCACAACGGAAACATTTCACAATGGTAGGCTTGGTCTTATTTTTCCGTGTTGGGTCTTCTAACACCTTTTTCATCTCTAACAAGAACTTATTAAACATTTCTTCCATTTTAGTTCTGCATTCTTGGTTTTGAAATATTTATAACTACTTTAATTTCTAAAGCACGCCGAAGGCTTCACTGCACTGTTTGATGTCACTTAATCTCAGGCTTCTTTGGGTTTCAACATCCCTAATCATAACTTCATTTTGTATTTTGTCTTCAAATATTTCTTGTACATGGTGAATTTCATTCTGAAATTTATGAATCTCACTTTACATTTTTTTCAATATTATCAACACTATTTTCTACTATTTTGTCTATTCATGGGTTTTCTCTCCTCCAAATTTTTTCCTGTAACAGATAAGTATTTAAAAATTGTATATGTAGAACAAAGTGTAGTAAGGCAATTTCGTAAAATTGCCCGGATTACTGGCTGTCTGTACAGAGATTCTTCCTCACAGTTTTTCTGAGAGAAAGAGATGTCTATAAAATGATCAACCAGTATTCCTGTATATAAGTAATGTATTGTATATTGTGTAATACTTATCTGTGTATGGAGACGTTTCAACTCCGAGTCTGGAGTCGTTGTCAATCTTTTAGTGCTGTTTTCGAGGTTTTTTTCTAAAAAATTTTCGCTTTGATTTTGAATTTATTGTTTGTCAAATTTTTTGATTTTCTACTGTCTGAATTTCCTTAGTCACTTCGTCAACTTCTGATTGTATTTCCGTTATTTTGTTGTCAACTAGTGCGTTTACATTTTTAATTAATAGCATCAGTTGCTGAAATTGTTATTGCTGAAGTCTCATTTCTTACTGCCTTTTCTCATCCATTAATTCCTGTTCTTTTTGTCTGAAATATTGGTATGTGTAGGGTCCTTACCATCATGATAATAATTAGATGTTTCTAATTTGTTCACAAATATAACAGTCCCTGAAGTTTTGGAATTAGTTTATAAGGAACTAAAAACGTCATTTTCTACAGTACAACTATCAGAATATATGGAACTTATAAAGATTTGTCTACTTCAATTTTTTTCTGCTTTAATAGTAAAATATATGAACTAACACATGGCCTTGCGAAGGGCGCACCACCGTCTTCTATTTTGGCCGACATTTTTATGAATATGGACTTTGAAAATGTTCATATTAATAATAACAACAACTTTTATTTTGAATGTACCAAATTTTACTGTAGATATGTGGATGATATCCTTATCAGTTGGAATGGTTCCCAAGACAACCTATCCCATTTTCTGAATTATTTAAATTCACTCCATTCTAGCATTCAGTTTACGCTAGAAATACAACAAAATAATGTATTACATTTCCTTGATCTCACTTTAACGTTAGAAAATGACAATATATGCTACAATATTTACAGGAAACCTCCCCATACAGGTATTATCATTCATAACGATTCCAACCATGCTCTACAACATAAATTATCGGCATTACACAATTACATAAATAGACTGATAAAAATTCCGTTAAGTGAATCCAACTACAATCGTGAACTTGATACAATAAAACAAATCGCTACCCTGAATGGGTTTTGTTCTTCACTTGTGGAGAAACTGTTGAATAGAAAAATAAATAGAATGGTTGAATGCTCAGTTTACCTACCAGAATCACATAACAATAATAACTTCGAGCAATAGAAACCTTATAGTTCATTAACATTCTATGGCAATATTTCTTACAGAATAGCCAACCTTTTCAAAACCACACATAAGCATTTCCATCCAGGCCAAAAATACCCTAGGGAACTTCACATTGAACAACAAAGACCCAACTGATATTATGACTCACAGTTGTGTTTATCATGCAATACATGTGGATCATTTTATATCGACAGAACCTACAGATGCTTTAAACTGCGTTTAAAAGAACATCTTAGATGTCTAAACCATAACTCTTCGGTATTCTCGCCAAGCCAATCATCTCTTAGAGAAAAACCATAAATTTAATGAGACAAAAGAATAAGGGATTGTACCTTAATAATTTAGAACAATTGTAAATTTTGACATCACACAAAAATCATAGTACAGGCATTTTGAATGCACTCAATCTTGATTTTTCGCCCATTTATTCAATTACAATTTAAAACGTGATAGGCCATCTCTGTGCGATGTACATGATTATTAAATACTGTCTAAGTAAATCTATAGTTATATTTATACCACTTTTAAGATTATAATAGAGATGTCAGTATTAACCTGAAGTTTAACAAAAAAATTCCATTTGTAGTTTCTTTGGTTTTTTAATTTAATTTTTTAATAAAAATTTTTCTATTCCGGCTAAAATAATGGTGAATTATTTGTAGACATACCTTTCAAGAACTGATTGTAATTTCAACTATCAACGTGTATTAGTTTTAATAATTTTATTCATTGTGACTGTGAATGTATATGTGAGAATATGTTACTTTGTTAGTCCTGTATGTAAGTTATAATATAATGTTTAACGTATGTTTCTCTTATTTTGATTATAATTTGTAGCTTTTTTATGGGGTGGACGTTGTAGACCCCGAAAATAGTCGTATACAATAAATTGTTAAAAGATTGTGGCTTTTGGGACCTTTGATTTCCTATTATCTTCCAATAGTTTAATCAACTGTTTTTGATATTTTTGTTGGGCCTTCATGGCCTCTTCTAACTTGGCACTAAGCTTATTCAATATCTCTTCGCCTTGCTAATCCATTTTTTCGTGGTATCTTCTATTCACCATTAACAGTTTGTTATCCCTTTTTTAACACAAATTGCTACGGATCCTGTGGATTCAATTAAACACTGTTGGCCAATTAATACTATTTTATTGACGGTGAAAACAAAACCTTAACTTTCAAACTTCAATACAAAATTCTTAAAACGTACAACACAAAACACAATTTACACTTAGAGCATATACTTTACGACTTCCGATACTCAACTGAACTTATGACAAGACTAACTAATTAATGCTCACGGAACACCTATTTATATAAAAATTTTACATTCGAGAGTCCTCGAGAATACTCTATGCCTATGGGGCTAATATCTAATTATATAGATCTTTCCCGAACTGAAAGTTAAACTTGGTTGGTATATACAGGGTCCTCCCTTGGCCGACTTTATAACGTGGCAATATTTTTACAATATGTTGCCATTGTTCGTATTTACTGAACGATTTTGTTATTTTCGAGGTTATTATTATGTCTTGTTCATTTAGTTGACTATTTAAAAAAGATATATATTGAACCCAACGATTTGTTCCATGGCTAACCTTACTCCTGTTTTTGGAAAAAAAACTTCTTAGTAATATGGAACGGATTACTAGGACGAAACTTTGAGAGACTGACGCTTATGTCATTGGAACGGTAATGAAATTTGATATTAGATGAAGTATTTTATGAACAATAAGAAGACATAACAAAAGCACAAACAATCTTAAATCTTAAGAAGTTGTTAAAATAGACAAGCATAACCTTAAATCGGATGATCGAAAATTAAATGAGTCAGATAAGATAATATATATTTTTTTTTACCAAATTAAACACCTATATAAGTGTATAGGGGTTTAATTTGGTAAAATCAAGTCAATCATAGTATCCAAATTTGGGGTGACCATAGCCAAAACTGCCTTTATGTGCCAGATACACAATAAAGAGAGTTCACCATTGTGAATTTGGCTCCTCGTAGAATGGAGCTGGTCAGTGGTTCCCCTAATTACATCCTCTAATAATGCTGGACACCTCTGATATTGGACTGTTTCTAGACGTCCACATTTTGGCTAAAGTCAAATAACGCTCAAACAGGGATTCTCGAAACCATGTAAGATGAATAAAGTCATAATAAAATTGACAGCGTATTTCGTTAAAAACGCAATTTCGATATTATTCACCCTGTAGTATTCGCGTTCTTACACCCTAAACTTGTTTTATGGTGTTCATATGTATTTAGTGTGGCTGCTGTAAATAAAGATTCTCTAGCCACCAGAATATATTTGTTACTACTTTTGGGCTCGAAAATTTTAAATGTTTTATAAAAAGCAACTTTTTCAAACGAAACACCCACATCGCATTGTTTAATTTTTTTTTAGTAAGAATCTTCAGGCTCTTACTGACTGCACACATATCGCTTTTCCGAAACCGGTTTCCAACGTCTTCAAAGTAATTTACCCAGTAAGCCAGTTAACATATCTTTTTCATACCCAGATTAGCACAACTGTGACTTAGTTTCTTTACCAGCAGTATTCTCAGTATTGTTCACATGGTCACATTTTTTACATTTGAGGAATCCAATTGACCCCCGGTAATCTCACATAAGTAAGTACATATGTCAGCATAGCGGTACATTTTTCTTTCCGAGTACCAATTAGGACTTACTATTTGCCACCACTGCTCTTCTAAATTCTCTTGAAAGTTTCATTTTTCTACCTTTAATGATGCCAACTGGGTCCCCAATGATTTCGGAATGCTCCAATCGCTAGCTTATCGGCCCGTCCGCTTCCAGCAATTTTGTAACGTGTAAAAAATTGTAGCTTTTTGACTAGTCTTATGGTTTGGTTGATGGAGATTATGGACCTCTAGTACCACTTGGTGTTCTGGTGCCTGCTTGAGTACCTTATCCGTTGTCTGTTCGACATTTCGCTAAGCCGGCGATATCCAGGACAATACTTGTTTGTTAGCACAGTACAATGTCAGTTAAGTTTGATGCCATCCATAAAATACTTTTCAACTTAAAAATATGTTAGATTAATTAATTTACTCTAATTCGTAATTTATTTGAAGCCGCCCCTGTGCTGTAAAGAATTACGCATGTTTGGTTCATTTGAGTAGGGAGATTTTCTGATTCGAAGAACGCAAACTCAGGAAGAGGTACCCTTTCGTCTAGAAGAGAGTGAAGCCGTGCCTCCCTCTTGAGCGATTTCTGAAAGCCACTAAAATGGCGCTCCCTTAAGTTAGTTGTTCGATTTTTCTGCGTCATGAAATGATAGCTGATTGGTGGTATTATTTGGTGAAAAATACCATTAGAAAGAGGCGTTGATGGTTGAAATTTCTTTTGATATGATTAGCCCTTTGTTGTGAAGATAAGCCTAGCAATTTTAGCGAAATAAATTCGTCACGTGCAAATTCTATTTTGGGGTCCTAGGGAGGATTTTCCCTAAGGAAGATTTTTCTAAGGAGGGTTTCTTCATTTACGGTGAATTTTGAGTTACCGTGAATTGGACTTATGGTGGATTTTTCCACGTTTTCAATCCTGTTTTATGGTGGGTTGTTTTACCTTTGGAGCCATGTTTTAACTAGGGATTTTTTTAAAGCTAAAATTGTCTACGTTTTGTGACTGTTATTTTCGAGATGGGATTTTGAAGTTATTATTTGGTATCGAACCGATTTAACCGTTTAGATGTAATTCAACTAATGTTCAGTCGGTGATGAATTAGTTGCAGATATTTGGCTTTGAGTTTCCAGGATCAATAACACGGTACAGATAATCATGTCAATATCATAAGGCATAGTAAATTTCAGAAACGTTTAATAAGCTAAGGTTTTAATTTTTCGACAGATTATACCATTATCCTTTTTAATCAAATCATTTTGATTAGGTGATTATTGTTGAGTACATTTTTTGTACATTTCAGGTTGTAAATATCTACATTTTCACTGTGATTTTTAAATTAGATTTTTAAATATTCCATAATGTAAATTGCAGATTTTACTCTTTAGCTACATTTATTAGAATGTCCTATTTTTTTAACAAACTTCTAATCTAAATTTTTTGTAGTATATATTTTCTTTTGGATTTTTTTATTAAACTCTGTGTACTTACATTTTCCATAATATTTATATACCTAACCTATCGATTGTGAAAGAATTTTTGGAAGCACCACTGAAAGTATTGAATACATAATTCTTTAACAGAATCAGATTATTAGCAGTTTGTTCATAAGAAACATAACAATATCACTATAGCCGGTGTGAATTAAATCATAACCGCATACTATTGTTTGGTTTTGAAGGTATGTTCACTTGAAGGTTTTCAACCAAATGGCGCCTTGAATAAATTTAAATTTTGTGTTTTACTATCTATTACCCACGATCATATGTTCTCCGATGAACAGCAGCCGCCTAGCAAATGTGAACAAATCAAGGTAGGTTTTATGTTGATTTTTGGGTTTTCTAAATTTAGGATACCAGGTTTTGGTCACAATGTCCACAATCCATTTGTGTAACCAGCCATATGTCCCCATGGTGTGTTCATATTCAACAGCCAATTTAGAGCGGCATGATGACTTCTGATTAAGAAGTGACAACAACAAGGATATTTGTGAAAATATGAACAACCCAGATTATTGATAGTAGTTCTTTTCTGGTAACCCAGTAGAACTTTTTTGGGTTCGAAAATTCACGGCTAAATACTCGATTACCCGCTTGTCGCCATCTTGCATTTGGGAAAGCTTGATCCCAAACTGGTGTTGGCGTCGGTACCTAGAACAAACTTGCTATACTGCTCAAAAAATGCTAGATTTAGACTGAAGCATAAAGTTGGTTTCAGTCGCTGGAATGCCCTTTCTACCGATCTAAGAGTGCGGCAATTGTGGCAAACTTCTCAACGACCCTTTTTGAATATACGTGAAAAAAAAATATGTTACAATATAAAGCCTATTATTATAATAAGTGTGAAGAAAGTCAAGGTTATATCTACTATTTATGTGGAATGTATTATTTTTCAGTGACCTTAACTGCAAGGATCGAGGAAGATTGCATCTCGTTTATATGTCATAAATAATAAACACCAAAAACAACAACATAATCCTTATAGCTACATGGAGAGCTCCAAATTTGTGCACAATATTAAAACTAGGCATCTATCTTCTATACAATTATAAAATAGTAAGTTTGTCTGTTTGTTTGTTTGTTTGTTCGGGCATCACTTAAGAACTTTTGAACTGATTTTGCTGAATCTTTTTTTGTTGCAATCTCCCGAAATTGACAGAAACGGTAGATTTAGCGAAAAAACTTCTATTATTTACAATTACTCTATTGGTTCCACAGAAAGCACCAAATATTAGATACTTGAATCAGATTATCTTTTATTCAAAATTCGGATTATGCCAATGTAACATGTTTCGACTTAAAAAAAAACAACTGATATATCAACCGTAATATAGGAAACTTAGTGCGGAGTAGAATGACATGAATTTAAAAAATCTAAAAAAAAGTTATATTAGGTGTTCCATAAGCAGCTGCATGTATACAATGTGGTTGAAATGAGGGGGAATGGAATTATTTATACGGTGAGGTTCAAAAAGTTATATTGAGTGGGCCACAAATAGTTGCATATACCAGGTGGTTCATAAACGGGCGAAGTAGAATTATATTTATATAGGGTGGATAACAGAAATATATTGTGTGGCTCATAAGTAGTTGCATATACAATATGGTTGAAATAAAGGTAGAATATTAGAATATTTATATGGAGTGGATGCAATTGATTTAGAAAAAAATGTGTTATGTAAGCAGTTAGTGAAGCAGTTAGTGTCTTTGAATTATGTTCTTGAGTTATCGTAGTTAACAAATGGGTTGAAAAAATGTTGGAAGAAGTTGTTTATACAGGGAAGTTGAAATATGAGATCGAGAGGAATTATAGTTTATAGTGTGGTTAAAAAAAATATTTTATGTCCGCCAGTGTAGCGGAGTATAATTACAGCTATACAGGTAGGTTTAAAAAATATTATAAAGAAATGTTATGATCTACAAGCTGTTCCATTTACCGGACGGTTGAAATATAGGGTGGAGTAGAATTTTAACGATACAAGTTGATACAAAAATGTTATTTTGGAAGTAGTTGTTGAAATATGGTGGTGGAGTAAAATTATAATTATACAAAGTCGGTAATAAATGGTAGAAAAATTTTGTTATATAGCAGTTATTTATTATTAATGCAATATACACTGTGATAGCTAAAATATTTACTGATTTGTGATAGATTTTACATGATTGTTTTTGTATAGTTATATTATTATAGTTTAGTTTAGTTTTAAGGTTTGAACTTAAGTGTATCAGGCACGTACAGGGATTCCTATCCCTCTGTGGGTTTATTTAATGATAATTTTTCAATGTAAACTGTATACTGGTTTCAATAAATAAATAAATAAATAAAAGTTGCATATATGGAGTACCTGAAATATGGGACGCAGTAAAGTTATAGTTACACAGTGTGATTCAAACACGGTTAGAAAACGTTGCAAATGACGGGTGCTTTAAATGAAGTGTGGAGAGAAATTATACTTTATAATGTAGTTAAAAAAATATCAGGAAAAATTGTGAAATAGCGTGACTCATAATCCGCTGTACATATAGGATAGTTGAAATATAGGGTGGAAAAGCGTTATAGTTTAGTATTTAAAAAATGTAATATTGGTTGATCAATAAGCAACAGCGTATACAGGGTAGTTGAAATGCATGCAAGGTGATTCAAAAAAATGTTGAACAAAATAGTTATATAAGGTGCCTCATAAGCAGTTGCAGTTTTGGTGAAATATATTGGGTATTTATGGATGGCCGATAAGTAGTTGCATAATATACAAAGTGGTTGAAATAGAGGGTGGAGTAGAATTATAGTTAAACAGGTTGGATAAAATTTTTTGAAGGATAAATCGCTGTTGCTGTTGCATATATGCAATATCTGAAAGGGTGATCGAAGTAAAATTATAGTTATACAGTGTGATTAAAACAATGCTAGAAAAAGTTGCATATACGGGTGCTTGAATTATAAGATGGAGACAAATTATACTTTCCAGGGTGGTTAAAAATGGTTATATAGTAGTCCATAATCATTTCATTAAATAAGATAGTGAGTGGAGTAGAGTCATAGTTAAGTGTTATATTTGGTCGCCCCTAAGCAGATGAACATACAGGGTGGTTGAAGTATTTTGGAGCGTAAAATTATGGATATACAGTATGGTTCAAAAATAAGTTATGTTTGACTGTTTGGTAGCAGTATATAAATGATGGTTTTAATCTAAATGGAAGTACAGTTATAGTTATACAAGGCGATTAAAAAAAATGATTAAAATTGTTATATAGGGTAGCCAAATAGCAGTTGCAGTTTGGGTGAGTGTTTAAATAAAGGTTTGGTGTTAGGGTGCCAAACGATGCTTTTACATTTGTGACGCACCAAGAGTTCCACAGCCATTTTCATTAGAGTGGATCGAAAAGTTTAAAAAGTTTGTTACATAGGGCATGAACAGGTGCATCCTACTATATGGAATACCTGAAACATGGGGCGAAACAAGATTATAGTTTTAGAGTGCGATTAACACAATGTTAGAAAAAATTGCATATAACGGGTAAATAATTGTACTTTACAAGCTGGCTCAAAAAATATCAGAAATAATTGTTATATAGCGTAGAGCATAAGCAGTTGTAGGTGTTAAAAAAAAGTTATATTGAATGACAAATAAACAGCAGCATATACAGGATGGTTGCCCTATAGGGTGAAGTAAAGTTACAGTTTTACAAGGTGATTCAAAAAAATATCGAATAACATTGTTACGTAGGGTGGCCCATAAGCACTTGGGTGAAATATTTGCTGAATCTTTATTTGTTGCAAAGCATATAGTTTGGCTTAAAATCTGGTATATATTTTATCTCCCTACATTGACAGAAACGATAGATTTAGCGAAAAAACGATGTCGGGTAACACAGAATTACACTATTAGTTCCACCGTACTCACCAAATATTAAATACTTGCATTAACATAGTTTTTATTCAAAATTTGGAATATGCCAATGAAACTAACTTCTTTCTATTAAAAAAAATCAACTGATATATCAAGAGGTGTTCTATATATAGAGCGGAATAGAATTACATGGGTTTAAAATATCTTTTAAAAAAAGTTATTATATTAGGTGGACCTTAAGCAGCTGCATATGTAATGTGGTTGAAGTAGGAGGAGAGTGGAATTAGTTGCACGGGGTGATTCAAAAGAGTTGAACTGGGTGAGCCATAAATGGTTGCATATACCGGGTAGTTGAAAAACGGATGGAGAAGAATTACATTTATACAGGTTGGATAACAAAATGTTATATTCTTTAGCTCATGAACAGTTGCATATAAAATGTGGTTAAAATAAGGGTAGAAAGAACTGTAGTTATACAGGGTGGATAAAAATCTAAAAAAATGTGTTATGTAAGCAGTTAGGAAATTTGAATTATGTTCTTGAGTTATTTTAGTCATGAAACGGGTTGAAAAAATGTTAGAAGCAGTAGTTTATAAAGTGTTGTTGAAATACAAGATGGAGGGGCATTTTAGTTTATATGGTGGTTAAAAAAGTGGTTTAATATCCAAAAGTTGTTTCTTATATAGGATACAGGTGGGTTTAAAAAGTATTACAAATAAATGTTATGATCCACAAGGTGTTTCTTATACGGGATGGTTGAAATATAGGGTGGAGTAGAATTTTAAGTATACAGGGTGGTACAACAATGTTATATTGGTGGCCCATACGCAGTTACATATACAATGTTTTTGAAATATAGGATAGAGTAGAATTATAATTATAGAGGGTGAGTAAAAAACGATAGAAAAATTTTGTTTTATAAGGTAGAATATGCGAAGTTGCATATATGGCGTACCTGAGGCGAAATAAAGTTATGGTAAAAAATGTAAAATTAAAATGTTACACAGTGTGATTCAAATAAGGTTATAAGGAGTTTCAAATGAAGGGTGGTTCAAAAAATATGAGAAAAAATTGTAAAATAGCGTAGCTCATAACCAGTTGCACAGATAGGATACAGGAATTATAGGGTATAGTGAAGTATTTAAAAAATGGTATATTAGGTAAACAATCAGCAGCGGCATACACAGGGTGGTTGTAGTAGAGATATACATACAAGTAGAGACATACATACAAGGTGATACAAAAAAAATTGTTATATAGGGTGTCCCATAGGCAGGAATTAATTGATTTATATTTATAGTTAACATTGTGGGTTAAAATATGTTATACTGGGTGGTCGACAAGTATTTGCATATACAATGTATTTGAAATAGAGGGAGGAGTAGAGTTATAGTTAAACAGGGGGGTTAAATAAAAAAATCTGAAAAATTATTGCATGTATAAGATAGTTGAAATATAGAGTGGAGCAGAGTTATAGTTAAGTGTTAAAAAATATTATATTTGGTGGTCCCTAAGCGAATGCTTATACAGTGTGGTTGAAATATTTTTTAGATTAAACTTATGGTTATACGGGATGGTTCAAAAACTGATAGACAAATAAGTTATAACGGTTGACTAATCGTCTGCAGTATAAACAGGATGGTTTAAATATAGATGGGAGTACAGTTGTAGTTATACAAGGCGGTTCAACAAAAAGTTTAATAAAATTGTTACATAGGGTAGCCAATAATCAATTGCAGGTTAGGTGATATATATTGGGGATTGGTGGATTTATAGTTAAATAGGGTGGTACAAAAACGTTATACTGGGTGGCCGATAAGTAGTTGCATATACTTGTTAGTTGAAATAGAGGAAGGAGTAATAAAATTATAGTTATACAGTGGGATTAAAACAATATATGAAAAAGGTTCATATGAGCGGGGGTTGAAAAATCAGGTGTAGACAAATTATATTTTTCAGGGTGGTTAAAAAATATCAGAAAAATGAATGGTTTAAAAAATGTTATATTTGGTGGTCTCTAATCAGATGCATATACAGGGTGGTTGAAATATTTTATAGAGTAAAATTTATACACGATGGTTAAAAAACGTATGGACAAAAAAGTTAGAATGATTGACTAATTGGTAGCAGTATAAACAAGCTGGGTTATGATTACACAAGACAGTTCAAAAAATTGTTAAATAAATATTTTATATATGTTGGCAATAAGCAGTTGCAGTTTGGGAGAAATATGTTGGGGATTGGTGGATTTATGGTTATGCAGAGTGGTACAAAAAGTGTTATATTGGGTAGTTGTATATAAAGGTTGTTCCAATTTGAGGTTAATTTTTAAATTTGCCGCCATTTATATTTTTTGTACTAGAACATCATTTGTTATTTGACAGATGACAAGTAGGAACGCGTGTTTATTATTAATAATTTGGTCAAGTGCGAGTTGGACTCGCATACTAAGGGTTCCATACCACCTTCAAGATTCTAATATTCCAGTTTCAGACAAGCAAGGAATGAGTGCATTTTCTGATATTTACCTTAATATCTTTTAAAGGAAGCGTTTTTTAAAATTGATAAAAAATTTGCACTTTCATTTTCCACACATAGACTTTTTATTTTATCTGCCTCAGGATTAGCTTGATTTTTATAAGAATACATATATGTATTTAATTTTCTAATTTAGCCCCCAAAAATTAGCATTTTACTAATAAACTATCAGGGAAGTCTTTTATAATGTACTGTCTGAATTTTGGGGCCCTCTAGATTGGAAGATAAATGGCAAAATAGGTCAAGTTTTAAATTATAAAATATTAAATCTGTTATTCAAATTATTTAAAAATACAAGTAAAATATATTTTTCAAAATTTAAAGAGTGGGAATTAAGTCAATTTTTAAAATTTTTGTTAATATCTTTTAAACAAATGATTTAAAAATATGATATATTTGTAATTCACATAATGAACCTTTTGTCTGATATATTACATGATGCGTTTGAAAATTGAATTTTTATTTTCCATTTAATTGTGTCATTTGTCGCTAAAATTACTATACGGGTTTTCTAATAATTTTTCTTATAAATTTCAAGTGAGCCCCTGTACCCCTAATTATTTTTAAAATTTTAGGTAGTATGGTTTCGGAAATAAAGGTAGAAATCAGAATTTTTATATATTTTTGTTACTATCTTGTAAACAATTAATTTTAAAAATATGAAAAATATATATTTGTATTCGTCATAATGAGCCCTTTCATTTAATGTATTGCATAATGCGTTAAAAAAATATTTATTTATTTTCTATTTAATTCTATAATTTGGCCCCCAATATTAATATTAGGGATTTCTTCGTATTTTTCCTGTAAACAAAAAAAATAGGTCTTATAGTTTGGGGAATAAAGGGGGGAATGGGTATTTTTTTTATTTTTTTTTAATATATTTTAAAACATTCATTTAAAAAATAATAAAAAAATATATATTTGTATTAGTCATAATGAGCCCTGTGATTTGATATATTACAAGATCCGTTAGAAACAAGTTGACTTTTTTATTTTTCATTTAATTCTGCCATTTGCCCCCCAAAATCAATATTAGGGGGTTTCTCCCCTTATTTTTCAGTAAAGTTCATGTGAGGGGTTACACCTTTTTTCAAAATTTTGCGACTTACAGTTTCGGAGGAATGGGTAAATTTTTTAATATTTTTGTTCTTATCTTTTTTTTAATATTAAATATATATATATATATATATATATATATATATATATATATATATATTTGTTTTCATCATAATGAGCCCTTTTATTTGATGTATAACATGATGCGTTAAAAACTATAATTATTATATATTTTCTATTTAATTCTGTAATTCTGTACCCTTAAGGGTTCTCCTTATTTTTCCAGTAAACTTCAGGTCAGACACTATACCTCTAATTTTTTTCAAAACTTTATTATTTATATTTTCGGAGATAAGGGGGGAATGGGTAAATTTTGGTATATTTTCGTTAATATCTATTTAAAAAAATTTTTAAATATGAAGCGTTTGAATTTTTTTTATTTTGAAATTTATGTTTAATTCTTTAATTTAAAAATCTATAATTTACCGCCCAAAATTAATATTAATGGTTTCTCCTTATTTTTCCTGTAAAGTTTGGGCAAGGTTCTATATTTCCTATTTTTTTTCGAAAATTTTAGTTCAGTAGTTTCGGAGATCAGAGGAGCATTGGTCGATTTTTTTAGTTTTTCTCACAAGAGGAACCCCTAAAACCAAATTTCTTTCTTTTACGATATGTACTCCTGATCGGGTCACCAAACTATACATTGATACAAAATTTCTCTTCCGTCCAGTAGTTTAGGACGTATGCTCAGATATAAATTTTGTGTTAAAGTACTTTTTGGGAAATAACACAAGTCAAGAAAATTGTTGTACATTCCAAACGTTACGGGGTCTAGGTCAGACCCCGTTGTCAGTGGTGAAGAAACTATGAATAAAAAAGGCACAATTCGAAAATGTAAAATTTAAATGACTGACAATATCTATTATTGGATTTTTGACGTAACTAAGAGAATTTTATTTGATAATATACAGCAACACTGACTCCCAAGATAATTATATTAATGCAATAACTATACCATACATACAGGGTCTCTCAGAAAGACTAAACAGAGTGGGAAACCGATATAATATTAAGACATCATTTAAATCAAGAAATACATTAAAATTAATTATATCAAAAACAAAACCAAAAAACGCAACTTCCAAAAAATTGCATTTACAAAATCTCTTGTGAATGTAATAAATTCTATATTGGAGAAACCTCTAGAGCCCTAAATGTTTGAATAAACAAACACAAAAATTACATAAAAAATCGACATATTGTAAAATCTAAAACATGATTGGGACCTTGGTCGTAAAATAGTTTCAAAATTTAGTTAGATTACAAAAAGAAGAATACAACTCCAAAAGAAAATCTAAAAGAGTCTGCTTTAATTTTGTTAAATCAAAACGTTTGTATCGCTACTACCTCCGTAGATTTCAATCGTTCCTGTTTGCCGATGATTAAGTAAGAAATTAGTTTTTCCTAGGTTTTCCCTCTTGATTTTAATGGGATCATTGAATCAACAAAATTGTTTGATCGTATTTTTGGCGAATGCACTTAATCTTATAACAAAGTCGGACCTAGGAGCGCCACATAAATTTCTGAAGATCACCCTTTCAAATTCTTCCAATTTTAAAGGATCGTTAACTTTTTATTATTATATGATCTTTAGAAGTTTCTGTGCTATCCGGTATATTATGAAATAAAATAATGCTTATCGACAAAGAGCAGAGTATGTAGATTGAATCATTAAGGGGAATATAAAAATCCCATAGTAACTACACAAATAAGAAAAAATACAGAGAGAATATTATTTAAGTATTTCGTGTTTTCAGCTAACCTTCCAGATAGCAGTTAAAGTTAAAAAAGAAACTGACTTAAAAAAAAACTTAAAGTAGCTTAGCAAAGTACGAAAAGTGACTTCAAAAGAAGATCTTATTCTTCTTCTATCGTTTCATGTTTAGACAGTTTACCTGTTCGGACTTCGGCATCTTGTTCACAGTCTGTCGAGACGTGTTCTATCCACATATTCTCGTGTGCTTAGTTATCATCTTATTGGTTGTACTTTTAGTTGTTATTTGATGTATTCGTTTCTTATATATTACCTGCTGTTGCCTGTAGTCTTGTTTTATTGGTGAGTAAGATTAGAGATAATTTAGAAAAAATTTATTTGAGCTTCTGCAAGGTATTTTCTTTGAGCGTTCTTCTGCTCGATACACAAACTCTTTGTTTTTTATGTGAAGGATGACACCTGCTCTAGACTGTGATCATCAATAATAATTTTTGCCCTAATCGGATCTCTTCCCAGGAGCAGAAGCGTTTTATCGTCAAACCCCTAATTTCTTTTACGAAACCCCACATGTTCTTCGAACTTTCCCTGGACTTCCATCGTCTTGAAGTGATTGATCTCACAACGTTTCAATAGCTGAGTATCTGCTTTTGTCATCAGGTGAATTATAGGAAATTCAGATTATCCGTCGTATTTATACCCTTAACCGGTCATGGGTCGCCGGTCATGGTGTTTGAGTCTTATCCGGTCCAATGAGCGTCGTCTTTCCTGTAGGTTGAATTTGGGCTGGCTAATTATGTTTTCGTTCCAGATTATATATGCTGTCTCTATGAATTTTCTTTTGTACCAGTGATCTTCCTTGTGTATTGCTCTGGCCTGGTCCCAGTTGATATTTTGGTGTTCGATCCATGTATAATTAGCAAGCCCAGACTTCGTTACCTCCGCCCTTTTAAGTAGCTGTGCGGTGTTCCTTAACCCTGGTGTCCAGCGGTCGCTTTGTCTCTCCAATGTAAAGATTGCCACATTCACAAGGTATGCTGTATTTACAGTTATTTGGTATTGCTAGTGCGTCCAAGCTCGTTCTTGTCATCATGCTCCTCAAGGTGTTGTTGCTTTTGAAGATCATGCAGATTCCATCGCTGTATGCAATTCTTCTAAGGTTCTCCGACAAACCTTTAGTATACGGTAATATTAGATGTGCTACCGTGGTGTCCTCTTCCTGCATAGGTAGTTTGCCCAGCTCTTCAAACGCCTTGGTAATGATCGTTTCCGGATATCCATTCGCCAAAAGTTTCACTTGTTCTTCTTTGAGGGCTTCTGGTGCGCTGCAGATATTCTTGGCTCTATGGATTAGTTTTGATAATGCCAGTTTTCGTTGGTGATGGGTTGTTGGAATTGTTGTGAAGGTGTAATCCTGTATGCGTAGCCTTCCTGTAGACTGTTGTTTGGATTTCGGTCCTAGTCCTTTGACACTTTACATCAAGGAATGTTAGACACTCACTCTCTTCCATCTTCATGATGAATCTATAGGATGGTTGGGATTGGTTCAGGTGCTCCAGGAATGTCTGTAGTTCTGGTGATAACGGGGAACCCATAGGCAATCCATCTTCTTGCATGAAGAATCGGTCCTTTTCCTGAAAGTAACAGTTCTTGAGGCAACATTCAAGTAAGTGTACGTTTGAGCATATTGGCAGCTCCATCCTCTCCATCGGGGTTTCGTCTACAGTAACTTTCTTTCTCACTTTGTTGAGAGATTCGTCTAATGGTACGTTCGTGAAAAGTTTTTCAAAGTCGAAACTTACTAAACGATGTGGTGGCCCAAGTTCCATGAATCCAATGATTTCGACAAAATGTTGTGAGTCCTTGACGTGCGATGATGTTTTGCCCTCCAAAGTTTGGATCATTGGTAGAAGGAATTTCAATAGTGCTGCTGTTGGTAAGTAGCGTGAACTTGTAATAGGTCTGAGAGGTACTCCAGCCTTGTGTATCTTGGGTAGTCCATAAAAATGTGGTGTTTTTTGTGATGTGGTATCAATTTTCTCCTTGTCTCAGGTAGAATGTGTTTAGCATGATCTCTGAGAGTGTTGTAAGTTTTCCGTTCTATTTTGGAAGTTGGATCAGTAGGCAGTGGCTTGTATTTTTCCTTCGACAGTACTTCGTCGATTTTCTTATTGTATGCCGTACTGTCCATTAGGATAATAGCATTTCCTTTATCAGCTGGTAGAACGATGATAGATTTATTGTCCCTAAGTGTCTTTATGGATCCTCCTTTCGGATTCGTTGATGTTTTGTTTGATATGTTGTGTTTTCTGAATTGCGGTTCTGACTTTCCATTGGAATTCCTCCAGTTACGGTGTCTCTTTGCTGTCTATTGCTGACTCCACACACATGTTCTGTTGGTATACCGTCTGCCATAGTTTGTTGTCTTTTCTTAACAATTTTACTATAAAGTTTATAAGCAGCAGTTAGAAGACTAATACCGCCATAAATTAGTGTTTAATTTCATTGCCCTCTTTTGAAAAAAGACATAATTTTCCATTCTTCTGGAATATCAAGATGTATTCAGCACATATTATGTGTCATGTTTTATGTCATGTTTTATTAGTTCAGAATTAATATTTGAATCAGGTGCTTTTCCGTTTCTCTCATATCTAATGAATATATACCAGTGGTATCAGGTTTTTCAAATACATCTCTTTCTGTTGTTTTTAGATGTTTTAGCATTTTTTACGCATATTCTGCTCGTCCACGAACATTATTCTCCACACGGCTTATAAAAGTGTCCCATGGTGTCTTATGTGCTTGTCTCTTTATTGATTATGCTCCATTTCTTACTTCGTGATATCAATCTTTAAATTTCTCTTTGAGGTACCCCCTTTGGGCTAGTTATGTTCGATGTCAGAAATTCTTCATAAAATATTTCATTTTTACCCGATTTTCTTTCTTCGTGAGCGTATACACTTATTACCATTACATAACCTATATCAAACTTCATTTTACGTATTTAATTTCTTTCATTAACAGAATTATATGTCAAGACGCGAGATTTAAGACCGACATCTAGGATTTTCGAGAGAATTAGCACACAGAGGTTCCGAATCTGGAGCCGTTCCGTGTAATTGCTGATCTCCCTTAACTCATAGGACAGAATGTCACTGGTGCGTTTCCCGCAATTTGTTTAGTGTATTGTTTTCAATTTGATTGAATTACTTCATTGATTTTTAAACTTCTGCACCTTTTCTAAAACATTCCGTCGCGCTAATGCTAATTGTAAGTGTTTTTTGCGTGTAAAATATAGACAGTATTGACATTCGTGTTTCGGTTCCCTAGCTTTTTGGACGCTTGGGAATAATTTGGAATAAAACGCAATTTTTTTGCCGCCTTAAAAACTTACAAGAGCTCGTTTTGTTTGTTTTGGTTATTTGCTAAATTGTTTTGAATTTATTTGACATTTGGTCAGATATTTTACTACTTCAACAGTAAAAAATTGTACATTTTTGGAATAGTATTTTGTTTCGTTCTATCGTGTTAGATTGGTTCAGTGGCGTTACAGTGATTTTAATTTATTGTTAAGATGTCAAAAACCGCTGAAAATTTACGAAAATTTAAAAATCATCGACAATCGGAGTTTAAAAGATTAGAAGATATTTATTTTGCTGCCGAGAAAGCCTTAAGAGGTGACGACGTTGAATTGTTTTTTTGCATGATTGATATGATTGATTCAATCCATTCCGAATTTTTTAAACACCTGTTCAGAATTCTACGCCACAAAATATAGCTCGGGAACAGGAAAGTGTTGCTTTGCCGCGAATTGATTTGCCTTCATTTAGTGGAGACATATTGGAATTTGGTACTTTTATTGATTTGTTTGATTCATTAATTCACAATAATGAAAAACTCAGTGCTATGCAGAAGTTCAAATATTTGCTGTTAGCTTTAAAAGGGCCTGCTTTTGAGGCTATTAAGAATTTTAAACTAACACAAAACTATTACGTGAGTGCTTATGAAACACTTTTGAAAAAATTCTAGCGAACTCGTTTAATCGCGGAGTCTCATTGGTCAGCTTTAGAACAATTCCCCCAACTAACTTCAGATAGCCCTTCAGAGGTTCGGAAGTTATTGGATGACTTCAGTGATAATTTGGAAGCACTGAAGAATTTGGGTTTACCAGTAAATCAGTGGGATTTTTGTATCGTTCGGATGATGTTGAAACGAGTTCCAAAGAATTTAGCCGCTAAGTTTGAGCTTTACCATGGTACTGTGACCGCTCAAGATGACTTTCCGATCCTCTCGGAAGTTGTTGATTTTTTGTCGAAGCATTGCGATGCATTTGAACATGTTGAATTATCCCGCAAGTTACCATTGAATTCAAAGCAACATTCTTCCCGGTTCACTACATCTTTGTTTGTCACTAAGAATAGAAATTGTTTAGTTTTTAAATCCGATCATGCGATTTACAAATGTTCTGAATTCTTGAACAAATCAGTATCCGCGCGGTTTAAGTTTGTTAAAGATTTTAGACTTTGTTTTAATTGCTTAGGCGATTCTCATCAGTCGAATCGCTGTAAATCTGTATCCACTTGCCGCAACTGCAAACAACGCCATCACACATTGCTTCATTTTGTAAATCGTGGTGATTCAGGCATTCGGTCTGAATCTAGAGCTCCCCCCGCAAACTTGGCTTCCACATCTGGTGGATCCAGTACCATTAATACTGTTGAAAGTCCCGAAACTTCCCTACCGCAGACTTCTTGTCATACAATTCAAATGTGTTGTTATCTACCGCTTTAGTTGAGCTATTAGATAAGCACGGTTCTTATCAAACTTTGCGATGTCTGCTAGATTCTGGTAGCATGACATCATTCATTGCGAGCAAGGCTGTGAAACGCCTTGGCTTCCGACCTACGCCCGCTTCGATTCAAGTCAACGGGCTAGGTTCTATGCAGAGTCCCTCTGCTGAGGGCTCTCTTACCCTTTCTCTTCGCTCTATAGTAAAGCGTAAGTGCAGTTTTGTTGTTGATACTATTGTTTTACCCCGCATTTGCAATGATATGCCTGTTGCGCCCATTAACATGGCTAATATGGCATATCTAACCAATTTGAAACTTGCTGATCCTGGTTTCAATAGCCCAGGCGCTATTGACCTTTTGTTAGGTGCCGATATATTTTCTCAAATTTTGTTGGATGGACGCCTTCTGGGAAAGAAAGGTGTTCCTGATGCTATTAACACTGTGTTTGGTTACATCCTTATGGGTAGAGTGTCTTTGAGTTCTGTCAACTCTCACTCTCAGTCAGCCATAAACCCAATTTCGCTTTTTTGTCAAATTGAAGATGTAGTATCATGAGATGATTCACTCCAAAGGTTCTGGACAATTGAAGATGTTCCTACCGAACTGGTTCAGTCCCCTGATAATCTTATCTGCGAAAAAATATTTTCCGAGGGATGCAGGAGATTGGATTCAGGTAGATTCGTTGTGCCTCTTCCTTTTTGAAATACACTTCCTGCTTTTGATGGAATGTATAATCTCGCCATACAACGTTTCTACTCTTTAGAAAGACGTTTTCTACAGCAACCAGATCTTTACAAACAATATTGTGATTTTCTTAAAGAGTATTTGGAGCTGGATCATATGGAGTTTGTTCCCTATCCATCATCTACTTCTTCTGATTGTTACTACATACCGCATAATTGTGTTTTGAAACAACCAAACTTCCTGTAGTGTTTAATACATCCGCTAAGATACCTCATCGGTTATCGTTAAATGATTGTTTGTTTATCGGTCCCGAATTGCAGCCATACATTATCGCTATTTTGTTGACCTTACAGAATTTAGTTTTGCCTCACCTGCTTGCTATAGAAAACTTTTCTAGTTGTGAACTTCACGCATTTGGTGATGTTTCTGAGAAAGGTTATGCCGCTCTTGTTTATTTTGTGTTCGAAACCGCATCTGGATTTCGTCAAAGTTTTTTTGTGTTGTCTAAATCGAAAGTTGCCCCTTTGAAAACTTTGTCACTTCCCAGATTGGAACTGTGTGCTTCAGTTCTTACCGCTAAGTTGGCTCCTTATGTTTATGAGCAATTCAATAGTCGTTTGTTGTTCAAGGTGATTCGTTGCTGGTCAGATTCCACGGTAGTCCTTTCTTGGCTTAGTTCTTCCCCGCACCGTTGGACATTTGTCAGTAATCGAATTGCTTACATTCAGGAAAAATTTCCTTATTCGCATTGGTTTTACATTCAATTTTGTGATAACTCCGCTGACTTGGGTTCCCGCGGCACTTTGCCATCAGAGTTATTAGGTAATACACTTTGGTGGAAAGGCCCACAATTGTTGATTACCGCTTGTTTGCCACATGCTTGCTAAGACTCAAGCATGTCACCGCTAGTTATGACTGAAGCCCGTATAGTGGCGCTTCAAGTCACCGCTTCACCAAATTTATTTGGTACTTTGTTAGAAGAACATTCTTCTATTAATCGCATTACCCGCATTATAGCTCATATTTGTCGCTTTGTTGATAACGCCCGCAATCCAGACCGTAGGGGCTCTGGATCATTTTTGGCTGCTGAGTTATATCAGGCTCAGCTTCGCATTGTTCGCTATGTTCAAGATCAATATTTTTCTAAAGAGATTTCCCTTCTTCGAGAACGAAAACTTGTGCCCAAATCGCTTCGTAAACTTTCGCCGTTTCTTGATGAACATGGAACTCTTAGAGTTGGTAGTAGATTGGCTAATGCTCCATTGCCGTTTGACACTAAATTTCCCGCACTGCTACCAACTAAAAGTCGTTTGACTAATCTAATTGTCGAAGATTGTCATGTCACCAATCTTCACGCAGGGATCCAAACCGTTCAATTTCTTTTGCAGCAACGATTATGGATTCTATCCGCAAAGAAAGTAATTCGTAGTGTCATAACTCACTTAAAATGTGTCGTTGGAGATCAAATCCTAACCTACGAAGAACTTTCTACTGTATTTGCACAGGTCGAAGCAGTTTTAAACTCGCGACCTATAACCCCTTGTAGCAACGATCCATCGGATCTTACCGCCTTGAGTCCTGGAATGTTTCTTACCATGGAACCTTTAACAGCACCTCCTGAATCTGATTTCTTATCTGTCCCATCTAATCGTCTCAACAGATGGCAGTTACTGAGTCGTTTGCATCAGGCATTCTGGAAACGTTGGTCGCAAGAATATTTACATACTCTTTATCAACGGAGTAAATGGACTGATCCCTCGGAAGTTGTTAAGCCAGGTACTCTTGTTATTTTGAAGCAAGACACTTCACCTCCTTTGAATTGGCCATTAGGGCGCATTATTGACGTACATCCTGGAGGTGATGGTGTTGTACGCGTTGCTACAATTAGAACTGCAAGTGATACTTTGAAGCGACCTCTTGTAAAGCTTTGTCCACTGCCAGTGGACCCTTAGTTTTGAAATAAGTAATTCAAGGCTGGCGGAAAGGTGCGTTCCCGCAATTTGTTTAGTGTATTGTTTTCAATTTGATTCTAAAACATTCCATCGCGCTAATGCTAATTGTAAGTGTTTTTTTTGCGTGTAAAATATAGACAGTATTGACATTCGTGTTTCGGTTCCCTAGCTTTTTGGACGCTTGGGAGGGTCGTGTAATGTACTCCGAACTTTTGGGTGGCTTTGATCCCGGCTGAAGAGACGCCGCTTTTTGTTGTTATAGTATTACGATTTCGCGAGTTATTAGCTTCGATCGTAACGACCGCTAAACCGCTTTCATTTAGTTTCTTTTGAGTTTACAAAAGCGCATCATTTGTTGTTAAACCCGCATTTTTGTTTGCTCAATCAATGAACATTACGTCACTATTTTTTGCGTAACGTGTTGTCCTGACGAAGCTGTAAAAACTGTTCCTGATGTTACGGGGCTAGCCTCTGAAGAAAGAAGAACCAAGAAAACAACGCAGAGCTTCGACGTAAAAGCTCAGTGACTAACTTTATTTAGTGAATTAATTTACGTGACGGCACGTGTTTATTGATTGTTCCGCTAAAGGTCCTTCGTCAATTATATACTTGCATTGAACCAGCATTTAACTAAAACCGCAACATCTAATTCATAAATTTTTTTTTGGATGTATGTGCCATCGAAGACATTCCAGTCACGATAAAATTATGTGTTGGCATTTTCTGTCGACAGCTACAGGACCGCTACACTACAGTATCCTCTTCTTTCCCGTTTCACTTATGGCCGCTACATTTATTTTATTCTCCTTAAGAACGTTATTAATATACGTTTTTTAATTCCCAAGGCCCTGGACCAATTCGTTGCTGGGGCTTTTATTTGTAGTTCTTATTTTTTTCTAAAGCTTTGTGGGAAGTATGTGAGTATTGATGTATTTATGTGAGTACACTACCAACGATCTGCCTAACATTGCACCTTTCTGAGTTACCATATCGTAGCCGATATGTTACGGTTTAGGCATTGGAAACTCGTCCTCATCCTATTTCGTTAACTCCAGAAAAATATTGTTTTTTGCTTGTTATGTGTTTAACTTACGCTTATTAAAGTTTACAGTAAAAACAAATGCGTTTGTTCATCTAGCTGCATCAGATTTAGGGATATTTGGAATCGAAACTTATTTCCTCTAATATAGCAGGTTTTCGGATTACTAATCTGTGTTTGGAATTCATGTTACTTTAGTGTTGTTTGGTTATTGATTTAATGTTTTTGATATGCATAACGCGAACAAATTAAAAAGGACTAGTTTGCCCACTTAAAAAAATATTGCATTCCTCTCTTAAAAAATGAATAACCATGTTGGATCAGTAAGAGTGCAAAAAGCAGTTACTCATACTTCTTTCACCATTAAGTTCCACACTGCCCCTACGCCTTTTTTGCGGTTTGCGCACTTTCAAGCTCCGTCGTGAATATTATTAGCTATTAATCAATGAAATGTAAAACATCAGCACTATAGCTCCATATTACTTTTTTTGTAATTTTTAATAAATGTGTGTCTAAAATATATAATGAATAGATATACTAAAAACTTAACTACTGTTTGAGAACAACATTTTCTTTCAAAAATGAAACGTTTTAGTTAAAACAAAATATTTACCAACAGAGAAAATAAGGATATAGGAGTAAGTTACATTTTATCTATAATATGAAACGACAAGTTTATAGGTAGGCTTAATCCACATTATTGTAAATGTGCAATTTTGTTACACAATGTTAGTACAATCACCGTCCGAAGATTGCATTACAACGAGATATATCTGTACCACATTCATTGGCATGACGAGGGATGAAGTCACGTTTTATAAAAGTGGAAACGTGATTAAATAGTAATTTCATTACTAACTCATAAATCAACTTTCATCTATATTATTAGTCAGTAATGAAATACTTATTCAAATAAAATTATTATAACTAGGAAGATTTCCGTGCTCCGAATGCAGTTGCCTGTTTTCGCTGTCACAGATTTTTTTAATGCAGTTTTTGCTTATTATGCAAAATTTTTATTTTATTTCAATTTAGTTGAACAATACACTTCTTCCATGTTAATAAATAATATCAATATATCAATTCTGTCTGATGTTTTATGTTGGTTATTTCTATAAGTTTCGCACCAAACATATAGCCAGAACTGTATAAATTACGCAGTCTCTTTTTGTCATCATTAAATCATAGCAAAATACGAAAACTTATCATCTTTATTTTGGATTTTATATCGATGAAAGAGATAAAAATTGGCTTCCTAAAATATGTCGTAAGAGTTGCTTAAGAACTTTATGAAATTGGCTTAAAAGAAGTCACAAAACTATGTCATTTATATCGCCATGAATAGGTATGAACCACAAAACTATTAAAATGATTGGTACTTTTGCACGACGATGAAGCGAGGATTTATGAAAAAATAACAATAAAAGAACATATCTAAACATTTTCTCTGCAAGAGGACCTTTGTTTGCATACCTATTAACCACAGATTTACATGAAACATTTTCAATTTTACGATAACGGGGCGTTTGGTATCACAGACTCACGGACTAATAGAAAACTCAGTGGCAGCACCTGTCAGGTTCTAAATTGATATTCGGTGCGAACAAACCCAGAGTGTAGCAAACTAAACCGTAAAGTAAGATGATAAAAGCAATAGCAATAGTAATGAATTTAAGTAACCATATTTTGGGATTTTTAAGTTTTAAGTTCAACTTGTTCGTATAAGTATTAACTGTCGATATAAATGGAAATAAATAAAAAATAAAAACTGAAAATAAAACTTAAAAAAACAACCCAAAAGTCAAAATTAAAGTTTTTTTTGATATTAGCCAACTAAGTAGAACTAAAATTATTACCAAAATATAATAATACACAATAAGTAGCACACTCACTGTTCTTAGGTTAGTTTAGAAATTAATTACCTATCTATATAGTATATTTTTGGAGTAGGTGTCAAGCAACAATCAGGTTTCATGAGGTTGAAGATATTTGTGAAATGCAGTATAATAAGTTTGTCTGACCCGGCTTTAAAAATATATAGATAGGTAGATAATTTATTTGTACAGAAGCAGCACCTTTTACCGCATAAATTTTTTACTTTGTATGCAGGTACCTAACAACAGTGAATGTGCTACGTATTGTGTAGTGTTATTTTTTTCTAATTATTTTCAACTACATCGTTCTACTTTGAAATTGCTTAGAATTAAAAACAAATGTTTTATTCTTAATTGCCCAAATCTCATCAAATCACAAAATAATTGTTTTATTTTCATTCTATTATTTATTATATAAAGTTGTCTACAGTATTACTGAGGTAAAGTATGGAGTATTTTTAAAATATTGTAGAAATATCTACCAAAATTTGTAGTTCTTACATCGATGTATATTATTCATTTTAAGTTTCCAATTCTACCACTGTTTCAATACTCCCAACATTTCTGTACCGCAATATCCATATCATTAATAGGCAGAGAGCTTCGTATTTTAGTGCTTAGGTATATAGCTCACGTACCAGTCTGAGAATACGAAGAACATGACAATCCACTAAAGGATTGCTACTGTATCTCTTTATTTGTATTGTTGGTTTTAAACCTACCCCTGGACGAATGTTTCACCATCTATAATAAAACTCGAATTAAGAATCCGTAAACGATAAATAGATACTTTTAAAATCCTTATTATTAGTCATAATAATTAAGTATGGAATTCCAATATAGGATAATTTCATTCATTTCATAAGTTTACAAATGCCATCATCAGTAGTTAATACCAGCTTATATTTATGCAACAATTTACCTAAACTTATTTAATACAACGCCATTAAAAATTTGAATAACCTATTTTCAAATATTAAACTTACGCTTAAACATCAGTAAATTTGCATCGCATTGTAACTCAGTTTCTTTAATACTGTGATTTTTTGTGACAAATCATTCTAATTAATGTACGCCTATATACCATTCTCTTTTCAATGACACTTGCTTTCTTCTTCGTACTGGTGTTTGATTAATTTGTTTTCTCAATTATCTTTCTGATCTTCTTTCCTGAATAGTATTGCTTCACTCTCTGCCTCTTACAGTTAGGCCCCTAATAGTTTTTTAAGCTGTCTAGTATTTGAAATTGTTTGTTGTTTGTGTATGTTCATTCGATTGGGTATATTAGTTTATAAATATAACTAACTTTTGATTGTTTGATATGTTTGTTATCCACAGATTTCGCATAGTTAATGGGTAAACTTTTATTTATAGAATGCATCCTATCGAAAGATTAATACATCTTTCTATATGTAAATAGGGTAAGACAAAACGGTTCGGTAGCATTTTCTCCGCTGACCCATTTGCTTTATTTTTGTTTTGTTTAGTAGCTACGAACGACCTTCAATGCAATATGCTAAAATTAATTTATAATATTGGTTCACTTATCAAATAATAAAATAATTTCTAAAATCATTATTTACATCCATCTTGTACCAATGCCAAACAGTGCCGGCAGATTGCTTGGAGAGAAAATCATAACATGGGTTGACTCCAATGTGAAAGGCAAACTAAATTAAATGTAAACTAAAAGTTATTCTACATAATCATGCTATTGAAATAGAACCGACGAAAAATTATAACACATAATAATCCCTGTTAATTCAGATTGGGCAAGTTTGCAATTTGCAACTTTCATTGCATTGTAAATATGATTTAACAACTAAAATCAGAATTATGTTGAACCTGATCAATTTATTTCGGGTAATATCTTTTAACCTTATTATTTTAATATAGAGTCTTTTTATTTTTGTAGAATAATTTTCATATAATTTAACTATGATTACTAATAGTCGTCAATTTATGCACAAATTCACGACAAATAGGTAGATCTGGCAACACTGAATTTATGGCTATCTGCAGGAAATTTGATTTAAATTTTGACAATTCATTACTTTTATAGGTTGAAACTTTTCAATTCAGTCAGAAACGTTTTCAAAGTATTTTCAAGGTTTCAATTTCAATTCTCAGAAAAAATTGTCAAAAAATGGTAAATTTATCTAATATTAATTAACAATATGTGGTTAGCATTCCTTTATATGTTACTAGGTACGTAAGTGTGTTTTAATTCATGTTAATGAAAATATTCTGAATCTTAAGATAGGTATTTTTCTGAAAATGTGGATATCTTATAGTTAATTTATTTTACATTACATGGTCCGATTGCTTCAAAGTTCTGACTTTTAAAACCAGGTGACTAATTTTTACTTCCATACATTTATTTTAGAGGAAAATGTATTTTTATTGGATGTATTTTTCCTTTAAACTCTTACATTGCTGGTTTTAAAGCTTGCAACCTAAAAATTTTCAAAAAATTTAAAATTCAAAACACTCTACCACTACAACAGGAACCACTGCATAATTATATATGCTATGTTGGGTCTCAAATGATGAACATGTCAGTAACTGTGTAACGATCTTTCAGACCATCTTTTACTGTCCAGTGTCTAGAGTTGCTTATAGTTCAACTGGAAAATATTTAGTGTTTTAAATTGTAGATCATTATTGATTTTTCGGACAAGTAGTACTAACTTTCGTAGAAAATAATTTTTGTAAATTTTTGTTGTGATTATAATTCTGTCATTAATATAATATTATTTCTGCAATAGCTCGAAGGTGTTGTGCAACAAATGATCAATCAGCGGACAACAGAAGGGACATTAAAGATTAGAGTTTTCATTGGGCTGTTTGTCATCTCCATTTTTGAAATCGTTTGTGTGTAAACGCCAGAAACTTTTAGGTTATAATAAAAAATCCGCTGATAGTTATATCGAACATAGACACTATAAAAATAATCTTACAATAATATATATTTATAAATAAAAAAAAATTTGCTGAATTATTTCTACAAATGTAATTCAAATTAAATAATACGGCTAGCAAGGGCCTGGCCTACTTTTCTAACTTGGCCTCAACTATTACTTATAATTTTAATGAATTAGGGTTGAATTTCCACCACTGGGCGACCGCTAGTATTCCAAATTTTGTGAGTAGGTAGCTATTGTCGGCAAGTTTTTTCCAAATAATTCTTGACTATTTTTTCCGATAATTATATACTTTAATGAAGTGCATTTGTTAGCTACTTTGATACGAAATTCGGAAGATACACTTTCCGACAAAAGTACTGCCTCAATGGGTCAGATACCCCGAACATGTCGAATAGATATAGTTAAATTGTTCAATAGATACAATCCATTTTTAACCGAAATCCAAAAAGAAGGAGGTTATTAATTCGGCGTGTTTTTATTGTATGTATTTTACCTGATTTATTCTCTAGTTGTGAAGCCATCTAAATAATTATTTTTTCTATTGCTTAGTGTAACTTCGTAAAGGGACGAAATTGGGTACTGAATACACGCGCCTGCAAGGAAATCGACTAATATGCCGATGTAGGCTCATAAATATTTCTTTGACTTTTAAGTTGCAGTTTTACAGAAAATCGCCGAAAAAGCCAATATACCTGTCAAAAATACCATCGAAGTCACCTAACTGATATTTCCTTATAAATATTTTAATTCCAACTTAGTAATGTGGGAACAGTAGACACTCAAAATTTTAATCCCGAATTTGACAATTTTTTATGTACATCTCAAGCATATAGATTTCCCGCTTCATAAATCAAGGAGTACCAAGCTAGTTAATTTTGATTTACATGAAAATGTTTCAATTGTTCGAAGTAGAAACTTTTGATATCAGCGACTCTCACCTTAATAGAAAATTCTGTGACAACACATGTAATGCTCTAACCTGCTTTTCGTTGCGATTATACATAGGATGTTGAGTATAGTAAACAAACTATAAAATAGAAGTGACAAAATAAATATTAATAATAATTTATTAACCAGATTTTTGGCTTGGCGCATACCAAGTTCCTTTTGTACTTTTGACTGTTAGCTGCCAATTTAAACGAATATTCTGTAATGTCTAGACTTTCGTTGTTACCTATTCTTGGTCTATTAAGGTTATACAAACAAAATTAAAAAATAAAGATTAAAAAGTACGCTTGTTCGAAATAGAACCAAAAAGCTGAAAAGAAAATGTTTCAAAAAAGGGCACACTTCAAAAAAGACTACCAAGTTAAAAATTAAACATCTTTTTGAAAGAATATTAACTGACTTCCAAGTAGAAGGAAAAAGTTGAAAATAATTAATATTAACATAACATTAATATTGTCTAGTGTTATGTTTGGTCAATTATTTTCTTTTTAATTCAACTTGGAGTACGGTTAATCTTTATTTTTTTTTAAATTGTTTACTTGCTACGTTTTGAAAGTTCGACAAATTAAAAATGACATTTGGGAGATGTTTTACAATTAAGGTCAGCCAAAAAATTAAATAGTATTAAAAAGGGTTTATTAAAATTTGTCTTAGAAAAATAAAGTACAAATACTGTTAAAATAACCTAGGGTATAATACAATAGTTGATAAATTAATGGATTTAATTTTATTATAGTTCCAATGCGATCCCAACCATAATTTTGAAAATTGATAAGTTGAGTAAACACCGAAAAAAATATTCATAAAAAGATTAAATTGCTTACTTTGATGAGCATTTTATATTTTATATCAGCAAATTACATGTGTTTTACTATTAATACCCCAAATTGACATAACAGTAACGTAAATTTAGAACTGCTTAATTTTACGCTCGCCACTTGCTACATAACTTAATATTTATTAGCAACGATTTCGGATTGCGGAATATGACAAAGCAGAGGAATGCCGGCTAAAAAGCAGAATGAACAACTCTGCAAAGGAAGCCCTTCCCTAGAAAACCGCATATAGGAATAAAGAATATGAAAGTGAAACGGCATGGTTCTCTAAAGAAGTAAAAGATTAATGTCATACCGGAATACATGAGAACAAGACACCCGAATCATGTGAAACTTACAACAAAATTCGTAATGCAACTCACAAGCTTGCCAGAATAACCAAAAATGACCATTAGGAACGGTTCTCAAAAGATATGAAGAAGGACTCTACGGACAAACGAAGGAAATGTGGAGACTCAAAAGACGACACTAATTAGAACTAAGAAAAATAGCAGAAATGAAACATTGCAATAGATTCCGTGGGTTTAAAATTAAATTTACACAGATATTCACTTTCACTCTCAATGTCTTTATTTACACAAAAATAAATCCACTTGTTTATAAACCATGAATAATACTACAGCTGATTGACTTCTATGGATTCACACAGCAATATAAAACTAAACTAAACTACTCGACATGTACAACTGTCTTATATATATAATCAGTGCAGAACAGACTTGAATGCCAAGATGATTCCTTAGTTGTTGAAGCCTTCTTCAGAAACCTTCTCGAAAATTTCAGGATAGTCCTTTTTATTGCCTGTTGTATCTTTACATTGTTTCTTTTTATCGAAAACATTACTTTAGACGGTTTTTTAATTTTTTTCCTCTCTGGCGTAAAACAAATTTTATAAGAATATAGAAACAGACACCTGGATAGATTAGTTGATAGAATTACATTCAGACGACCACTCTCCACTAAGAGAAGCAGAAAATCACAACCGCGAAAGAGAGCAGAGTAAGCATACCGGAAGTCAAAAAAATAGAAAGTCTACAGTGTGGAATAATAGCAAACGAACAGATTATTGCCATGAGTCTTGGGTTATTAAGTGCGGGCTAATAGAATTTTTATTGACATCATTGTCTGAAGGCGCTAAGAATTTGCAGCAACAGAAAATACTAACACAGCAAATTTGTCTTTATAAATACACAAGGGATTAAACTATCGAGCCTCACTGCGACTGATTCCAAACCACTGGTCACAAAGCGCAACCCTTCTGAAAAAGTAAGAGGCGAGCGAATTAATGAAATATGCCTGAAAATAAATACGTATCAAGAAATCCGAGTTAATGTATAGTGAATTTCTGCTAACAACAGAAAGACATAGAGATAAAAAAACAAATATGTAAGGGAGGCTACTCGAATATACACGAATATGTAATGTTTTCGGTAAAAAAAGGTAAATCTCTCAGCTGTTTAGCCTCTTCAAAGTGCCATACATATTAGGTTGAATTTTACGCTTATGGAGATCGATATCATATATATACATTTAAAACAAACAAAATGGGTACCACATTTAATTAAGCACTTGATGTTAAAAGCGAATATGGTAATTAAGCTTAAATTACCACGGCTTTCAGACGACTTGTTTATTAAATGCATACATACACTGATAGGTTTTCGCCAAATAACCAGTAAAGTTCACTAACAAATTTATCGTATACCTACTACGGAAATTGCTACTGCATATTTGTGACTAAACTTATTGGATGTAAGCAGAACTAATTTAAAATGTATGAACAAATTGTATTTATCATTTACTTAGAGTACAACTTTGAGAATTTAAACAGTCTAGATTTGACATTAATAACACTCAACATTGAGATCTGAGTAAAACATTTTTTTTTTCAAGCAAAATACAATAGAAATTATTGAGAGTAACGAGATATGCTTACTGACTTTTCAAAATCGTTTGTGTACCAATTGTTGTAATTGTATGTGTACATTTTACTAGTAACGTAATGTGGGAGTTTATTTTAATTATTATTCTGTTCACGCGATATCGACTTTGATAAACTTATATCTTTACATGGGAGCATGAAAAATCGACAAGATAGTATTTTGTTGTAAACCTCTTAGATGATTATTGAAGCGAAAGCTTCTTAACGGGGCCCACATTTACAAATATGAAAATAGATGAGCAAGGGAATGAATTGGATAACTTGAAATTTCATTTGTTTCGACACCGACACCACACCCTTGAAATACCCATACAACTCAGTTCACTGTGTTAGAAACAGAGACTAGGTAAAATTCATTATGAGTTTATTCTTTTATAGAACATCAATAATATAGGAAATAAACTAATATAACATCCAATTAATACAGAAAATCTGTACAAAATTTGCTTTTCCAATAAAAACTCCAATTCTCTCTTTGCGATATATTGCATTACGCACTTGACAGAAGTCAGAAGTTAGAAAGAACGCTATTAATTCCATACACCTTCCGTTAAATTTTTTGCCGCATTTACGATTCATCCGATATGAGCTTCAACTTGCAATTTAATAATTCAACAAATTTTATTTGCCACTTATAGAAATTTAAACTAAGAATTAAATTACACATTAGGTTTAATACTTGAGTCATAACAAAATAGTTAGAATAGTGTGCACGTAACGTATGGAACATACCAAATAAAATCTATCCAGATAAAAGAAGAAAAAATCCTAGGACACGTCAACCTTAATTTAATAATGCCCAAATTTGGGCATAAATAGATTTTTAATGACATCATTAATATGGTCTGTATGAGGTCACACACAATTTTTTTAAATGGCAACTCCAATATTTGATATATCGATTTGAAAGACCTAGTAGTAGTAATTCTATATACAGGACGTTTAAATTTCAAATGGGTTTTTCTGGAACAAATGAATTTTTTTATTCATTTAAACCAAAAAAAGACCTACTCACAATTCCTGCTCATAAGTTGACCTCCTGCGGGCGTTGTGCATGTGCTTCCATCATCCAGTGTCGGTTTTCAGGTGCCTAATATCTAGAGGTCTGTCTACTCTCAGAACCGTTTAAACAAAGTTTGGGTATTCTGAGAAAATTGTATGACTTGAAAATCGAATTTATCTCTTTTTTAAAAATCATATGCGTTAAGTTCTTGTACCAAATGAACTGTGTATGCGTGCTATTTGTTCTGATTTAGAGATTTTGAAACCGAAGACTGACTTATTACTCGCTGCATTGCAATTTCACGACTGAACAAGAAAGGATTTTCTTCAATTATTAATGCAACATCCAAGTTTTTCTACGGATATTGCTGGACGATCTGATTTAGACGCATAGATGATCCAAGTTTCTAAATTTGGTTGATCTTCTAATAGGTAGTGCTTATTGTTAAATAATTCGAAAAGTTATTATTGTGTGCGGGTCATATCTCCTTAACCGCTTATAATTAGAATTTTAATAGATTGGGTTTCATTTAAACTCACCAATCTTTACTTTTTAATACAGTCAAAATTACAATTTAACTCTACCAAGTATAAAATGTGATATTTATTACGATACGCAAAATCAATTTGTTGATTCTTTGTTGGGAAAAAAATCGAAGTAAATACGAGCAAAACATCTTTACCAAAACATAAAAGGTAGAGAAAAAACTTTTTTTTCAAATAAAGCAGCACTACTGCATTCTTAACCGCCGAATTTGAAAGTCCCAATTTGAACACTTGCTTTGATATTTTCTTATTTTTTTTTTGTTGAATGTATACCTTTTAGTTGATTGTTTACGTTTAGGTGAGTAAAAAAGAAAAAAGAATTACTAGATCTCTCAAACCGATATATCAAATATTAGAGTTTCCATTTAAAATATTTATGTACATCGTCATACAGACTACATTAATGACAGGTCCAGGTTTTTTTCTTCCTTTATCTGCATAGTTTTTATTTGGCATGTACTTTACGTGCACACCAGATTAAACAAGGTAGGTGACAAACTGCTCCAGTGTAGTAAACTTTTATTATTGAATGGCCTTCTTTCTTTAAAAGAGGAATTTTTATGCTAGCGACTCTATCTGATGAACCAGGAATTTCGATGAGTTTATTGGTGCATATTTGATGTATGAAAAATTCAACACAGCTGGATTTCCAGTTTGTGTTCATTCATGTTATATAGTTTGACCATTTCATGTGTTATTAGTTTTTAAGTTTTACTCTTGCTTCTTGTTTTCGGTACACAATAGTATAGATTTTATCAATGCCTTTGATTATTTTTCCCTCTTTAATGTATTTTTATAAAAGTCTATTTAAAAAAATTGAAGCGAAAATACTTATGATGTGGTAGTGAAATGCTGAAATTGCATTTGTTCTAGACTTCGTTCCAACCAGCACGACACTTCGTTGACCTTTAAATTCCCCTACAACCATAGAGTTAAAACCTACAGATAGAGTGCGTGAGGTTTGGGCGCCTGTTTCACTGTAATCGTAACGCTGTTTAAGAGAGAAAGGGAACCAAGTGGACGTATCTGTCTGTCTAAAGCTGCCAGCGATAGCTAAACTTCACTTGACTGACGTAGTCAAGCAGCAATCAGAAGCGAGCTTAGATAGAGTTAGATAAGCTACTTGGAATTCTAGGTCTCTCACCATGCGATACGTATTTCTCGATTCCTGACCTACTTTATAATTAAGTATTATCTCTATGCAGACAACTCAGTACTCAGGGACCAGGTTATATATTAAGAGCCTCTCAGTTTATAGTAAATCAATAAATTTTAGTAAGTACACAAATATAACATCCAATTAATATACAATACCAGGACAAGATTTGCCATTCGTTGTAATAAACTTTCCAATTTTCTGCTAGCTATATTTTAAATTAAACACTTGAGATACGCCAGAAGTCAGAACACCACAAAAAAGTGCAACGTTACCAAGTTCATGGATGGTAGAGACAAGAACTCGGGATTAATCTGAAAAATTGTCCAGCTAAAACATTAATTAACAATTTCAAGTAGTGACCAGACTGGCGCTAGGGTATAAAAAGGGTATGATGTGAATTAATAAATATAAAATTATATTAACTAACATTCGCCCAGTAGTCGAGATTCGACCATAACCATTAATAAAAATTTGAAGATAACATATACGAATTTGCTTATTTCCAACATTTTGTTACTATTATACACGTTCTATGTACATATGCAAAATATTTCAATGTCATTTTAATTAACTAGAAAATGAATTTAATCTATATATTCTATACTAAATTGTAGTTTGTCTGTTTGTTTGTTTGTTTGTTCGGGTGGAATGTAAATGCTGTGGAACCTTTGGTCTGTAACAAATGTATAAACACAGTTTTTCACCCTAACACCAAACCTTTAATTTTAAACAGTCCACTCTAAGTTGTCATCATCAAGGAGTAAACCAAACTAAATCTAAATTACAATTTTCTCTCATTTATACTTATCAGTGAATTATTAGCAACTTACAGTAGTTAGTACACGAGGTTAATCCTTAATTCTATATGAAAGATTTCACAGATAATGCAGATTTTATATAATGAAATTATGTAAATTAGGATAATCCTTAATTCCCACCTACTTTTACCCTACGTTATAAAGTAGTGACATTTTTTATACTTATTTCAAGGATTCTTACAAAGTAAAAAATCAGACACGGGTCCTATTCCATACTATAAAATCTGTATTATCTCTGAAATCTGTTATTTAGAATTCAGGTTCTTGGGATTAACCCTTTGTACTAATTACTGTAAGTTGCTAATAGTTTACTGGTAAGTATAAATTAGACAAAATTTTAATTTAGATTGATTTTGGTTTACTCCTTGATGATGACAACTTAGAGTTGTTGAAACGAGGTTGTGTTTAAAATAAAGGTTTTATGTTAGGGTACAAAACTGTTTTTGTACATGTGTTTGTTGGGGCATCACGTAAAAACTACTGAGCTGATTTTGCTGAATCTTTTTTTGTTGCAAAGGCTATAGTTTGACTTGAAATAATCTGGTATTACATTGTATTTTCGTATATAAATATTTACATAAACTAGGTGGCTGAAAAATATATTTATAGATGGTGGATGACAAAATGTTCTACAGTATAGCCCATAAGAATTTAGAATAATTAAATTTTAGGTCGGAGTGTAATTATTATAGGTATAAAATCAGTTTAAAAAATCTTAGAAATAATTATTTATGCAGAATGATTGAAATATAAGTTGGAATAAAAGTATAAGTATACAGAGTGGTATAAAATGTTATTGCAATAAATTCGTGGGTTCAAAGTTGATATATTTTAAAAACTGAGAGTCACTTCACATTCTAGAACTATCATTTTCTTTGGAATGAATAGTGTTTTACGTTGCTTTCGCCAGGGACGGAGTGGATAAATTTTATAACATTATATTGGGTGGTTAATAAATAGTTGCATATACAAGGTGGGTGAAATATAGAGGTGAAACAGCATTAGAAATGGGATCAAAAATGGTAGAAAAACGTTGTTATATATGGTAGAACATTAGCAGTTGCATATATGGAATACCTGAAATGTGGAACGAAGTAAAATTATAGTTATACAATGTGATCAAAAATTTCTAGAAAAAACTGCTTATAAAGGGTTGTTTAACTATAGGATGTAAAAAACTATACTTTACACTGGTTAAAAATTATTAAAAATAAAATAGGGTAGCCCTTAAGGAGTTGGACAAATAGGATAGTTGAAATATAGGGTCGAGCAATAATGTAGCTAAACGTTTTAAAAAATATTATATTGGGTCGCCAATAAGTAGTTGTATATCGAATGGTTGAAATATTTTGTTTAAATAACTAGTTTGATTCAAAAGATCACAGGCAAATTAGTTATATTTAATCACCAATAAGCAGCAATAAACACGTTATATTTTGTTATAGGATACCGTTGTAGGTATCAATAATCTGAAACATGGGGCGAGGTAAAATTATACTTACACAGTGTGATTAAAATAATGTTAAAAATTTTTACATATAAAGCGTGGTTGAAATATAAGGTGAAGATAACTTATACTTTCCAAAGTGGTTCAGAAAAATCTGAAAAATTGGCTGTATAGCTCAGCCCATAAGCACAAATAAGAAAGTTGTAATCTAGGGTGGAGTACAGTTATAGTTAAGCATTTAATAAAAGTTACATTGGGTGGTGAATAAGCTGGTACATATATAGGGTGGTTGAAATATTTTGTTTAAAAAACAGTTTGATTCAAAATATCACAGGCAAATTAGTAATATATTTACCAATAAGCAGCAATAAACACGTTATATTTTGTTATAGGATACCGTTGTAGGTATCAATTATCTGCAACATGGAGCGAAGTAAATTTATACTTATACAGTCTGATTAAAATAATGTTAAAAAATTTTACATATAAAGCGTGGTTGAAATATAAAGTGAAGACAACTGATACTTTCCAAAGTGGTTCAGAAAAATCTGAAAAAATGGCTGTATAACTCAGCCCATAAAGTACAAATAAGAGAGTTGTAACCTAGGGTGGAGTACAGTTATAGTTAAGCATTTAATAAAAGTTACATTGGGTGGTGAATAAGCTGGTACATATATAGGGTGGTTGAAATATTTTGTGGTATACAATTATGGTTATACAGGATGATTCAAAAACTGACAGACAGATAAGTTATAATGATTGATTAATTGGCAGTAGCATATACAAGATGGTTTAAATATAGTTGGAAGTAGGTTTATAGTTATACAAGGAGGTTCACATAAAAGTTGAATAAAATTGTTATATTGGGTCGCCAATAAGCGGTTACAGTTTGGGTAAAATATGTTGGGGATTGGTGGATTTGTAGTTAAACAGTGTGGTAAAAAAATTTGTATATACAAGGTGATTGAAATCGGGATCGGAGTAGAATTAGTTTTACAGAGTAGATCAGAAAATATTTAAAAAAATTTTATATGGGATAGACCATGATCAATTACGGTGTTTAACAGAATGATAGAAAATATTCTATATATAGAAGGGAAATAATTTTTATATAGCGTCGACCATAAATAGTTGCATAGCTGGAATATAGGGTGGAATAGGGCTATATTTGGGTGTTTAGAAAATGTTATATTGGGCGACAAATAAACAGCTGCATATAAAGGGTGAAGTTGAGTTACTGTTATACAAGGAGGTTCAAAAAAAGTTGAGTAAAATTGTTATATAGGGTGGCACATAAGCACTTGTAATTTGGGTGAAGTATATTCGGGATTGGTGGATTTGTAGTGCAGTTATGTAGGTTCAACAAAGTTGGAAAAATTTGTTATATAAATAAATTGTTATCGGTTTCATAAGATATTCCTTTTGAAAATACTTGTACACTCCATACGCCGATGAAACCGCGGGTATCGGCTAGTTTCTAATAAAACAGTAAATCAGAATTTTATATTTTTAATATTGTTAAATAAAAAATCAGACTCAAACTACTTAATAATATAAAAATGGTCTCATTGAAAAATACTTAATTTTAATTTGTATATGTGTCTTTCGATCTTAATTTTAAACTTCAGTGCTATCAAATCAATGTGCTCGTAAAATTTTTCTACTGTTATTAGAAATATACAATTTTAAACCATCTAATGAGCGACGAACACTGGATGCCGCAATAGAACACCAATCCTATAAAATGTCTGACCTTGCGATTTGTTTATGGTCATAGCAAGTATGGGAATTAATGGGAATTGTGCTCTTTGAAACTGAAAATGTTAAATTAACTCTTGAAATCTATTTCTTTTTGCAGCAGCAGCAGTTCCCCTCAATACCTCACAGTCAATCGTATTACGATGCAAAATATTCACTCTCATTCGTGTACCATTAACTACAGCTTGCGCAGAATTTAAGTTGGGAATAAGCATAATTGTGTTCAATTTTAATTTATGAATTTAAAAATTCAATGGGATATTCATGTTCTACCACCTATCAACAATGTTGTAGTAATTCCTCTGGAAGCAGTTATAATCCAACGAAAATTCAATGAATTCAATTTATATATGATAGCAATTTGAACAAACGTTTTACCACAACCTGCACGCACAGTTACACAGAAAACATTCTTGATATTGTACTTCACGTATAACACAATCGATAAAATTTTGGTGTTCAAAATTTGTGCTTGAATAAAACTCTTGAAACAATTTTTCTTCTGCTGTTATATCAATCGCATTATCTATATGTGTAACTGGCAATGCATTCGGAGCTAGCAAACCAAATGACTCACAAGTTAAATTGTGTACAATTAATGTTATTTTTATTTCTTAAAGTACTTGATTATATGCCGTATTAAAGTCATAATTACTTGCAATATCTGCCTCTAAATATCTTTTATATTCATTCCATAATAATAATGCGTAAGTTGGCATATTTTATGCACATATTAGGACGAATAATTCTCTCATTTGTTTGGGTGATTGAAAGTTTTTGGCTTCCTCCAAACACTGCTTTCATTGATTGTCACCGGAAACTGTACCTCTTGCAAGGTATGGTTAAATGAATTATGAACAACACCATTATATGTTCTAAGATCTTCAAATCACTTTGGACCATAAATATGTAATAACAACTTAGTTCTCTACCTTTAGGGGATACTACATACATGTGGGAAATTATTTTATAAGCACCACGCTATCGTTTTTTACATATTGTATTCCCTATCATGCCACACTTAATAGCAGGGGAGCCCGGGATGCTAAATTTGCAGTTACTAATGCGTCATGGGGACCTGTTGGATCGTAAAGATTAGGTCTTAAACCGAACAAGTTTATGAAAATTTCTGATTAGGTATAGTGAGGAGGAGAGCGCGTACACATTAAAAAAATTAAAAAAACAGTCACATGGAAATACTCGAGCTCGTCAGACATTTATAGTGTATACACGCATTAACTTAACTTAACTTAACTGATAACCGAGAGATATTAATCTCACAATTATATAGTGGGGGTGGCAATTTGATTTTTATTTATTTTTTTTTAAATAACGATCTAATAAAAATAATATAATTATATTTGTAATTCTATCATGTATTGATATGGAAATACATAAAAATAAAATTAATTTTATTAAAATATAAAAACAAAATATTAATCAAAGTAAGTGTGTATTAAAATGTTAATAATGCAAATAGGGAATGAAATATTTTAAAATGTAAGACCATAATATTTAATTCAAATATGAAAATCTGTCGAATAATAACCATGTTATATTTCCCGTGGTTCAACAAAACTGTTATAAAAAAGTAACTATAGTTCGTCGAAATTTTGTATTCATTTTAGCATCTTGAACACAATTAAATTAATCTTCCAGATATTTTACTATAACCTAAGGGAAAGCATTGCATATTGCCACAGCTACGCTCCATCATTGGGAGTCCGCCACATTAGGTCTAGAATGGTATCACTCAACTAAGCATGCTTTGACATCCAAACTCCAAACTAAACGTGTATGCGTAATTTCAACTCAATCGGACGTTAGGAAGTTTTCTGAAAGTCGCTTGTAAAAACGGACTAAAGACACCGGAACATGTGAAAATAAACAAAAGCTTGCAAAATGGTTAATACACTATTCAGATAAGAAACTTATACGCCTATGGAGTCGTTATGATTATAGAATTGTAACAAAAAATACTAATTTCTGAAGTATCTTTACTTTAGAGATTTTGATCATTTAATTCGATTAAGGAATTACATCTAATTAAGCATATTATTCAATCGATCGGACTAGTAACCTATCACGGGATGTGTACTTTAACGAAATATAACTACATGAGAAATAAGTTTGTTACTTTTCTACAACTTCAAAATGTCCATTAATGAATTAAACAAGCCTAAACCCGAAAAGCAACTGATATAATTAGATTTCCTACAATTTTAGCCAGAGGTTCTGCTAAAACTTCTGGCCGACGTTTATTTTCGATTAAACTTGCGTTAATCGGATTTGTCTAGTATATCTTCCTGTTTTACGCATTAATTTGTCCTGTGGAATTAGGAGACTAAGAATTAGATTCGATGTCCGAAAAGTTAACCAAAGATTTGTTTACTCATCCGTAATAGGTTACATTTATTATCAAGATCAAAAATGATATTTTCCAAGAAATTAAGACAGGTCTTTTTCTGAACGATAGTTGTAGCATCTCTTATTTGTATTTTTTTATCGCCCAGGAATCACTCCACAATTGCTGGAAAATATGTATAATTCAAATACTCCAAAATTTCAGAGACTAAATAAAACCCCGTTTTCAATGGCAATAAAAATTTAACACAATTGCTAAAGAAATTATAAATTAACAACTGTGCAATGACAAATTTAGCATTGACAATTTGACATTAAATATTTGACAATAAAACTGATCTAACTGAGAATATATACTGCTAATTTGAGGTATACAGGGCAGGACGAAAAAAATCTAAAAATCACGTGAAATAACACACCCTCTTCCGAATTAGAAGTAGAGATTTTATTAAAATCATAAGGGAAAATCTAAGAAAAATCTTATTAACTGTTCATTATTAATTTCAGCCTTAATTATTGGTTCACTTAATTAAATTAAAGCAGACTCTTTCAGCTTACGTTTTGTATTGTGTTCTTCTTTGTGTAGTAATGTTGAATTTTGATATTGTTTGTTGTGACATGGCCTGAGATGACATTTTCACAAATTTCTAAAAGTTTTCATTGTCGCTCCTTTATATAACTTTTGTCTTCATTTATTCTAACATTTATAGATCTAGAGGTTTATCCAATAGAAAATTTATTACATATTAAATCTGTTGCCTACTATATGCGCTCTTTCTGAAGGACTCTGTATGTATGGTATAGTTGATCTAGTAATGTGATTATCAAGGGTATTAGTATTGGTTGGAGGAGCTTGGTGTTGAATCATAGTGATTGGTTTGTGTTCAATATTACCTAACTCTTTATTGCTGACTTTTTTAAGATAATTACTAGCAGATAGTACATTTTTACATATGTTTGTTCTTCATTGAATTTATTGATATAAGAAAATTTGTTTTTTTCTCAATCATATAAATATTTAATGCCCTTTTTACGGTGTTTGGATGATTAGAGATATCTGTTAGTGTGATTCGGTTTTCTGTAGACTTCTGTATCAAATAATTTCTGTTTCAAATTGCCTAAAAAACGTAGCCTGTTATTCTGCTCAATTTCTAATTTAAATTGTATACTTGGTAATTTGTTTTTGATATCGTCCACTAAATCATGTAGGTTTTCAAATTTTTCCATGAAAATGTTACTTAAGGTGTGTGACAAACAAGAACCCATGGTTATGCCCAAAATCTTATAGACAGGAGTCATCGCTGAGTTGAAAATTTGTTTCGTGCAAAACATTAGGATTCTATGATTGTGTCAATGGATAATTGTGTATGTTGTACTATAGAAAGTGTTTGGCAACAGGGACATTATTTGTCATTGCGAACATTTATTTTTTAATTGCTTTATCAGTTGCGTTAATTTTTTATTTCCATTGAAAACCGGGACTGATTTAAACCCTGAAACCTTTGGAGATTTTGATATGTGCAAACTTTCCAGAAATTCTGGTGTTATTCTCAAAAATTCATAAAAATAAAAACAATAAGAAAAGAACTATTATAACATTGTTCCTATAAAATTGTATGTTAATAGTGTACTTGTATGTGTACTCCGTAAAATATTATAAAAGACACTCGATGGATGTACAATTTACATTTGTCAATTTCATTCATCACAATTGAAAATTATATTTTGAAGCAGTTTCAATTTCTATTCACTTAGATTACATAGCGCAATCCTCATGTTGTAGGACAAAATTATAGAATCTCCATGAGTCCTTATACTTGTAGTACACAGTCTCATTGTGTAGGATATTTGTCAAATTGATATATATATATTTGACTTATAGTCATTTGGAAAATTCTAATTACAATCAAACAAGCAGCAATTTATTATACTAACACTAAAACAAAATATTGTTACAAATCTTCTGTAATACAAGGGGTAAAAGAATGCAATTCAGATATCGTGGTAGATGATGGGACCGATCAATATGTGTAACAAAAGCGTTATACAACATGATTATGATATATTGATAAAATACCAGGGTATAACGTTTTTTATTTCCTGTTTTCGATTTTAAAAAATCTGTGACAAAAGTATTCTCTCAAAGAATCGTATATTGAACCTCAATAGTAGATAAGCTATACAGGTTCTGGAACAAAATCGACCAAAAATACATGTAAATTCCCATAAGAGATTCTAAGGTCCCAAAACCACGAAATTGAACCAAATTTACCCCCTCCACTCCCACTTCAGTTGGGGGTGGTCTGCTCGCGGCTCCTTCGGGAGGCTCGGCGGGCGTCGGGTCGGGGGCGCTATGTCGGTTGGGAACGGGGGGCGGTCGTACGTCGGGGGTACGCGGGGCCGCGGTGGCTGGCGTAACGCGGTGGTATGCGTTGCGTAGGGAATTCGCTGGCTTTCGGCTGCTTCCGTCGGGGTTGCGTGACGTCATTAGGGAAAAGGACTGGCTCTTGTCGGGTGCTTGTCGCAGGGGTGTATCACAGCCGGGTGCTTTGGCCGCGAGTGGCGAAACACATCTTAAGAACATATGTGATGAACGAAACGTTTGAACAACGAAATAAATTATCATATGCGCGAGAGCGGCAGCTCGTTCGAGTCTCTGCTTTCGTCGGATAAACCAGGGCCACGAGGACGCCTAGTCCGGGCGTTAGATTTCTTAATATAGATAATTCGGCAATTTATCCAAAAATAATGTTTGAAAATAGCATATTAGATAACCAAGCAAATATTTTGTCATGATATTAAAATATATTTCTGCGAAGGCAATAACAAAAATAATGGAATTCCAAAACCACAGCGACCGGATGTTATAGATACGCACAGTGTGATATAAAAATTAAATAATTTGTAAGAAACAATGCAATTATAGTGTTAAACGCAAAAACAAGGAAATTATATTATAAAATATCGCTGGTTGTTCAGAACCGATAAGTAGATGCGGTTTGCCTGCATTGAAAAGATAATATGTGTTGGTGATTGTAAAAAATAAATTAGAAAAAATGTGTCTGATTTTGAACCGTTGGCCGTTCGTAGGATTTGTAACACGAAAATGTGTTATCGAAAAAAGAGGGTGTGATAGAACTTCACTTTGCTAATTGGGAAATTTATAAAAAATTAATACCGTTGGGAATACTGTGGATATTCGTTGGAACAGGGACGCTACAAATGGGGTAATGATAGAAATTACAGAGGAATGGTAGAAACAGGAATGCCAGAAACGAGAATGGCAATAGCTGAAGAATGGAGGGTAGTCAGCAGCATTGTTGGAATGATAAAAAGTTGGAATGTTGAGCAAATTGTTGCGAATCGAACCCTTATTAGCTGAAAACTTATTGAATGGGATTAGGGTCTTAAAATGGTAGGATGATGGAAACAGGAATATCTGAAATGGAAAAGCTAGAAATGGCTGCAAATAGTATAAATTGATAAATCGTTGAAGAAAATGCCAGGAACGAACCGTAGAAATGGCTGGATCCATTGCAAATGGTAGAAACATGAAAAAGAACCCTTAGAAACGACTGTAGAAACGACTGGAACCGTTGGAAATGGTTGAAGCCGCTACAAAAACTAGAAACGGCTCGTAAAACTACTGGATCAGTAGAAACGACTGGGACAGTAGAAATCGCTGCTAGAAATGGTTAGAGCCACTACAAAAGCTAGAAACGGCCCATAGAAACGACGGGGACAGAATAAATCGCTGCTGGAAATGGTTGGAACCTCTACAAAAGTTAGAAACGACTAGAAACTTAAAAATGGCTGGTTGGAGCCGCTACAAAAGCTAGAAATGGCCCGTAGAAACTACTGTAGAAACGACTGGTAGAATGGTTGATTAGAACATTATTATCTCTCTCTCTCTCTCTCTCTCTAGCTTCATTTATTAAAGAAAGAGATCGGAAATCTGATAAGAACGCCCTGTAAACAGGGCCTTCCGGTCATGACATCATAAGCTGCACTCTCATTGGCTGACCACCTGCTAACCATCAGTATATGTAACTTATAAGCTTGTAAAGAATAGATATGTCCCGATTTAAAAGTATCCAAAGTAGGATTCCGTTTCATATTTGGGGAGTGTTTTTATGCCACTAGAAATACTAGAAATGGTGGGAGCCGCTACAAAGGGTAGAAATGTTTGAAACCGTTACAAAGGCTAGGGCCATAGAAACGACAGGAACCGTAGAAATGACTGGTGAGGTTAAACAAAGTCACTACAAATGCTAGAAACTGTTGCTATAAATGGTTTGAAACAAATCCGTTGCAAAAAGTAGAGAAGAGGAAATCAGAAAGTGTAATGAGGTCGCAAATGTTTACTTATATCTAACAGGTCCTTATAAATGCTAGAAAAAGTTACGTCATCACCATAGGCTCATCAAAGCGTTTATATCAAAAAAGATATAACAAAGAATGCATATGAAATGTAGCAACAATTTGCTTCCTCAGAGACCTAGAACTTTCGAAAAATAATAGGATGTAACGCTTGACAAACCTGCATAAGTTATTACAGGTTTCTTAAATCGACATGTTGAAATTCGAACACACTGCTGGTTGTATCTCATCATACAAGCCAATATACAGAAAAAAATTAATATTTGTTGCAAGTGTTGCTCTATAAAAAGTTGGAACGAAAGGCTGTTATATTTATTATTCCTACAAACTAAAAGCAATTTTATTTCTTGCAAGAGGAAAAGCTGAGAATTTGTTGCTGGAGAACGGTATTAGACACAGTCACAACCAAAACAAAAAACCAACGGTAGCGGAAAAAAAGACATCACAGGGATTCGAACACACTGATGGTTCATCATCATATATCACGGAATGTGTTTCCCCCAAGGAATTATTGATATGAGAGTAAAATGTACAAAGTAATTCTATTCTTGAAACAGCTAAATCTAAATAGCTCATTCAAACAAATCTTTTCTAAGACAGGAACCCCAAAACTTTAGTATTAAAACTAATTACTATACTTAGTGACGAATGTAGGCAAAGGGTTCGATAGTTGGCAATGTGATGACTGCTATAAAGATTCTTTATATAATTTGTTCTAAGGCAGAGTCGGGCCAAACAAATCTAAGACAGGTACTTATAGCTTTAACTTCAAAACTAATTTCAGTATATAGTTATAAACTTGTTTCTAAGACAGGTACTCAAAAACTTTGGTAATAAAATTAATTTCAGTACTTAGCCATAAACTTTTTCTAAGAGAAAACAGCCAAGAAAATCCAATAAAAATTTGATGTTATGGCATAAATATGTAATGTACAAATGATTCAATGTTGAATGAACAATAGCAATGAAATAAAAATATATATATATATATATATATATATATATATATATATATATATATATATAAAATGTTCGTATACATACCCATATATTTTTTCCAACACAGATCCTCTACGAATAATATTTATCAACCAGTTCACTATTTTACACACTGAAACACCACCAATAATTGCATAAAAAAATACTCGAGAATTAAACATTATCCAAATATAATTCTCCAATTAATTTACTTAATAACTGATTAAAATATTTTATTTTTCATACTGAAACACCATATTGCGATAAAATACCCGAGAATAATACCATCCAATTCTCAAATTAATTTACTTTGCATATATACATGGGAAAATAAAATGTAATTCGTTTAGTTATTAATAATATATCACCCGGAAGAAGTTGCGGTTAACAATGCAGTGGAATTTATTTATCTTTACGCGAAAACGTTTAGACGGGGTAAATTGAATATTATTTTTTTGATAGTAATTGAATCGAAATTATTAGCAGTGTTCAATTTGAAATATATAAGTAAAAGAATAGAATCAAAGAAATAATCAAGTACAAGCATAAAATTAATTTAGTTAGATCCTGCAAAAACACATGTCTTCGAAGTAATTTATTATAGTATATTTTATAGGTAAATGTTAAAAATATGTATACAGGAAAACCTTCATTTTCGCTTGCTTGGCTTAAAAAAATTGTTGTTGGAGTCTTTAGATTTGAGGTGTTTTTAGAAATCAAACCTGTAGAAGCGATAGTTGTTTGGCTTTATAATACAGTGATCAGATGGTTTTTGGACTTAATATTTAGTTTATATATAATTAGTAATAAGCTAGTAGAATCAGAGAAATAATCAAGTAGAAGCATTAAATCAATTTAGATACACCCTACAAAAACAAATAATTTACTTCATATTTTTATAGAAAGGTTAAAAATATTTATTTAGGAAAATCTTAATTTTCGTTTGCATAAAATGACTTAAAAAAATTGATGTTTAGATTTGAGGTGTTTTTAGAAATCAAACCTGTAGAGGTGATAGTTGGTTTAATTAAAAAATGTTGCTAATAAATAGGAGGCGACAGCTATCTTTAGATTTTATTATCTGGTTGAAATGGGAGAGAAATAATGAACATACATCTTATTACTGAAAAAGATGTCTTTCAACGTGGTTTAATTCTGCTAAAGCAACTACCAGAGAAGAATTACTCTCTGATAGCACACTATAAGTTTTCCAATTTTTTGGAAATATGATGCAGTAATGGTGAAGTTAAACAATTATGAAGGTGTTCTTCAACATGAATAACAAATCCTATTACCAAAAGATAAACTGACATCTATTAATTTTACAGTGACTTTAAAGAATTTATTAATTTGCTGAATATAGAGGCTATAATAATCGTTATTTATGGAGAAGTATGAGTATTGTATAACAGAGGACGGAGAAGAGTGATCATTCAACAAAGTGTTAAATATAGATACCTCTTCTGGTTCTACGAAGAATAGAGTAATATAATTTTAGCAATAATTTTAATTACAAATAAATATTTCACTTGTTTATTTGAATTCCTTGCAAAGAGTAATATCAATATTTTTAAAAATTGGTAAGCATAACTTGAAATACCTAATCAACTAAATTTTGAATAGTCCACTCCCAATGTAGGTAGGAATGTGGATGTTGTGGTTTTTACAAAACTTATGATTTATCAGCATTTCTATTTTGCTGGAAAACCAAATAATTCAACAGCGATTATTGGCGACGTCATAAGTCGGATGCAGTAACAAATTGCCTATACTATAGTGAATAAATGATCCTATACGTATAAGCAAAATATTTAAAAAAATTAAACGTTAATTTATATTTAGAATTGTTAGCAAACAAAAGCAATAAAATCAACAAATAATTACAGTGGCAGAGATTTTTCAAAAATGTTGACTAATAAAATTGGTACAGATCTATGTTGAAAAATGTAAACAGTCGAGTTGGATAACTCTGTTTCCTATGCTGAGATACCAACGTGGCTTAGCGACATCTGAGATTTTTTAATTGAGCTATTCGTCATGGAAATGTATGTGTGGGAACTTTGAAAAAATTACAAAACAATGTTGGTTGTTTTCGAACTTTGCTGAAGCAATCAAAAATTGGGTTTGATTTAAATCATGGACAAATGGATGAATAAAAATTAGCTTACATATAGAAATTTCTATCAGTAGTCACTTAAATAACACTGTATTTCAGAGTTGTAACACACATTCACGCTTGAGGAATGATGTACTCAATCGAGTAGCTCCCAAGTCCATTAACCATAAAAACAGAGATGAATGACTCTTAGTAAGAGTGAATGGTACCTCATACGTAGGCAGCGAGTGTCTTTCCATGCAACTATAAGGGCTGTAGCAAAAACCTAATGCCCAACTTGTTAAAGAAATGGCTCATATCCCATAGGTAACGCTCTGACTTGGGAACTTAAAATGGCTCGCTATAGGTTGAGAAATCAGTTTCATTATCTTGAGTAATGGAATAATTCCAACCTGGTTGATTATAACGATGCCCAACAAACTACCAACCCAGAATAAAACAGTTTATGTATTTATCGTAGCAATAGGTGTTACTGTTGTTATTGTACAGTAAGTATTATATGTTTAAATAAAAGAAAATATGTTCAAACATTTTTATTTTTAGCATACATATATTTTTAAATAACCAGCTATAGCTGTTCTACATAAGCAACAGTGATCTAATTTAATAGAATAATCTAAGCAGCTCGCCAAGTGTCTATAATGCAATAGCCATTACTTAAGCAAATTTTATGTGTTGGAGTCAGTGAGGGGTACATGTTTTAAGGAGCAAACACTGCTCAAACGCCTTTGCATGAAGCTTTTCGATATTATCGTAACGTAAGAGATTCCTAAGTTCTGTACCCCAGCAATAGCAGGCTATGTGGTCGCCATAACCAGTGTAAAAGAATCCAGCATTCGCAATCTGTTCAGGCTTTTGTCTCAATCTCAGATGGGTCAGTCTTTAAAAGTCGCAAGCCTGCTGCCAACCGTTGCCATGTTTTCGTAAATGATTGGTCTATTTATATGGTAAGTGTCATGTATATCAAAGAAGCGACAATACGAATTCCAGTCTAAATGATCAGCCAAAGGATCGTCACTATCTTCCCAGCTGTGTCCTCCAGTTTCACAAAACGGACATATGACAACGTCCTCTTTGTGACTCACAGCTTCTTGTTGGTAAATGATTCACGCTCTGGCTAACTTTTCAGGAGAGAAATCCGACAGCCAGTTTTCAAAAGTAAAAATCGATTAGATTTTCATATATCTGATAATAATCGTGACACTCCATGATATTGAACTGATGAAATAAAATCTAATCATTTAATTTATATGCATTTATTCAATTCAGACTCTTCATCAAACCCCATGATTATTATCCAACGTTGAGCAAACTTTCTTCTCACACATTTCATTAACAACCAAGATCTTTTCCTTAGAGTGTTTCACCATAGGAGACATTACATTTACTGACTAAAAGTAAACAATTGTTTTTAATGGCCAAAGTTTCCATGATAATTTTCCTATTAAATATGACACTACCATGTTGCTAACAAATAACTACTTAAGGCAGTAGACAACTTATTAGTGACGTAATTAATTTCGGCAATACTGTCTGCGATTGCTTCAAGTTTTTGATTTTGTTCCAACATTTGATTTGCAATATGATCATGTAGTTTTTGCATATTTCCGTATAGGTCAGGCACTACTTTTGTAATCTTGTCTCTAAGTTCAGTTAGATCAGAAAGATCTATAGCCCTATCTTTTCGAACAATATTTAATACTTCTGCTGCATCAACACCTTTAGAAGCTTGTTTCATAGAAAGTTCCAGATCATTTATATGTTTTTGCTGAGATATAAGGTTGTCATTAAAACAGGCTTCAAATTTTGTGATGGTTTCCTTATATTCTTTCCGAGCAGATTCCAACTGAGCTTCAATTGTATTAAATTTTGAAATGAGAAGCGATATATTTTGTAGTTGGGTTTCCAAAGCTTGTTCGGTTTTAAACATACGAGAATTCATTGCAGCCAAGTTTTGGGTTCCACGTTCCTCGCTAGCCTTTTGGTTTTGCTTAAACAAAGATAAGGTTTGCTGAATTTCACCAGTGTAGTTGCTGAAAGCTATGGGAAAATCACTATGTAGTTGTTGCAGTCCGTTTGCTATTTTCTTATCAACGTACTGCTTGTTGGCGGCATCCATGGCATTCGTCGGTACTTCAACATTAGTAATTTTCAGTTTCTCAGCATCAATGTTTCCCTCTGCGGTAAAGGAAAACGGCACTGTCATAAAAGATAGGCTATGTGGAATGCTGGCTGATGGGAGGTATTGTCAAATTTGTTAAGCCTCATTGCATAACTGATAACTTTGTTAATAAGTGTTAATATATAAAAAACATTTTTCTATAGAAATCTTGTATAATATTAGTTTCCTTAAGTTAATTTAAAATGACAATTATTTCGTTGTCGTGAGAGGTATTACCTGCTTCCTAGAACTTAATCATCAGTTCAACTAATTCGTTGGAATCATCCAAGTACACCATTGACTTGTTAAGTTCCCCGGTTCCCGTAAAACATTGCTTCTGGGTTAAAGGTGGAAAAATGGCATAGCATACAGACTTGAAGCTTTCAAATGCCCTGCTGCATTCTGGCGTGCTGAAGTCATTGTTGAAATTCCATACTTCTAAATCATCTGTAGCGGCTTGTAAAATATTAGCAGATAAAGACCCTGAGTCCCGTCAACGATAATGTGGTGTGTACGATTAAAGTTGATATGGTAGGGATACCAGCGTAAATCTTATTGATATCATAGCTATTATTGAAAAAGCCATCGATTACCAAATGGGGTTGAAATAGATATAGGACCACCCCAAATGAAACGTGCAGGTATGGGTGGTCGTACTGGTTTCATAGAGGCTTAGTTCGCCCGTGGAGGAGCTAGAACTCAGCGCCCAGCAATAGAAGGGCTCCCAGATGCGATTAGTTTACTCGTGGTGGAACCAGGAATTTTTTACGTCTTGAGGGATGAATAAAAATCTGTATTTATTTAAAAATTCATGCCAATAAAATCATAAATGTATTTAAAAATTCCTGATAATAAATTCTCAAATCATAAATCTGTATTTATTTAAATGTAATGTTAATAAAATCGAAAAATAATATAAATCATGAATCCGTGATTATTTAAAAATTCCTGATAATAAATTCACATTATATCTGGTAATTTAGATATCAAAACCACAAACCGGAAATTTCCTGATAATAAATTCACATTATATCTGGTATTTTAGATATCAAAACCACAAACCGGAAATGATGACCGCAGTGAAAGGAAACTGTCATATCTTGTTTACGCTAATTGAAACCGAGCTAAATAAATTTACAGGAAGCTGTGGTTTGATTAGGTTATCATGTTGTTTGCAGCAATAAACTTTTGCAGGAAGTTCCCATATGATAAGCATTAATTAGTTGTTTTTCTAGAACTAACAGCAATTTCATTATATGCAAATGACGTAGTTCGATGCTGATAAATAAAATAATTCGCGAATTTTTATTTCATTGTTAATTCGACTACAAAAGTGATCACATCTTAAGTGTATCTAGTGATTGTGTTGTGTTAAATTCACTGTTAATTCGACTTTCAAAGAGATTGCTTTTTAAGTGTATCTAGTGATTGTATTTGTGTTGTTCTAAAAAACTTTATGTGAGTATTTACTTAATTTCATTTTTTGTTAATTTGCTTCTAGTATTTTGTGGCTGCTTTTCAAAAAATGTTAGCGTAAATTTTGCAGTTTGTTATCGAATCAAGTATTTTCTGACTGCTTTTCAATTCAATGTTCTATTTCCAAATTTTTGTTAATTAGCTTCCAATATTTTGTGCCTGTCGTTCAAAAATTATTGGAATTATTACAGGTTATATCATACATTTGTAGTTTGTTTTATGAATCAACCACTTTGTCTGGCTTTCAACTCAATGTTCTATTTCCAAATTTTTGTTAATTTATTTTTATTTGTTGGGGGTTGGATCGTGTTCAGGAAGTATATTTCAAGGATTATATAGTATATACTTATTCGGCATCGGACATTATTTCATTTGCAGGCTTAATATATTAAATTATGATAGTAGTTTCTGAACTCACTCATAATTCGGAACATACCCTCAGGTGAATGATGATGAATATATGACTATAAAAGTAGTTTTTCATACTAGAGAATACATTAGTCTTTGAGTTTCACTCAGTGAGTCAAGACGTGCTTGTAGTGCATATTAACTAAAACAGTGATTTCAAAGTTTATTAGTTAATTTAAATCTCTTATAGAAACCATGGTTCTCTCTGCACTGGTGAAGAGTATTCTCTTTGCAGTAACTGCTCTATTGGTGAATCTGCGTGAGAAATTTGATGGATCCACCGCGGAGGATGGACTTAGGCAATGTACCAAGGCAATCCGACATCTTCATCATCAGATAAAGAGAGCGACAACAGTGGGTGAAAAACAGAACCTCCAGGCAACGTTAGCCAACATTAAGACTTTCCGAACCCAAATAAAATATTTGCAAAAGAAAGGATCTGGAGTTGGGTCATCGCGTAGAGAATGGACTAGTGACAGAGTGCGATGGTTTGACTGTATATCTGCATTTAAGAGGCGTGTTAGGACTGGAGTGATAGCAAATCTCAAGCATAAGGATATTCAAACTTTTTTCTCCGACTGCAAATCACTTTTCATGAGGCGTATCCAGAATGTTTTAAAGTATGAAGAGGCCGTGAAAGTGAATACAGTATTTGCCGCTGAATTTGAGATGTCTAAGGCAGAACAAGTGGTCTCTGAAATCAAGTATTTCAACACATCGAATGCTTCTATACTGAGAGATACCGATTTAAATGAATGGTGGGAGGAATGTGTAGTACAACCGTTTATGAAAGATGTTGATCAATTTTCAGAAGGTTCAAGTGGTTGGGCTTTAGTGAGAATCCATAATTTGGGTGTAAACATTAACAAGTATACTCCCCAACTTGGGTCATCTTATGTTGATCTACCTGGTGAAATAAAGAGGAAGCATTCATGCATCAATGTTAAGAACCTTAGATAATGCCTGCTTTGCTTGGAGTATTGTTTCAGCTTTATTTCCTACTGAAGAAAATCCCCATCGCCTTTCCAAATACCCACACTACTCACAGGTGTTGAAGCTCAAAGGCATCCAGTTTCCGATGACGACACCACAAATCCCACGATTTGAGAAACAAAACAACATCTCAGTCAATGTATACATACTGAAGAAGTCTAAAAAATTTATAGTACTACCAACATATTTCACTAGAGATAAACGGGATCGTCATGTAAACCTTCTGCTGATTCAGGACCGATACGATAAAGATGATTCAACTCCTGTAAATTATCATTTTCTATGGATCAAAGATTTGTCCAGACTGGTATCTTCTCAACTCAGTAAAGATAAACATAAAAAATACTTTTGTGACCGCTGTCTGCATTATTTTTGTTCCGAAGACAAACTTAATATTCATATGGAGGACTGTAGTATGCTGAACAAATGTAGGATGAGATTGCCAGACGATACCAACAAGATTTTAAAGTTTAGAAACTTTAAAAACAAAGAGAGATCTCCCTTCATTATTTATGCTGATTTGGAAAGTGTTCTGAAGCCTATCAATGATAAAACCAAATATCAAGAACACATCCCTTCAGCTATAGGATATTACCTGAAGTGTTTTTATGACGATTCATTATCTTTCTACCGTTCCTATAGAGGATCATCCTGCATAGACTGGTTTGCTAAAGAAATGCTACAGTTATCAGAAGATCTAAACACCATTTTCCTCTGTCCGTACGACATCGATCCACTTTCACATGAAGAGCAGCACCAGTATGATATAGCCACTCTTTGTCATATCTGCGAGAAACCGTTCACTCCTGAAGACATGAAAGTGCGTGACCATTTCCATCTTGCCTCTGGATTTAATAATAGTGATAGCAGAAAATCAAACTATCGTGGTCCAGCCCATGAATCTTGTAATATTAATTATCAGGACACGCATATAGTACCCGTTGTTTTTCACAACTTGTCAGGATACGATAGCCACTTCATTATCGATCAAATTGCGCAGTGTGCTGAAGGAAAGATTGATATACTTCCTATTACTAAGGAAAAGTACATCTCATTCACCAAACATTTCAACGACTCATTAATTAAATTCTGATTCATCGATTCATTTAGATTTCTTGCTGCATCACTTGACACTCTTGCCTCCTCATTACCACAGTTTCCTGAACTACGTTCACAATTTTCCGGTTTACATGACAATCAATTCACTTTATTAACTAAAAAGGGGGTATTCTGCTATGATTATCTTGACTGTTTTGAAAAATTTTCGGATGAATCTTTACCAAGTCAGGATAAATTTTATAACAAACTGGAAGATACTGGCATCACTGATGAACAATACGCTCATGCAAGACGGGTGTGGACTGAGTTTGGAATCAAAAACTTGGGTGAGTACACTGATTTATATATGAAGACTGATATTATGTTGCTGGCTGATGTTTTTGAAAAGTTTCGAAACAGTAGCCTTGAAAGTTATGGTCTAGATCCAGGTCATTATTTCACATTACCTGGTTATACATGGGATTGTATGCTTTTCAAGACCAGACAGGAATTGGAGCTTCTTACAGACATTGAGCAATTATTATTTGTTGAAAAAGGAATCCGAGGGGGATTATCACAATGTTCAAAGAGACGATGTGTTGCTAATAATAGATATATGAAAGCTTATGACCCTACTAAGCCTACAGTGACCTTAAAATATTACGACTGCAATAACCAATATGGGTTCGCAATGTCTCAATATTTACCATATGGAGGGTTCGAATGGGTTGACACTAACATCGATGTCACTCAAATTCCCGATGATTCAGACATTGGTTATTTTTTGGAAGTTGATCTGGAGTATCCCAAGCATTTGCATGATGAGCACAATGAGTTGCCATTCTGCCCGCAACATATAACTCCCCCCGGTTCCAAAAACAGAAAACTACTGGCTACGTTATATGATAAACATAAATACGTCATTCATTATAGAAATTTAAAACAGGCATTGCAATATGGTCTTAAGCTCACGAAAATTCATCGTGCTCTCAAATTTAACCAATCACCTTGGCTTAAGTCATACATAGACTTAAACACCAGGTTAAGGAGTCAAGCGAAGACTGAATTTGAAAAGAATCTATTCAAATTAATGAATAATGCCGTATTTGGAAAATGTTTAGAAAATTTACGAAAACGGGCCAATGTTCGACTGATTTCCAAATGGCAGGGTAGATACGGCTTAGAGGCAATGATATCCAAACCAGAATTCAAGTCTTGCACAATCTTCAATGAAAATTTAGTTGCAGTTGAGCTCGCAAAGTTGGAAATCCTCTTTAATAAACCCATGTACGTAGGCATGGCTGTTTTGGACTTGGCTAAAACAACAGTATATGATTTCTATTATGGTTATTTAAAGAAAGAATTCGGTGATGATGTCTCTGTAGCATATACGGACACAGACAGCTTATTCACAGAGATAAGGAATAGAGATGTTTATGAAATAGTGAAAAGGGACTGTCATGAGAGATTTGATACCTCAGATTATCCTCCAGACAACAGATTCGGAATCCCTCTAGTAAATAAGAAAGTGCTCGGTATGTGGAAAGATGAGAATAATGGTAAGATATTGATTGATTTTATAGGGCTTAAATCTAAAATGTATACCAGCAAGTTGGATGAAGATATCAAGCCCACAAAGAAAGCTAAAGGAGTAAAGAAATCCTCCCTTAAGACTAAAATTACATTTGAAGATTATATTGAGTGCCTGGAGAAACTTAAAACCAAATCAGTCGAACAAAATCTCATCAAAGCCAATAAACATACAGTGTACTCAATTACTCAACAGAAAATTGCCCTAAGTCCAGAGGATGATAAACGATATCAGATTTCGGACTCCTATGAAACATTGGCTTGGGGTCATTATTCTATTATGGAAACTTAAACTCCATTATACTTGAATATATTATAGCTATATACATCATAACCTTCTCATATTCAGTCTATGCTTGAACATGCTCGTGCAACCCTATAGCATGATGACTTAAAGAATTAATCTTGCTAATCTAATAATCATTGATTATGTTTCCATGTATTACACGCTGGGTGAATTAATGAGCTATCTTTAGTTAAGTTAGAGATCACTGCTCGTGCAACCCTATAGCATGATGACTTAAAGAATTAATCTTGTTAATCTAATAATCATTGATTATGTTTCCATGTATTACATGCTGGGTGAATTAATGAGCTATCTTTATTAAGTTAGAGATCACTGCTCGTGCAACCCTATAGCATGATGACTTAAAGAACTATCTTTATTAAGTTAAGGATCACTGTGGTGCAGCCTTATAGAATGATTACTTACAGAATTACGCTTATTGATCTAATATTCATTGATTATGCTCCCATGTATTACATGCTGGGTGAATTAATGAGCTATCTTTATTAAGTTACAGATCACTGCTCGTGCAACCCTATAGCATGATGACTTAAAGAACTATCTTTATTAGGATCACTATTCATGCAGCCTTATAGTACGATTACTTAAAGAACTACTTTTATTGATTTTGATTAAAATTTCACTGCTCATATTGTCACAAAGTGGTTATATAGGCCTTTAGGGGATGTTCCACTATAAAAAAACAAGCGCGCCTTGAGTTCAGCCTCCTGGGCGGTGTGGAATAGAACTCTTTATGGTTAGTATTATAAAATCTTACGCACACATTTGTTTTCTCTTAGGTCGAGTGATTTTCTACCGCAACCACTTCACATCCATAGTATCTTTCTAAAGAACATCAAATGCTTATCATTTGTAAGATATTATTTTCACTTTATTCTTTACAAGCTTATAAGTTACATATACTGATGGTTAGCAGGTGTGCTGATAAACCAATGAGAGTGCAGCTTATGACGTCATGTAAGGGGGGGAGCAGGTCCTGTTCTATTTCCAAAAATTTCTATATGGGTGAGTTGTTCCGTTTATCTGCTTTAATTCATAGCTATTACATTTCACTTGTCAAATATGAAATCGGGCTGAGGAAACTTTATTCTTTATAAACATATAAGTTACATATACTCATAGTTAGCAGGTGATAAATCATGAGAGCAGGTCTTACGATGACACAGATAAGGTACGGTTTACTGAACCTACTTATCAGATTTCTGATCTCTTTCTTGAATATATGAAGCTGGAGAGATTGTATTTAACATTTTATATTACAGCAACATATGATACATCAGCGGAAAGTTATTTATGTTTATTTCCTTGCGTTTCCAAAATATTACAACCTATCTACAAAAATTCTACCATCTTGTAATGATCCTACCAACCAGGGGCCTCCTATCCCCAATCATCACTACGAACCAATTTTTTCTCTGACATTTCAAAAGCACTGATTTGGTTGGCCCGTGACTGTTGCGTTTAGTAACCTTCTCCAGTGACAAATTCTCAGTGATAAAACTGATAATTGAATACCTTTTTACTAGTAACTGTCTCCATGCAAACTTTCATAAATTTTCTCCTAATACGAGCCCCGTTACCATCATTTCTAGCATTTATAAGGACCTGTTAGATGTAAGTAAACATTTGCGAGCCCCTTACACTTTCTGATTTCCTCTTCCCTGCTTTTTGCAAACAGATTTGTTTCAAACCATTTGTAACAACAGTTTCTAGCATTTGTAGTGACTTTGTTTAAACTCAGCAGTCATTTCTACGGTTCCTGTCGTTTCTATGTGCCGTTTCTATCTTTTGTACCGTTTTTAGTCTGTTGCTACCCTTTGCAACACCTTTACTTCAACCATTCAATTTCTAACGGGTTCAATCGTTTGTATGGTTCCAGTTGTTTTTACGGGCCGTTTCTAACTTTTATAGAGGCGCCAACCATTTCCAGCAGGCATTTCTACTGTCCCTGTCGTTTCTACGGGACGTTTGTAGCTTTTGTAGCGTCTCCAACAATTTCTACCAGATATTTCTATGTCCCAGTCGTTTCTACGGGACATTTCTAGCTTTTGTAGCGTCTCCCAACCATTCTACCAGATATTTCTACTGTCCCAGTCGTTTCTACGGGACATTTCTAACTTTTGTAGCGGCTTCAACCATTCTACCAGCCGTTTCTACTGACGCAGTCGTTTCTACGGGACGTTTCTAACATTTGTAGCGGCTTCAACCATTCTACCAGCCGTTTCTACTGACGCAGTCGTTTCTACGGGACGTTTCTAACATTTGTAGCGGCTTCAACCATTTCCAACAGCACTTTCTAAGTTTCTAGTCGTTTCTACGGGACATTTCTAGTTTTTTGTAGTGGCTCCAACCATTCTACCAGATATTTCTAAGTTTCTAGTCGTTTCTACGGGACATTTCTAGCTTTTGTAGTGGCTTCAACCAGCCATTTCTAAGTTTCTAGTCGTTTCTACGGGACATTTCTAACATTTGTAACGGCTCCAACCATTCTAACAGATATTTCTAAGTTTCTAGTCGTTTCTATGGGACGTTTCTAGCTTTTGTAGCGGCTTCAACCATTCTACCAGCCCTTTGCTACCATTTCTACCATTTATACTTTTTTAGTCATTTGCAACGTTCCCGTACCAGTCATTTTCAACATTTGTAGTGGTTCCAACCATTTCTCCAACGGTATTCCTTCCGAATTACCCATCACTCGATACAAAATCCAACGATTCAAGTCACAATTATTATTCCTCATTTACGTATTTATTTTTTTACATTATTAGTTACCATTATCTCTTCAATGAAAACCGCATCTACTTTTATAATTAACGGTTTCCATGTTTACATTCAACCAGCCACTGTACTTTCAACCAGTGCTCGAGTTTCGCATGGTTATCAGTTCACCAGTTGCGGTTTCGCTTATCTTTTGTTATTGCCTTTGCAGAAATATATTTTATTATTTGTAATGAAATGCTAATTACCAAATATTTGGAACCTATTAATTATTTGCGATGCATTTTCGGTACATTTTTTTTGCTTCAAATTACCGAATTATCTATATTAAGAGATCTAACGCCCGGACTAGGCGTCCTCGTGGCCCTGGTTTATCCGACGAAAGCAGAGACTCGAACGAGCTGCCGCTCTCGCGCATATGATAATTTATTTCGTTGTTCAAACGTTTCGTTCATCACATATGTTCTTAAGATGTGTTTCGCCACTCGCGGCCAAAGCACCCGGCTGTGATACACCCCTGCGACAAGCACCCGACAAGAGCCAGTCCTTTTCCCTAATGACGTCACGCAACCCCGACGGAAGCAGCCGAAAGCCAGCGAATTCCCTACGCAACGCATACCACCGCGTTACGCCAGCCACCGCGGCCCCGCGTACCCCCGACGTACGACCGCCCCCCGTTCCCAACCGACATAGCGCCCCCGACCCGACGCCCGCCGAGCCTCCCGAAGGAGCCGCGAGCAGACCACCCCCAACTGAAGTGGGAGTGGAGGGGGTAAATTTGGTTCAATTTCGTGGTTTTGGGACCTTAGAATCTCTTATGGGAATTTACATGTATTTTTGGTCGATTTTGTTCCAGAACCTGTATAGCTTATCTCTCAATTTATGGGGTAAAAACTCAGTGTGACAGAACGGTACTATTTTTGGGCTATTAATCACTACTTCATTTTCCAAACACAATTTGACCTTTCTTTATGTCTATCAAGAGTACTTTTATGTTTTTTTGGGCAATAACACCACAATAGAAATAAAACGACGTATATTGCAGGAATACCAAACGTTTCAAAGTCTATTCCTATTGGTATTCCTGCAATATAGGTCGTTTTATTTCTATTGTGGTGTTATTGCCCAAAAAAACGTAAAAGTAATCAAGAGTATGCCACAAACAACGTTTAGAAGATAATCTATCAAGAGTTTCCTAAAATGTTTCTGGCGAGCGGTTAGAATGATATATTTCAATGTCAACCATAGCAAAAAATAGCATCACTATCCAGTTAATCTAAGACAATTGTATAACCCAAACATTTCATCTACTGCATCCACTCCACATGTTTCTTATAATATGTATCTAACCATCTTAATTTGAAGTGTACAATTTAAAAAATCTTCATTCCCTGGAGGTATACCTAATTCCCTTAAAAAGTTAATGTTCTTATTTGTACTGGCCCATTGCCATCTAGTTTTGAATATTGTGCTTATATGTTCATCTTAATAAAAATGTTGTACATTTTAGTCTTCTTTTTCAATTATATATATATATATTTGACAATTATATATATTAGGATGATCCCCTCAAAAGCTTCCTTTTGATGAAAAACATTGGGAAAATTTTATTTATTTTTTAGATTCAACACAACACGTGCCTCTAGACGATCTAAGTCAATTTTAAGAACACAATTCGAATATCAAATGGAGGTACAGAGACAGTATTCTTATTGGGATCGTAAAATAATAATTCCGGGGGCAACTGGTAACTTCTAATGCGAGTTTTAATAAATAGAACTAGTAAAGCATAGTTTTTGGAATCCAATAAATTTGACAGTTTTGTCAAAATTTCTTTAAAAAAACAGTATTCTTTTACACAATCATAGAGAAATATTCTGGTAGTTCAATATATCATATCGGAAATGTTTAAGTAATAGAATGAATGAAATTTTACCTTGATTTTTATATAAAAGTCTAGGGAATGACGTTTAATAAATTTTAAAGTCCAGATTTTCAATAATTCCATACTTTTGGTACAGCGAGGGTTACAATTCTCATTAGATCATTTCAAGGAAAACGGCATTTCATTAATTCCATATAAAAACTTCAAAATTAGAATTGACATGTCATAATTTTTGGAACAAAATTTTAAAATAATCAATGCATTGATACATTTAAAATTTATAGAGTTCGAGAAAGACAATATAAAATTTTTCGGAAATTAGGAGCAGGCTATATTTTTGAAGTACGGGTGACAATTGGATCAAGGAACAAGAAGAAAGAAAAATACAGATTTTACGAAAACGGGATGGTATTTTGGAAATCTAAGCATATGGGAAGTAAAGTTTAAACGAGCGTATCAACCTATGGAGGAATGAAGACTGGAAAATTAGTAATTAAATGGTGAATATAAAACGTATAAATAAGCGGATATGTTCGTTGGGAGATTCAGATTATAGTAGTTGAAGAGTAAAGATTGTTAGGGGTTATAAATTGACGTTTAACTGCCAGAAAAAAATTTTGAAAGGTAATTTTTTTCCCGAAATTGAAAATTGATTGATAAAGTGACACTCAACCCGAAGATTCAAAGAACGGAGGTGTGCACAGAAGCTGTTGAAGTACAGTCAGTATAGAAGAAAATGTATAAAGTGAGCAGTCAAAGTAAAGAGCATAGTAAGCGATATTGGATTCAGATGACAGAAAACTTATAAAGAAAGCAGGGAGATTAAGGAGCAGGCAGATAAATGAGCAGACAGCAAGCAGATATTAGAACGAGATTATTGAGAGAGCAGGTGTACGGACAAGCGGTTTGAAGTAGTAGTCAAATAAAAGCAGTGGCAGAAAAAGTCAGTCAACACAGATAGATCAAGACAAAAGGATAAAGTGGCTGATGCTTTAATACGAACTTAGAGTAATCGGGTAGTACAATTTTGCAGTAAGGTTAAAAATTTCCTACGGCGCTCCTATTACATAGGAATAATAAAATTTATAATTACTTTTGATTCATTTGGAAATATACATTATTAGTATCTGGTTTAAAAACCAAAATTTAGTAACTTGCATTTGAAATAGCATTGTGTTTAAAATTTTATTTGTGATAAATTCATTCATCATATCTTTTTTTGATTAGTTCTTTGGTTTCAATTTTAGTTGGTGTTTCATTTTTTAATATTAATTTTTATTTTGAATTTTTCACAAGGTTGTATTGATTGAAGTATAAAATGTATAAAACATATTGGAAACTTTTGTTTTATTGACTGACAACAGTGGATTAAATATTAAGTTTACATCACAAAGTTGTGGTGGAATTATTATATTTTCAAAAAGAATTAGAGTTTTGAAAACAAGTTAAATAACAGAACAACTCAAAATTTAATTACAATAAAATTTATTTATTATTTTCACAATTGAAAACCGAAGTTGTAACCGTCTGGAATAAACTCACTGACAAGAAACAATACTATTTCATTATAAATCCCCTTAATTAGTGCTTTAGTTTAAAAAAATTAACTACTAAAAATCAAAACCTAAACAATTTAAATGCCACAATAGTCATCTAGTTGGTTACTTTCACATAAAATTCATTGTGGGGTCTAACTAGAATTCGCTTCACATTTTCTTTGTTGGCTGTTCAAATTGAGCTCAAAATTAGATCTCACTATTTCATGCTCCACAGCTAAATAGAAGGTGTAGTTCTATCAAATTTGCGTCTATTTTATATTCGTATGTATTTATTCTGTGGAAACGAAGTTTGGCATATCGTATGAGCTTTGTTATATATTCTCTTCTACAGTTGTTTAAAGCATTAAATATTCTCAAGCTTTCTGACCTATTCGTACGTAAAACAAACTAGCTCGTTTGCCCATGTAAGTTATGGAACATTTAATAATGTATTTCAATGCCAAGAATATATTTGTAGAACGCTACATACATTTTTATATAATAGTATACAACTCGTTCTACTCTTCGGCATTTCTTTGAAACAACACTGCACTCAACATAAATATATATATATATATATATATATATATATATATATATATATTGTTTTTAAGTTTTCGCGAGCACTAAATGTATTAGATGGTTCCCGGGAATTCATCCGCGTAGTTGATAACTGATCCCTGCCGGGATCGATGGTAAAATGACGACGTTTCGGCAGAGTCACATCTGGCCTCTTCAGGTTACTCGAATACTGATTCAGTATTCGAGTAATTCAGAGTGTTTTCAATATCTAATAAATTACAGTAAATTATTTTTAGATTTTGAAGATCTGTTTTTTTATTGATATTGTTATTTTGGTTATTAATGTAAACCATCTCTAACTTTCTTTATTCAATCTAATGTCACTTCTGTGTGAAGTGATTCTGTGTTTTAGATTTTTATATGTTTGGCCAATATAAGAGGCTTGGCAGTCTTTAGAGTCAATTTTGTAGATTACATTAGATTTAAGAATAGTTGGAGTTTTGTCCTTTATTTTACTGAAAAGGGAACTCACGGTTTTAATAGATTATTGTGCAAATGTAATGTTATTTTCAGTTTTGAAAATGTGTCGTATTTTAGGAGTAATATTTTTAATGTAAGGTATTGAGACATAAAATAAAAATATCAATAAAAAACAGATATTCAAAATCTAAAAATAATTTACTATAATTTATTAGATATTGAAAACAATCTGAATTCGTTGGGTTAACTGTGGTATATATTATTGATATCCAATTGTAACTGAGGTATTTTATTAACCCCTATGAGATATAGTGTGTATTTACATATTCCACTACTATATTTCAATTTAATTTAAACCATATATATCTAAAGAAAACGTTATTGAGGAATATACTTATTCTTAACTTCCTTTAATTCAATTTAATTTGTTTATCATTACATATAGCTATTTGAAATACTATCATCATATAAAAATATTCTGTAAAATCAACACATCTTTCATATCATAAAAAATTGTTCAGTCAACTTCCCTATCAAATAATTGTCAAGTTTGATGTAAATGTGTCTTCCTCAAGATCGTTTTTAAATTACATTATACATATATTATATTCTGTCCTCTGAAATGTTGGTTCTAATATTTAAACCTCACCTACAGTAAGTTGTCATTTATATTTTGTTATATATTATTTAGAATTTTGTGTAACTTTTAGAATAAACTGTCGAAGAAATAAATTTTATTTCGAAAGCTAGCTCTTCATACGTAAAAAGAGTACTCTTGTGTTTATTTCCCACCATTTTAGCTGCTTCCCGTTAATCACTTCCTGATATACAGTATTCCAGCCGTTTATACCACTAGTAAATTAGTCTATATATATATATATATATATATATATATATATATATATATATATATGTACAATATTTCAAATTAGAGATATAGTAAAGATAAATAAAGGTATATATATATATATATATATATATATATATATATATATATATATATATATGTTATATCACACTTTCCAAATTTCTCTTTTTAAAAAAAGATTTTATTTATAGTTGCACAATTATTAACTTTTAATGTAAAACTTGAAAATAACAATATAATACTTTATAACAATAAAAAGACAAAATGAGTGTTAAACTAAACTAGACTAATCTGTAAGTAATAATGAATGCTGTTACAATGAAAAAGTATAATTTATAAACTAAGAACGCTGACTAAGGTGTCGCAGCGCTTGCAGTTCTCACGGATGTTCGTCTGCGGGTAACTGGAGACGACACGTGTTATGCTGACTCAGCTTGAGAACTGTTGCTAGGTTGTTTCATATAAGTCGATGGGATAACTTATATAACAACTCCCATCCATATAAAAAAGTTGATGCTACAGCATCGACTTTTAAGGGAGGTTCTGCAACTCAATATCCTCGACAGGACTAAGGAGGCTATGGAGTTTTACCCTGGGCTTGATGGTTGATGGACCTGGTGGTGGTGCTGGATCGGCAGGAGGGCTGATCGTTGGGGGCTTCTGGAATTTCTTCCTGATGATGTTCATGGAAAGGAGGGCAACCACAATTGCGGTTGTTGCCATTGTGATGATCGTAAACCAGGAGGTGTGTTTCTCCAAGAATGGTTGGTCTAGGAGCTTTTCCAATTCCCTGGAGTATTGTCTAAGCTTATGGTTAGCGATATTCAGGTCTCTGGCATCCAATTCTTGTAGTCTCATGGGTTTCAACTTTGGAAGCTGACTGATGGTTGGCAGGTTGTCGCAACAGTTGTAGGGGATGTTGACTGGGTGACTCTTAAGTGTGATGTTGTCAACGTTGCTGGTGGTCCTTCTGGCATGGACCCTGGTGTTTCCGATGAAGGCATTGCAACTGGGTTGGATGGTCAGTAGAGAATTTGTCGATATGGATTGGGTAACGACATCTTCTCCCTTGCACTTGATGTTGATGGGCAACTGTCCGGAAATCGAGATTAACCAAAGGTTCAGGTCAATCTCTTGAATATTATACTCTTCGGCATATAATATTAAAGGCTTGCAAGTTGGAGGAAGGGCTGCTGGCTGTCTAAGAAGCTGTGCTTCGCAGAGGGCTTCTTTGTCTATGGTGTGTGGAATAACTTTGGAACAGATCTTATGTTCTTTAGATAATGGCTTACAGTCACTCAAGTCTTCGAAAGATGCGTACAATAGCGAATCGTCATCTCTCGCGATATATTTTAATTTTGTTGGAAGAATATGGTGAAATCCTGTTCGATAATCCAAAACTGGGATAGGATACAAGCGGTATAGTGTATAAGTTTCAGGATTGACTAAGGGGATTTTTAGTACAAAAACAATTTTAGTATTGATTTGAAAAGCTTCCAATTCTATTAGATCGATGTATCTAGCAACATTTGAACTATAGGTTGGAAGTGGTAAGTTATTTTCATGAAGTGACTGTGATATTTTCTGAAGGGAGTCGACCAAATCTACTGGGTTTATAATTGAGCTATGTAAGATTTTTAGACGGGCGAAAGAGACTACAGTTAATACATCGTTGAGGGTATCTTCAATGTATACGTAACTTTCCATTAAGCTTTCACACAAATCCAAGACATTGGCTTGAAGTTCATAAAAAGCAAGATCGTCTGTAATGAACACAATTGACTTCCTAATTGCTTCAATATTTTCCGAAAATATTTTCTCTTCGGATTGAAATTTTTGTATTGTGGTGTTAAGGTTCTTAATGACCGAAGTTGTTACGGATAATTGTCGTTTCATTAAGTTTTCAATTTGATGTTGGTCTTTAGTTATTTTATTTATAGAGTCACTAAAGTATTGTCCGTCTGTTGCATCTAAGTTACCGGAAATAGATTTCCAAATTGATCCCAGTCCGTTAATGAGTCCGCGTTTCTTTCTGTTGGTACTGTAAGTCTCAGTGTCAGCGAAAATTTCTGTATATTTGATGTTAATTGATTTAGATATTTGTTTCAGGAGGCTTACGTGAGTCTGTACTTTTGATTTGAAGATTTTAATGTTGGTTTTGTTAATAGTTTCTAAAAGTCTGTTCACTATATTGTCGTTGTTAGAAATAGCGTCTCGAAAGGGGTTTAGATCTTTGTAAACAAGGAGTGTCCATTTGTCATTAGAAATTTTAAGGGTTCCTTCTTCATGGAAGAAAACTCCTATAGTATTGTTAACAGGCGTAATGGAGTACTGTTGAAGGTTCACGACTGAAAACAGTCCACAGAATCTGAAAAAAGGGATTTATTCAAAATAGGGTTTTAGTCTGTCAAAGTTAACTTTAGTTATTTGGTTTGTTTGTAAATTTATGACGGTGGCAGAGTTTTTTCGTATTGCGGTAATTTCGAAGGTAATTTCGCACTTTAGATTTTTCTTTCTGTCTTTCGGTTTTAGCACGGGCGAGTCTGTAATAATAGTCCATTCTGTTATTTAGGTCTCTTACGTATTTCGAAATAAGTTTTTCCTGGTTGTAAAGGGTTTCTGGAGGCCTACTAGAAGTGTGCCCAAATATGAGTTCATAGGGCGTGAAACCGGTGGTTTTATTTTTTGTGTTATTATAACAGATGATGGCATAAGGGAGGACGTTAAATGGATGTTCGGTTGGATGTTCCGCTGTATTTGCCCTTATCATTTCTGCTAAGGTCGCGTGAAATCTTTCAATAGAACCGTTTGACTCGGGATGTTGAACGCTGGAGAATGTCAGTTTTATGTCGTATAGTTGGCATAAATCCCGCATTAAAGTGTTGTCAAATTCACGTCCATAGTCACAATGGATGCGAAGTGGAGTTCCGTAACGTTGAAAGAAAATCAGAAGGGTGTTTACGACAGTTGAAGCTGTTTTGTCGTTAATGGGGTAGGCTTGCGTAAATTTCGTGAGTTCGCCCCTAATAGTGAGTGCATGATTTCTAGATGGATATTCAAAGATGTCAATGTTAATACGTTCGAAAGGAGTCTTGGGTGTTTCCGTAACAACAAAAGGTGCACTTAAGTTTTTCCTACAGAACTTTACTTTTTGGCAAGTTTCGCAGGATTTGATGAATTGTTCTACAGTTTTAATTAAGCCGGTCCAATTGTATTTTTCCCTAATACGTCTGATAGTTTCGTTAATGCCACGATGGAGGTTGTTTTTACCAGAGTGGTATTGTTGTATTATTATAGGAATTTCGTCTTCGGTAGGAGTTGTAACAATGTTTTGGCAGATTTTCGGTTTGATTTCTTTGTCGGAGAGAATGAAAGATAAAATTTCAAGAATGGGAAGTTCTATGTTATTTTCTATGCAGTATGTTTCGGAGTCGTTGAATTGGTCTTGGTTGGTATAAATAATTTTGAAAAGATGTGAGACGACAGTTTCAGGGTCATAGGGCAAAGGTACAACTAAGTATTTTCTATGCCTGACAGATTTACTGGCCATGATGTTAAGAGTGTCATTACTGAAATTAGGTTCTTCTTCGAAAAAGTCATCAATAATTTTGTCGTGTAAGTCGTTAGTTTTGTTTTGCCAAAAGAATGTAACTATGCGTTTGTGGGACTTGTCTAGAAGTTGAGAATTGGATATTTCAATTTTAGAGTAATCGATTATTGACTCAGTTTTGTAGAGTTGAACAAATCGATTAAACTCAGCGATAATTCTTTCGTCATGTTCGTCGTCATTGTCAGAGTTTTCAGGTTGTTCGGAGTCAGTTTCGTTGTTAGCGAAAATTTTGATTTTGGAAAGGAAATCAGCACATTGCTTGAAATGGTTGATTTTGATGCGAGAAAGAGCATCTGCGTTTTGGTTTACCTTGCCGGGCTTGTACTCAATTTTATAATTGTATTCCTCTAGCTTAAGGCGCCATCTGGCTAGACGACTGCCAGGATCTTTGATGGAAAAGAGCCAAGTAAGCGGACGGTGGTCACACAGGAGTGTAAACCTTCTCCCAAAAAGATACGGTCTGTAGTGCTTAACAGCCCAAACTATTGCCAACAATTCTCGTTCGATGGTGGAATATCGTGTCTCTGCAGCACAGAGGGTGCGAGAAGCGTATGCAACAGGGAGATCTTTTCCCACGGGGCCTTGAGAAAGAACCGCTCCAATAGCAAAAGCACTAGCATCAGTAGTGAGCAGGAAGGGTTCTTCAAAGTTTGGATATATCAGGATTGGGTCAGATACAAGGGCTTGCTTCAGTTCATTGAAGGAAGACTTGCAATCTGCGTCAAAGATGAACTTGACGTCTTTTTGGAGTAGTTTTGTCAGAGGTTTAGAGATCTTCGCAAAATTTGGTATGAAGCGTCTGTAATACCCAGCGAGACCAAGAAAAGATTTGATGTCTTTCGGAGTTTGGGGTTGAGGAAAGTTCTGAATACATTCAACCTTTGAAGGGTTTGGTTTTACACCTTCTTGTGTGATAAGATGGCCAAGATAAGCCACTTCTTTACGAAGAAATTCGCACTTATCAGGTTGAATTTTTAGGTTAGACTTCCGAAGTCGTTTAAAAACTTCTGTCAACCGGGAAATATGTTCATGGATGGTCGGAGAGTAGACGATGATATCATCCATGTAGACGAGACAACGTTCATTCTGTATACCCAGAAGAATATTGTCCATGACCCTCTGAAAAGTAGAAGGGGCATTTTTTAAACCAAATGGCATACGAACGAATTCGTAATGACCATTTTCGACAGAAAAGCCAGTCTTAGGAATATCTTCCTCTTGGATTTCCAACTGGTGGAACCCGGAAGCGAGATCTAGTGTCGAAAAATATTGACACTTTCCAAGTTGGTCGAGAAGATCAGAGATATTTGGCAGAGGATATTTATCGTCTACAGTCAATTCATTTAATTTCCTGTAATCGATAACAACTCGCCACTTTTGTTTACCAGAAGCATCGAGCTTCTTGGGGACGACCCATACAGGGGAGGACCAAGGAGATGAGGAGTGCCTAATGATACCTTGTTCAAGCATTTTTCCAATTTGGGTTTTCACTTCCTCTTTATGAACTTGAGGATATCTATATGATTTAGTGAAAACGGGCTTTGCATTATTCGTATCAATCGAATGTTTAACCTCGTTAGTGAAAGTCAAGACGTCACCTTCAAGATAGAAAATGTCTTGAAATTCCAAACAAAGATTAGTGATTTGTTCGCGTTCTTCGTCATTTAGATGTTCAGTTCTAATTTGTTGTCTAATAGTTGAGTTTCTGTCTATGTATTGGGATTCATGATAATCGTCTGTATTGAAATTCAGAAGAGGGTGAGTTTTGTCAAGTGGTTCCAGTTTTAGGTCAGAAAAAGTTACTGTTTTGGGCATCGCGTTAGCGTTGATGATGGAAGTTAGAAATTCACCTTTTGAGTTAATGTGTACGAGTGCGTTTGGAAGTCGTACTCTGTCAATTTCTTGAGTTGGTAAGATGGCGTCGATGTTAGAAAGATCGCATTTAAGTTAAAAGATCTTTTCTGTTCGTGCCTCAATAGTTATTTTGTTTTGTGTGGGTGTTTGTGAAGTAATATTTGGCTTAACATTGGGTGTGTCGGGTACATCAGTCAAGGGTTGATTGTTATCGGGAACTTTGTGTAAAGGGATGGTTTTAAAATTTGTTATCAGCTGTTTAGATTTTAAGTCAACTATGCATTCATAGTGTTCGAGAAAATCTAAACCTAGTATGCCGTCAAACTCAATGTCCAAATCGTATATGAAAACTTTATGTGGGTTACGTGTAGCGAATGGAATTAGGGTAGATTGTGAGATAGGGATTTTTTCATGGGTAATACCTTGAATCGTTACCCTTTCAGGAGATCTTTGGGTGAAATTCTTTACGGTATTTTCCTTGAAGATAGAGATACCAGCTCCGGTATCAATAAGTAATTTGAATTTAGAAGAAGCGTCAAGAATGTAATAAAGGTTTTTAGAATTAACGGTAAGAAGTGGGCTTAAAGAAATAGTTGCTCCGGGAAGTTCAAGTTGGGGTTCAGATTGTCGAGATTCAAGCTTTGAATCTGCGTTTCGACTTCGCACAAAGTTGTTGTCGAATCGGGAGGTTGGTCTAGGCTCGGAAGCGCTAGAAAATCCTGGTATTGATGGCTATTAAAGGGTTCGATAGGAGTATCTTCAAACGTTTGTTCAACGATAGGATAATTTTGAAGATCATCCTCATAATCGTATGTGTTATCATCCGTATAATAATTGTAGTCTGAATAATTAGTGTAATCAACATTTTGGTGTTGATTGAAATGGTGTGTCCTTTCAGGACGGTTATTAGGATTGTTTTGTATTACCGATGGGCGATAATAGTTAGGGTTCATTTGAGACCTAAAAGGGGGTCTCTGAAAGTTTTGTGGACGAAACTGTTGTCCTTGTTGAACAGGGGGTGTGTTTGAGGGGAAATTTGGCCTTGTTGGTTGGTTAGGTCCAACAGGATTTGGCCTATGGTTTTGATTGAATTGTTGAGAATTGTTTTGAGTTTTCAATCGGCAGTTTACGGCTATGTGGCCTAATCGACCACAATGAAGACACTTAAGTGGTTGTGTCGGCTTTCGAGGTGGGAAATTTGGTTTGAGAGGAACAGATTTGTTTGTTTTCTGATCCTCGAAATAAGAAAGTTGAAGCTCTCTCCTAATCCGGGAGTGTGCCTCTAGAAGGTCTTTTGGGTTACTGGCACGAATTACTTGTCCTAACCGGGGTTCTAATCCCGTAAGAAGAGTATTCATGACCATAGTATCCACTAGAGTGGTCTGGGCGTCTTTTTGTTCTGGACTAAGCCCAGCAGTTTTGTGAATGCAGGAGTGCATTTTCGCACTCAATACTTGGAGACGATTGTAGAACGTTAATGGGGACTCGTTCGACAGTTGTTTTAGACGTTGTAAGTCGTGAATAAGGGAAGAGAGATCACGAGAATCTCCAAAGTGTAGGGTCAATAGTTGTTTGATTTCAAGGTACGATCCAGGGTTCCTTGAATTTATCAACTGCGCCGCTTTCCCTTTGAGTTTATTTTTGATATGGATCACCAACAAATATTTTTGATCCTCCGTGGACATATTATATGCGCAATTACACGCATCTATAAAGGTTCCCAAGGAAATTTGGTCGCCTTCAAATTCGGGTATAACGGAAAATATCTCCGTTAACCGGTATCTTTCTGTTTCAGGTGTACCTGAATTTGGTGAAGCTTGTGCCATGTTTATCGATATAAATGAATTGGAGTGTAAAGTATATAGAATAAAATGTTAAAAGATGTAGAGAATTAATGAACTGTAGAATACGTTAGCGGGAATTAACGATTGTTTGAACGATAGAACAGTATAAAATGTAAAGCAATAAAATCAATAGTTCAAATAAATCAGTTAATCAAATGGATAAATAAATCAATAAAATATGTAAATCAAATATATCAAACGTCAATAAAAGAGATAAAATTAATATATCAAATAAATCAAGTAATGAAATAGATCAATATTTCATTCAAATCAAATATATAAAAATCAAATAATAAAATCAATAAAAAATCAATCAAATCGTATGTATTAAATCAAATTATTAAAAATCAATGGTCAATAAATCAAATAATAATTACTTAAAACGAATGACGATTCACCATTACTTACATCAACAGGAACATTGAAAGCGCCGTGTTCTACGTTTGATTGCAGTGAGGACTTCTTCCAGGTTCGTTTGTCCGTTGAGGGATAGGAATCCGCCGCTACCAATTAGAGTACTCGTGTTCTAGTAACGTTAGACGGATCCTACTGACTGCGCCAATTTGTTATATCACACTTTCCAAATTTCTCTTTTTAAAAAAAGATTTTATTTATAGTTGCACAATTATTAACTTTTAATGTAAAACTTGAAAATAACAATATAATACTTTATAACAATAAAAAGACAAAATGAGTGTTAAACTAAACTAGACTAATCTGTAAGTAATAATGAATGCTGTTACAATGAAAAAGTATAATTTATAAACTAAGAACGCTGACTAAGGTGTCGCAGCGCTTGCAGTTCTCACGGATGTTCGTCTGCGGGTAACTGGAGACGACACGTGTTATGCTGACTCAGCTTGAGAACTGTTGCTAGGTTGTTTCATATAAGTCGATGGGATAACTTATATAACATATATATATATATATATATATCTATATATATATATAAATTGGAATTTAAAACATAATTTTTAAATAAATTTCATTTAATTTTTACAAAAGCTTTAACTGATTAATTAAGAAATTCGAATTAAGGTGGGAGGATACAGTTTACTGGACATAGAGAAGGCGAAGGAATGAAATTTATATGAAAGGACAAAACTTGCTATTACACTGAATGGCGAGTTATTTAATTGTTTGGGAGAACAGTTAGAGCCATATTTTTATAGAGAGGTGGTCATAATAAATAAATCGAGAAGAGAATAAAAATTTTTAATTATGAAGAAACTGATTTTGTATTGATATTTTATAGAAAAATTAAACCTTAAATCTTTCAATAATAATAAATATCAAGGGAAGGAGAACTAGAGAAACGTGAAAATTTATTAGTTTGGATGGTGATAAATAAACAGAAACAAGTTGCAATCATAAATTGATATCAAAGGACTGAAAGGACATTGGACAAGGCATTTCATATGATTATAGTTAAAAAGGAGTATTTGACAATTAACTGCTGAAAGCTGCTGTTGTGATTAAGAAAATAATATTTAAGACAGAGTTCAGAAGCAGAATTCGCCGTTTGAGTACAAGGACACTGTTTGTGGAATATAAAGGGTCAAAATTAAGTTCAAAAGAAATAGTAATTTAGTTTTGAAATTATATATACAAGGTAGTATCTATACTATTATAAAATTATTATTTTATAAACAACTTATTACTAGTCAATTTAGAACATTAAAAGAAACTGAAGCCACAAATTCAAAAGATATGTGAAACTTCATTATAAAAAATTTATGAAATTTTATTAGAATCCATAATATGATATAAGAGTAGGTTATTTAAATAGAAAACGAAAGACTTAATTTATTTGGATGACATCTATATTGTATAGAAAATAATCAAATTCAAATGCAAATAATATCTTTACTATATTTATATATATTTTGCAAAAATGTGGCACCATGAATATGAATACGTATTTAAAGGCTAACTGTTCGGTTCTATAAAACATCAACAAACAACAGAAATCAAAGAGATTGATTTTCTAGTACTAATAATTCGGGATCTTCACCAATTTAAACGGCTTAGAGAAGTGACGCATTGTGGAAAGAGGCTGGTTATGGTTTGACAGTTTCAAGAAGATTTAATGCCAATGAAAAAACGGTCTTAAGAAATTGAAGTAGGTTGACCATCAATGATACTCATAAGTGTTGTGCCGGATCTGGACTATTATAAGACGGCGATATTTGTGCTGACTCAGACTAATTGCTCTCAGAATTAGAGCAGACAGTATATGAGAAGAGCTAATCTTGTTGCAGGTACAAGACGACGACGCAAGCATAGTAGTTATGGAATATTACTCGGCATGGACATGAGAGCTTACCAGTGGCGCTATCTCTGCCACAGTAACGTATGGCTGATCATTTAGGGTGGTGCCGACTTCGGCAAAACTCGAAAAAAAAAACAATACAATATCAAATGATTCAAATAAATTCAAGCTTTATTTGGGTGACGATGACGCATGAAGGTCGGGCGAGTTTGAGTTAAAAGACGAAGTAGAGATTTGACTGTTGAAAGCCAGACTGCAAGCCAGCAAGTGCCATGGTATGAAACACAATATGAACCTCTAGTTCTAAATCTGACGGCTCGATGGTTTTGCAATACATTTTGTTAGCGAGAGATAGAGTCCTTCAAAAATGACCAAGTCTTCTTACTTGTTATTTAGAGACCTAAACACAAAATTTTTTATTAATAATTTATCCTAATTTCACATTACACAAGTTTGTTGAGATAGCATCCCAAATATTCACAATTCAGCAGCGAGTTCGTCTATACTAGTGAGAGAAGAAATACATTCCTCTACTTTAATTAGTAACCAGTTACGTAACAACTAAAATCGAGGGTTTTTTTGGGACAGAAGCAGAATTAATAAATTTCACCATCATCATTGTTATTTCATATAATGCATATTATTTGTTCCTCGAAGTTTCATTGGACTTCCATCGTCTTGAAGTGGTTGATCTCACAACGTTTCAATAGCTGTGTATCTACTATCGTCATCAGGTGAATGATAGGAAATTCAGAGTATGGGTCGTATTTATATAATATCCTTAACCGGTCATGCGTCCCCGGCCATGGTCATTGGGTCTTATCTGGTCCAATCAGCGTCGTCGTACGTTGAGGTTGGTTGCCGGTGATGCGTAGCGGCAGAGGCCCAAGAAGAGATCTCCAAATATTTTCAATTTGGACCTGGGCTCGCTGATTATATTTTCGTTCGAGACTATATATGCGGTCTCTATGAATTTTCTTTTGTACCAATGCTCTTCCTTGTGAATTGTAACTTCGTTACCTCTGCCCTTTGAGTAGCTGTGCGGTGTTCCTTAATCCTGGTGTCCAGCGGTCGCTTTGTCTCTCCAATGTAAAGATTGACACATTCACACGGTATGCTGTATATACAGTTCTTTGATATTGCTGGTGTGTCGGGCCTCGTTCTTGTTATCATGCTCCTCAAGGTGTCGTTGCTTTTGAAGATCATTCTGATCCCATTGCTGTGTGCAATTCTTCTAAGTTTCTCCGACAAGCCTTTAGTATACGGTAATAGTAGAGTTGCTACCGTGGTGTCCTCTTCCTGCCTAGGTGGTTTGTCCAGCTCTTCAAACGCCTTGGTAATGATCGTTTCGGGATATCCGTTCGCCAAAAGGTCTTCTCTAAGTTTCACTTGTTCTTCTTTGAGGGCTTCTTGTGTGCTGCAGATATTTTTGGCTCTATGGATTAGTGTTTTGATGATACCAGTTTTCGTTGCTGATGAGTGGTTGGAATTGAAGTGAAGGTATAATCCTGTATGCGTAGCCTTCCTGTAGACTGTTGTTTGGATTCATGTCCTAGTCCTTTGACACTTTACATCAAGGAATGGTATGCACCCACTCTCTTCTATCTCCATGGTGAATCTAATGGATGGTTCAGGTGCTCCAGGAATGCCTGTAGTTATGTGTCCCATGTTGCCAAATAATAAAGGTGTCATCGACATACCTCAACCATAGCTTAGGCTGCTTCTCGAAACTCCTCAGTGCATGTTCTTCGAACCATTCCATGTAGATGATGGCAATGGTTGCTCATAACGGGGAACCCATAGGCGCTTAATCTTTACAAAACTATTTATTTAATTTTTAATTTGGCCCCCAAAATTAAATTTAGGATATTGGCTTAATTTTACCTATAAACTGTCAGTGTATTTTTTTGAATTTTAGACTTAGTAATATAGGGTAAAAAGGAGAATGGGTAAAATTATAAAATAAAATATTTTTCAAATAGTAATAAAATATACTGATTTTTTATGAAGGTACCTTTCATTTGATTTAAGTTTCTTAATACTCCAATAACTATTCACATTTTGAACATAATAAGTGAAGGCTTGTATTCTCATTTTTCCAAAGTTCTGACTCAACAGTTCAGGGATATGGGTCGGATTTTGTAAAATTTTTCTCAATATATCTTAAAGAAATAATTTTAAAAAATCGAAAACGTATTTCATTCTATTTCTCATAATAAAATCTTTCGTTCGCTAAATTACATGATGTACTTAACAATACATTTATTTTTCATTACATTTTATAACTTATCTTCTAAAATTAATGTAAGGGTTTTTGCCTTACATTTCAAGTGAGGACCTTTATTCCTGGGTTTATTCAAAATATTAAGCTCAAATTAATGTAAGGATTTTTGCTTTACATTTCAAATGAGGTCCTATATTTGTGTCTTTTTTTCAAAATATTAAGCTCAATACTTTCGGATAAAAAGTGGGCAAAAGAAACGATGTTTGTATATTTTGTATTTCTCCTAATGAGACCTTTCAATTAATACATTACTTAATTAGTTTGAAAAAATTAGATTTTAATTTTTTCAGCAAATTCTATAATTTGCCTCCCAAAACTAATATTACGCTTGTTTCCTTATTTTTTTATTTTATCTATTCATTGGGTTTTCTCTCCTCCAAATTTTTTCTTGTAACAGATAAGTATTTAAAAATTGTATATGTAGAACAAAGTGTAGTAAGGCAATTTCGTAAAATTGCCCGGATTACTGGCTGTCTGTACAGAGATTCTTCCTCACAGTTTTTCTGAGAAAAAGAGATATCTATAAAATGATCAACCAGTATTTCTGTATATAAGTAATGTATTGTATATTGTGTAATACTTAAAAAAAAATTTGACAAACAACAAATTCAAAATCAAAGCGAAAATTTTTTAGAAAAAAACCTCGAAAACAACACTAAACGATTGACAACGACTCCAGACTCGGAGTTGAAACATCTCCATACACAGATAAGTATTACACAATATACAATACATTACTTATATACAGGAATACTGGTTGATCATTTTATAGACATCTCTTTCTCTCAGAAAAACTGTGAGGAAGAATCTCTGTACAGACAGCCAGTAATCCGGGCAATTTTACGAAATTGCCTTACTACACTTTGTTCTACATTTACAATTTTTAAATACTTATCTGTTACAGGAAAAAATTTGGAGGAGAGAAAACCCAATGAATAGACAAAATAATTCAAGACCTCCTCAACAATCTTATCGAAATTACTTCCTTATTTTTTCTCTAAAGCTCAAGTGAGGCCTTATTTCTGTAAGATTTTTCAATTTCTTTGATTACATCTTTTAAACCAATTATTTTCAAAATATGAATAAATGCATTTGTATACTTCATAATGAACCCCGGAAGGTGAGTTTGAGACAACTTTAATTTTATTTTTTTTATTATTATCAAAATTAATATTATAGGTTTCTCCTTAATTTTCCTGTAAAGTTCAAGTGAAACCTTATAGTTATTTTTTTTTTCAAAAAATTTTAGGTCTTATAGTGTCGGAGATAAAGGGGGATGATGGTCGATTTTTGTATGTTTTTGTTAATATCTTTTTAAAAAAATATTTTTAAAATATGAAAAATATATATTTGCATTCCTCTTATTGCGCCTTTACATTTGATATATTACACGATGCGTTTGAAAATATTTTAATTGTTTATTTTGCTCTTAATGCTATAATTAGGCAGCTAAAATAATATCAAGAGATTCTCCTTATTTTCCCTGTAAACTTTTGGGCAACGTCCTAATCTTACCATTTTTAAAATTACTTTATATTCAATAGTTTCAGAAATAAGGAGAAAAATTGTCGATTTTTTTATAAAATTTCTCCCCAATAGTAATCAAAATTTCTTCATTTGCGACATTTGCTCCTTATTGAGTTACCAAGCTATACACTGGAACCCAATTTTAATCTGTTCCATTCAGTAGTTTCAGAGAAAACTGACTGTGATGTGAAAGACGGACACATCAGGAGTGACATTTCCATGCATTGAATGTATGTAACCCTAAAAAGGGATATTTTATGAACTTTTCAGCCAGGCATAATTTTTTTTAAGTTGTGAAAATCATGCTTTAACATCTAACCAGCCAATTGTACTCATTATACCTTGTATAAATTTCTAGTTGAATTAATTTACAGGAATATTGTATTCAAAAAGTGGTCATTTGAGACTCAATTTGCAAGCGAAAGCTTCATATGAAATATACTTCTCGTCTCTCGTTACCTCCCTATCTTTGTTTCTCTTTCTTTGTGCAATAAATATAAATTTCAGAAGATTTAAAATAATTGACAATTATTTTATTGTCACTCAAGTATTATAAGATTTAAGTTATAATATTTAAAACATATTTCACCTCTTTAATATTCTGGCAAAATATTACAAGGTCTCTTTAATTATAACAAATTACTTCTCGGAACATTATTTACGTAGATTTTTTAAAATTCCACAGCACCTCTAGATTATTCATCAAACAGCTGATTTATATAGTAATATGCATTAAATAAGAGTGGCGCTAATGTAGCGAACGGGGTGGATTTTAAACAGCACGCCAAAAGTTTAGAAGGTCTCATAGATATTTATGAAACATACATATATTTTACAAATGTTGGTTCAAAAAAAACTAAACCGGTGGCTTAACATTAATATTATTTTATATTTAGCAATTCATATCTTATCCTCTGTCTACACCCGCACCAATCTATACACTTCTTGAATTTGTTGTTTAATGCTTTCAGCGTAAGTCAAACCTCTAATTTAAAATATCATAAACACAATTTGAAATATTTATTAGAACGAAAACCAAATTTTGTGCTGATATTGTTTATCAATTGGATGTTATATTTGTTTACTTACTATAATTTATTGATTTTCTATAAACGAAGAGGTCCTTAATATGTGAACTGCTCTCTGTTTCTAATACAGAAAACTAAGTATTTCAGGATCAAGCAAGTGTGGTGTTGGTTGGAATGAAGTGTCGAGACAAAAGCAATTTCAAGTTTTGCTTTTCTTTCCATAATCATCTATTTTCATATGTGTAAGTGGGGGCCTCCGTTAAGAAGCGTTCGCTGCAATTACTAATTATTGGTGACTGTTTCCGGTATTAATTAAATACAGCAATAAATGTTTATAATCAGCCTGCATTACTGAATAAAATAGGTTTTTACTAACAGTTGAAGTTCTCCTCAGAGAATTCTATAACTCTACTCACCACAACTATGGGCGAACGGAACTGCATCCACCCATATAAAAGTGTTCTCTGATCCTCTTGTTTCCAGTGAATAAAATCAGAAAATAGACAATATTAGTGGCCGCCCAGTGGTCGAAATTCGACCCTATTTCATGAAATGGTAAAAAGTATATTTTTATAAGAAACAAAGTTGTGGAGAAATCGGAGAAGTATATGTAATGACCAAAATTGTTCAGTCATATTGACAAATCTATTAAAATAAAAACAAAATAAAAATGTAATCAAAAATCGATATTCGAAATATTTTTGACAAATGACTGACCCCCCAAATTTTTGCCTGGAACCGCTCCTGGCAAAATGTTCGATATAATAATTGAAAAATTGTTCTTTGCAACCTAAAAGTTTTCGTCATTTGCGGTTTCAATCGAGTTTATAAATATTAAAGAAAAGAGATAACGAACAATCCTATGAGAACTTAAATATTTAATAAATTCTCTATTGTCCGCTGACTGACAATTTTTTACACAACACATTCGGGAAGATTGTGACTATAATATATTAATCAAATAATTAAATTCCTATTAAAACAGAATATTTAATATGAAATTTACTGCAACGCGTCCGAAAAATCAATACTGATCTACTACATTGACTATTTGACTACTAAACAATAACAACGCTTTATGCTGAACTATCCAAGATAGTCTTCGCATGATGGTCTGAAAGAGCCTTAGCCTGTCACTGTCAACCAATCTACTCATAGAGCTTGTACTTCCTGGCGGTAGTCAGCAATGCACAAATATCGTGCCAAGGCTAGAAAGAGAGGTTAAAGGCTATTTCACTCGATTAAGAGCTGCATCCACAGAGCTATGTGCAGTATGTAGTTCATTGGCTGCATCTCCCAATCGAGTGAGAGCCTCTTTTGTTCTCTATTGCACTCTCTTTTTACTCTTGGTACGACATTTGTGCATTGCATGCTACCCCCAGAAGTGCATGCTCTAAGAATATAACAGCATCTAACGCTCGGTCCCTCCATATATAGTTACTCAATGATTTGCGTTTTGACCGTCTTGCGGCACTGTCAGTATTATTTGTATAGCGTTGACAGTATAGACGTAAATAATGAATTTTTAACAATATTTTATTTAGTGAATGAACCAATATTATAAGTTAATATTAGCATTCTGCACTGAAGGTCGTCAGTAGCTACTAAACAAAACAAAAATAAAAAAAATCGGTTTAGAGACAGAGGAGAAAATGGAAGCCACTTGGTATTAAAACAACAATAATTAATACAGATAAAAACTGAAGTTTTAATGTAAATATTCAATTCAAAGACAGTTCCAAAATTCAAAATTAATCCCAACCCAGCCTATCGTAGCTCTTTTTTACGACAAAATTGTAAAGTGGGTAAGAATAGTTATCATGGCTGCTTTAGCCAAATCTTATAACATTATGACAGAGAATTTTATTATAATATAATATTTTATCGATAATTATTCTATATCAGTCAACGAAATAAGAAAATCGCTTTCAATACCTTAATAAATTCAACAGTAATTATTCCTATTCAAATCCTCTGTTTCTTACCTAACACGAAACATTATTCATTTTAGACAACTCCCAATTTTAGTTAGACTCTAATTCCATTCTATTTATTTGAAATGGCGTGAATCCTACGATAGCGCCATGAGGTATTATGCTACTGTCAAAAGTAGAATACTTCATTCATTCTTCATTTAACCTGAAATCAACTCGAGCCAGATAAAATTATAAATACCGAAAGTTTTTCAATTTAAGTTGGTCTGAAATCTCTGTTAAATATTTCTAAGAATAATTCTTGTGGAATTTGATAAAGTAACTAAGCTTTTAATAAGTGTTTCGCCTCCCGAAGAAGCTAAAACTGTCTAATTAAACGGTGCTTCAGGTGGTTTTGTAAAAAAATTCTGATGAGAAAAGCTTTTTTCATTACAAGTTAATTAAAATCCACTTCATTATATACAAAGTGAAGTACCTCGTGAACGGAATAATTTAGAACTCTTTAAGCACTTTATTATAGTCGTAAAATTAGCTAAACTGGAAGGATAGTTAATTAGAATACATCTAATAGATGGCGCCACCACCGAAATTCAGCTAAACTCCAGGTAATTCTGCCCCACTCAATGTCAATATAATTTTAAATTGTTTATTAATCTGAGTGTGATTAAAGTGCAGTATACAGGGTCTTACACCGAACTGCCCTTTTATCAACTTGCCGTTATCGTATGATTCTGAAAATGTCAGTAATTTAATGGATGCACTTACTAGTCCTCTTAAACGAAAGTATTTTCAATGATGTAGCGGTCTATACGGAGATGACGTCAACATTCTCATTTTGAATTGAAATATATTTTTTGGTTAATTGCTTTATTATGCATCTTTTTTGAACATTTTTTGTTTACCTATTTGCATTCGAAAAGTTAATAATTCTTAAAATGTTATTTTCATATAATACTGAGTTTTATACGTGCCTTCCAAAATTTTATATCTAAGGCAAATGTGGATATACTTTTTTCAAACTAAAAACATTTATACTCCATCAGATAAGCTTTCGAATAATATATTTTTCCTTTTGTAATTAAAACACACGCTGTCTCAAAATTAAAAAATTCAACATGTCAAAACACCATTTTCGCAAATTGAACACCCTCTATATAAATCAATTTTTCAATATTAAATTTTGAATAAATGAATGTAAGGAATTGTTGCATTTTCACTGATTTTTTGAGTTCAACATGTGAAAATTGGGAAAAATATCGGTACATAAAACTATTTATGAAATATTGCAATCTTTGAGGTTATTATAATTACATTAACTTAAGCTACAAACAATTCCGTAGCTATAAAAGAAACAAAAGTTAAATATGTAGAATGTGATCATCATTCTGGTCTAGACAGTTACAAATTCGCTGCACATTCCGTCTTATATTTTCTTCTATTTATAGTCTTCGTTTAAATTCTCAATGAGGAAATTCTTGAACACTTATAAATGAAAAAAAAAAACATTAAACTTATGTTTCCTTCTCTTTCTATAGACAGGTGATCTTACATTCCATTAATAGGTTTACTCTCATCTTAAGTTAACGATTGTAACATCCACTTTCTTACTCTCATTGAGGTGTCATTCTTTTGAACGCTCTACAATATATACGATATATATTGTTTCTGGTCGGGAACCTTCATCAATTGCGCTTCCCACAATAGAATGTCCTCTCGAACACTTTTTCATGTATTTGATACATAACAGTAAATTTGTAAAAGCTTCTACAAATTGACTTGTCAAAATTATTTTTTAAACTATATTCATTAAACAATTTTTTTCTGCACACCGTAAGCACCTAGCGGTATGAAATATACTTTATAACCTATATTCATACCTACCAAATATACAGGGTGAGTTTTTTTTGATGATCAGTATGGGGATCTTAGAAACTAGCGGAGATAGAGCAATGGTTCAATTGGGAAAGATTTGCAGTTTTACTGGCCCAATTTAATGACTCTTTCGGATTTTGGTAAAAAGGCATGGCTTACTAGATATTTTGAAAAAACGAAATTCTGTCGATTTAGTCCAATCCCTCTAGCTCCTTTGTTTTTGATTTTATAAAAAAGTGTAAATATCAAAATTGAAGGGAATTGTATCTCGAATATGCTTGTCATGTCCTCGATTGCGTGACAGCTCTCGTTTTCGAAATATGACACAAACTTATCTTTTTTTGAATGGAAACCATAGTTGGCTATGACTTCAAAAAACGGACATTTTTAGAGCATTTCAACGATATAATACTCGATATAGTTATTCATAAAAATAACGGAGTTTTGGATGCTTTTCTCTCTTATTTTCACTTTTATCGTAGTTAGCGATGAAATAGATTGATTTATTAATAACTAGCCGTTACCTGCAGTATCACCCGCGTATCGGTATCTTCAACCTTTCGCAAAAAGAAACAACTTATGAAACATATGGATTATCCTAAATACAAAATTTCCTAACTTGTTTAAACCACCCTACTTAACTGTAAATCCACCAATTCCGAATATTGTTCATGCAAACTGCAAGAACTGATGGACTACGCTATATAACAATTTTATTACACATTTTTTTAATCACCTTGAATAACTGTAACCCTACTTCATCCTATATTGCAACCATCCTGTATATGCTGCTGTTTATTTGTCACCTAATATAACTTTTTGAACACCCTATATTTCCGCTAGGCAACTGCTTATGGTCTACGCTGTATAACAATTATTTCTGGTATTTTTTTAACCACGTTTTTAAAGTACAATTTCCCTTTACCCTATATTTTAATCACTCTGAAGTTTTTTGTAACATTGTGTTAAACACACTCTAATACCATAACTTGCTTCTCCTCATATTTCAAATATTCCATATAGCAGAATACCACTGTTCATGATCTACCCTATATAACAATTATTTTTTAACTTTTTTAGTTCCACTCTGATGGAGATACCGGTGGAACCCTTGGTGTGTCACAAATTTAAAAACACAGTTTTGCACCTTAACACCTTTTATTTAAACACTCACCCAAACTGCAACTGCTTATTGGCCACCCTATATAACATTTTTATTCAACTTTTTTTTAACCGCTTTGTATAAATAAGCCTACTTCCATCTACATTAAAACAATCTTGTATACACTGCTGCCAATTTGTCAAACATTACAACTTATTTTTGAACCACCCTGTATAACCATAATTTTACTCTACAAAATAGTTCAACCACCCTGTTGTGCACCTGCTTAGGGACCACCAAATATAGCACTATAACTCTGGTCCACTCTCTATCTTATATATGCAACTGCTTACGGACTACGCTATATAACTATTTAGTACAATTTGTCTCCACCCTGTATTTCAACCACCCCTTATATGCAGCTCTTTCTAACATTGTTTTAATCACACCGTATGAAGTATAAGTTTACTTCGATCCATATTTCAGATATTACATATATGCAACAGCTCATATTCTGTCCTACAAATAAATATATCCAACCTGTTTAACTATAATTCTACTCCACCCGCTATTTTAACCACCTTGTATATGCAACTACTTATCGGCTACCCAGTATAACATTTTTTGTACCACCCTGTATAACTATAAATCCATCAATGGCCAATATATTTCACCAAAAACCGCAACTGCTTACTGGACACCGTATATAACAATTTTTGTCGGCAAGTTTCTGAATCACCTTGTATGTATTACAACTACCCTGTATACTCTACTGTTTATTGGTTAACCAATATAACATTTTTTAAATAATTAACCATAACACTTCACCACCCCCTATATTTCAACTATCCTATCTTCGCAACTTATTATGAACTACGCTATTTTACAATTTTTCCTTATATTTTATCAACGACATTATAAAGAATATTTTCACTCCACACTTCATTTAAACCACCCTTCATTTAAAAGTTTTTCTAACCTGGTTTGAATCACTCTGTATAACTATATCTGCTCCCCATGTTTCAGGTACTCCATGTATGCAACTGTTATATAACAAAAATTTTCTCGCATTGTTTACTCACCCTGACTAATTATAACTCTACACCATCCTATATTTCAACAACCTTATATATGCAACTACTTGTTTGCCACCCTGTCTCCTTAGAATTTTACCTCACCCTATATTTGAACCATCTGGTAAATGGAACAGCTTGTAGATCATAAGATTACTTATTTTTTAAACCCACCTGTATAGCTGTAATTATACTCCGCGACATATTTCATCCATCCTATATAAGCAACTGCTTGTGGATATAAAACAAGTTTTTAACCACAACAAACTATAATTCCACTCCATCTTATATTTCAAACACCCTGTATAAACAGCTGCTTCTAACATTTATCATGAGCATAATTCAAAGATCCTAACTGCTTACATATCACATTTTTTTATTTTATCCAAACTGTATAAATATTCTACCCTTTTTCAACCACTTGGTATATGGAACTGTTTATATCCCACTCAACATAACTTTTTTAGACCACCCTGTATTACTAATTCCACTCTCCCTTATTTCAACCACATTGTATATATGCAGCTGCTTATAGGACACCAAATATAACTTTTTTTTAGATTTTTTAAATCCATTTAATTCTACTCCGCTCTAAATTTCCTATATACAGAACACCCTGTAAAATTACGCTCGCTATATCAGTTGATTTTTGTTAAATCGAAACATGTTGTATTGGCACATTCAGAATTTTGAATAAAAGGTAAGCTGTTGTCAGTATCTAATATTTTGTAGGTGCGGTGAAACCAATTCAGTAATTGAATTACCCAAAATGGTAGAAGTTTTTTCGCTATATCTACCGTTTCTGTCAATATAGAGAGATAAAATGTCTACCAGATTTTAAGTCAAACTATAGGCTTTGCAACAAAAAAAGATTTAGCAAAAAAGTTCAGAAGTTCTTACGTGATGCCCGAACAAACAAACAAACAGACAAACTTACAATTTTATAATAGTATAGACTATTCCAAAAAACAATGAAATTTTTTTTATTAGGTATATCAGATATTATGAAAAAACTAAATAAGTAGGTACTTACTAAAAACTTAAGAAATTAAAGTACATAATAATGGTTACAAATTATTTTCGAAAAGTCCACCATTGTTGTTAGACAAAAATTGCATCTTTTTAAGATTGACATTACCGCTTTCCTCACAGGCCGCCTATCAATTTCTTCAATTCCTTGTAATACCGCCTTCCTTAAGTCACCAACTGTCTCATACTTTCTTCTGTATACTTTGTTCTTTAGCGCACCCCATAAATAGAAGTCTACAACTGCCAAATCGAGAGACCGGGGTGGCCATTCACGTGGGCCATTTCTTCCTATCCAAGAGTTTGGATAGATATTATCTAAGTGTTGTCTTACTAATAACGAGTTATGAGCAGGTGCTCCATCATGTTGGAACCACTCAATTTCTAAACGAGTTCTCAAATTCAAATTATGCAACATGTCTTGAAAAGTGTATTGCAAGAAATGCAAGTAGCGCACCCCAGTAAGTGATTCGTCATAGATAAAAGGCACCAGAATAGTAGACCCAATGATACCACACCAAATATTAAAACCAAATTTTATCTGGGGTCGTCTTTGTTCTACATGGAAAGGGTTTCTTTAGCCCAGATATGGTCATTGTGTCTATTGAACATACCGCAGTTAGTAAATCTAGTTTCATCTGACCATAACACCTTTAATGGAAACTGTGGATTGTCAAGGCACATGTCTCTAAACCATGTACAAAACAAAATACGTCGATGTTCGTCACCAGCATGCAAAGTTTGAGAAACTGAAAGTTTGTACGGGTGGAACTTGTGTGCTTTCAGTACCTTAACTAAAGTTCGTTGAGATGTGCCAGCTTCTGCCGGAATTTCACGAGTTGATGTAGATGGATTTTGATTTACCATTGCCAAAACATTTATTTGTACTGCTTCATTAATTAGATTACGTTCCTTTGGTGGTTTAGTGAAAGATCCATATCTGCGTAAACTATCTTAAAGCCTCTTAAATGTACATAGAACAGGTTGACGACGATTAAAATATCTATAAAGTATTCCTTAGCTGCACGAACTGAATTTTTATCGCATATGATATAAGATTCCACCATATTCTGTTTTTCTTCGTTAGAATATTCCATTTTATCACGAAAACTTGTCAATATTGACTGTCAGTTCAGCACTACTAATGGAATTACTTTCAAATGAGGAAATGTCTAAGTGAAAACAATCTTTTTCTTGGCTACCTACATTAAAAGTGAAAATAAGAGAGAAAAGCATCCATAACTCCGTTATTTTTATGGATAACTATATCGAGTATTATATCGTTGAAAAGCTCTAAAAATGTCCAATTTATTGAGGTCATAGCCAACTATGGTTTCCATTCAAAAAAAGATAAGTTTGTTTCATATCTCGAAAACGAGAGCTGTCACGCAAACGAGAACATGACAATCATATTCAGGATACAATTCCCTTCAATTTTGATATTTACACTTTTTTTATAAAATCAAAAACAAAGTAGTTTTTCGTTTTTTCAAAATATCTAGTAAGCCAGTAAAACTGCAAATCTTTCCCAATGTAACCATTGCTCTAGCATCGCTAGTTTCCGAGATCCCCATACTGATCATCAAAAAAAAACTCACCCTGTATATAAAATTTCATACAAATTGGTCCAGCCGTTTCAGAAGAATTCGATCACTAACACCGTAACATGAGATTTTTATATATTAGATAACAATGGAAATGCTGTGGAACCTTTCGTGTGTCACAAATGTAAAAAACAGTTTTGCACCCTAATACCAAACCTTTATTTTAAATGCTGTTTTACTCGTTGATGACGACAACTTAGAGTTGTTGGAACGGCGCTGATTGTTTAAAATAAATGTTTGGTGTTAGGGTGCAAAACTGTGTTTTTACATTCACAAAATAATTATTTGTTTTGTCTAGTATTCATAAATATTTTTACAGCAATATCTACTATGGCTAACTGTCCGGGCGTCCAGTCAACTTCGACAAGTTTTTTATTACTAAAAAATGTTGTTTTGAAAAGAATTTTGGAGTGAAGAACAAGTTCCTGAATACACAATTGACCAATCTGAAATTGCAGAGTTTTCTGCAAGCAAAAAAAATGAAACAACTACATTGCATCATTTGGATTGAGGTAACGACCTCATAACTTCTGTAAATAACGTCGACCATGGCACTAATTTCAAACGCAGTCTTATAGAACATATTATATATACATGATGGCATAGAGTTCTTTCTGTTAAATGACTATTAAAATTATATCACATTTTTGGCACTTGTCCAGAAATAAGTAAAATGGTACAACAACTACCTGCTACAAATTTGGGAAAACACACTGTGAAAATGAATCATAATAGTGAAAAATACAAAAATACGATCGAAAATCAATCAGCATAACTAGTTAGGACCCCACTTCCTAACCCGCTACACATTTTCAGATCCTGTTTTCTTTGTGGACTATCAGAAACATGTTTTCTATTTTTGGCAATGTTAGATTCCATTATATAGGTTAATATTTGTTTCTAAATTAATGAGCTATAACACATTAAGTTATTTTTTTATTGATGTAGTTCATTATTTTATTTTATACTATCAAGATATCCAAAATTACTTTACAGTTAACGCAATAATGGAAATATTATTAGGTTTTACCAAACCTATTATCTATCAAATCTAAAATAGTTATAACTTATCTGATTCTATACCTTGTTCGGCGAAGATACACTGAATTTCAAAGCAGCATACAACTCACCTGAAACAAACGAAATAAATAAATAAATTTACCTATATGCGTATGTATGTGGTTTAATTTTTGGGGCCGCCCCTTCTAAAGGCACCCAAACTCTAATTAAAATAATGCTACTGTACCACGACACTGAAGTTTTGAAAAGCAACTAAGATCTAAACTAAATTAAAATTAACTTCTACACTAATTGGAAGCATTCTTTCAATTATTTATTACATTTTCTTTTAATAAGAAGATTTTCCAATAAAGCCCATCTTTAGCTGTTTATGTAGCCCAGGTGAACAAAGCCGACATCACTGCTAGTTTAAATGTCAAGTCACCATACACAAACATACCAAAAAACGAAGCAATAGTGAAGATAGAGCTGGCGAAACACTGTATAAATAACAGATATTTTACATACAGTTGGCAACTATACAAACATACAGACAGTTTGCCCGTGGTCAGATTTCTACCACTAGTAGTAAACAACCTTTCCATGGTTTACCCCGAAAATGAAGCCCTCCAAAATGCTAAATGCAAACCAAGCTTGTTTCTGATTCGTGGATAATATTCCCATCATTTGGCTACATGAAAAAAACAGAATAAGGAAACTTTCAATAGCATGGAAACGGCGTACATCCAAAAATGCTAATCACATTGAAATTAGAATAAGACAATCGTCACGAAATTCTAGACGTTGTGGTAAACAAAGAATCATTTTCACTTTACACTATAAATGAAACCATCATATGTCGCTAGATACCTGAACAACAGATCACACCCTCACCAATGCCAAATTCAACCAGTCGCCAACACCCTCATTTCCAGGTTATTTAAGCTAAGAAATTCAAACATCAGAAAAGACGAAATGATAATATTAGAAAATGTAAAAAAATCGATATTGAAGTCATATAATCAAAAAGCAAGAGTATACACTGCAAGTCAAAACAAACCAAACAAATCACAATTTTAGATTATGACCTCTAAGCTGGCTATTCGGATTAATAGTGAATACGCTTAAGTTCACCGAATAAAAACCATGAAGAATCGTATAAGTTTCAATAAGATCACCACATGCTCGCCAGTCTGTAGGAGAAGTAATGTCCAACTTCTCTAGGCGTTCCTGGTATAGATAATTACGAAGGGCAGGGCACAGTTTTGTGATTCTACGTTGAGTCTGTTCGAGTAGATGAATGTCTTTAGCAAAATATGTATTCCATACGTGAACTGCAAATTCAAGTGATGGATGTATGTAGGATTTGTATATTTTACTTAGCAAAGTAGGCGACATATTTTTAAAAACAAATGAAATTATGTATGCCATAGAGTTGTCTTTTTTTGTTACTATGGAAATATGAGCAGACCATTTCAACTCGTTAGAAACAATTAATCCAAGGTCTCGTTGGATAACAACAGGGACTATTCGAGTGTTATTAATAAACTAATGATTGTTTGTGTTGTTGTAACCAATGTGCAATACCGCACACTTGTCGGAATGAGGACATCAATTACTGCTCCGCTGTGCTAACTTATATATCACTACTTAGCTGGTTATCTGCGGCTAATGGATCCCCGAAAAAATTGTTGTCGTCCACATACAGCACTGCATCGGAACTAAACAGCAAAGCCGGTCAGTGACAAACAAGTTAAACAGCAAAGACCCGAGAACTGAACCTTGAGGAAGACCACTTATTACTTCGTAAGATTCGGACAGTTCTCCGTACACCCAAACGCGAGCCGACTGATACGTTAAAAAGTATTTAACTCAGTCCCAGAACACCATAATGTTCAAGTTTATACAATAACCCACTCTGAGGGACTTGATCAAAAGCTCTTTTAAAGTCTTAGATAAATCACATCAACTGGCTCAGAATTGTCAACAGCTGTGGCATTAACACAGTGTAGCATATTAGTTGTTATTGTTTTGGTAAAAAACCGTATTGTCTCTCACTTAAAATCCCATTAGTAATTAAATAATCAGTTAAATCCCGAATTAGTTTCTCAAAACATTTGCAAGTAAGGCAAGTTAAACTAAGTTCACGACAGTTACAATCAGGAGCAACTCAAGAATCTTCAAAAGAATGCTTCAACAAATTAGTTAAAGGGGAAAGCAATGATTCTTCACATCTTCGAAAAAACACAGGATTAATATTATCTGGTCCTCTCCTACAATTCAAAAGAATCTCTCTAAAACCGGCAAGAACTTTTTCTTCTGTACCTTCGATGGTGTCAGTTGTTGATTCGATAACAGGAAGAACAGGGCTGTTAGCTTGATTTGAGGCTCAAGAGAAAAAGAATAGGTACAAACTTTAAACCGTCATATCTAACTTAATTTTTATCCTACAAAAAAAACATAAATTAAAAAAAAACAAAACCTACAATTTTGTACTCTTCAAAATTTTGCCTATCTCTCATAGTTTTTTAGTAATTTTGAAAAAAAGAAAATTTTTTGCAAAATTACAAAAATACAATATTCTCTTGAGGCTGGACTTTTTTCAAAACTAATTACTTTAAACCTCTCTCTCTAAGCCTATTTGAAATAAGTTAGTCAAATGATTTGTGAGGTGGTAGCAATTAATTTCAACTGGGGTGGTATTTAGGGGGTAATTAGTACATTATATCATAACTCGCTTAATTTTCATGCTAGAGACTTTTATAAAAAACCAAAGAATTTTTTAAGCACTTAAAGTGTTTTTAAACTTTTCCCAAAAAATCATTGTTTTCTAGTTATTTCACAACAAACCTTTCAATTTTGGTTTTGACAAATAAAAACAAAATTTCAACAAGCTATAACTCCGTTTGTATTGGTTCTACAGAAACTACAAACCCGCAAGCGCATATTTTTAAAGTTAATTACTTTATGAAATTAAAGTTGCTTAAAATGAGTTAATTTATTCATTCCCCTACTTTTTTTCATATAATATTTTTTACCCCAGAAGGGAAAAGAGCAACCCCCGACAACTTTGAAGCAGTGGGTAAGTAGTCCTCAAATCAAAATTTTTAGGAAAATGGTCATTGACTGGACTACTATTGCCCTTTTCCCATTCGATTTTACCTTGAAAAATCAGGCGTTGAATGTGATACTTTCTCCACGTATTATATGTACCAGATATGCAACTTTTTTATTGTATCGAAGAGTTGTCGATCTGTTAATTCAGCTTTTTGGAGACTTTTTCATCTTTTACATGATCAACACAGGATATTTTGCTCATTCGGCGTAGGGTCTCCCGAACATTATTTAAAAATTTACCTTGAACCCTTATTCCCTTACATAGAATGGGCATGCTTATAAGCAGCAGAAACTATTCAGTCTCTAATCCGCTTTTGAATAGTTATAATATGCTAAACTGAGATTCGTTAATTGACTGAATAATTAATATATATATATATATATATATATATATATATATATATATATATATATATATATATATTTCTCCTGGCCTAGCACTTTCATTTGATATATTAAATGGAATTTTTGCAATTATTGTTTTTCACAAATTTTCTAATTTGGCCATAAATAACATTAGGACTTTTGCTAAATTTCTCCTGTAAACTTCATGTGAGAACCTATGTTTTCTATTGTTTTTTTTTTCAAAATTTATGATAAGTAGTTTGGGAGACAAACTGGGAATGAGGCTATTTTGTAAAAGCTACCACTTAAACTCAGAATTCGCTTTTCACTAATCTGACTGATTTTGAGACAATTGACTGTTACAGACGAACAGTTACGAGAATGGTCCTGTAAGAGTCTGCGTTCATCGGATGCGCTGATCCCTAAAAGATAATGGAAAGACATTCTCTGAGTGTGAAAACCTATATAGAGCAATTGTAACTAGGGTCTTTGCTTTGCTTATTTTTGATATTTTTGATGACATGGGTGGTAAAAGCTGTGCTTACTTTTGCTAACAAGGGGGGGGGGGTAAATAATTGTAATAATCTGCTTACGTAATACTTGAACGGCCCTTAGTAACAATTTGGGAAGTAATAAACAGAATACTATATGACCGACACAAACGTATCATCAGTAAACATTATATTTACAACAGAACTTTGAAGAGCTTATAATTAGAAATAAAACAGTTGATGCTATACTAGAACACCCAATACATGCAACTTCGAGTTTTCACGGAACAAAATTGTCTCAGATCGGAATAATCAACTGACGAAGTATACAGGTCTTTTTTCGTATTTAAAAGTGGTCAAAGAAATAGTTGGCTTGCTTTCGTTGATGGATCAACGTTTTATGTGACTAACGTAGGTACTCCTTACGCACCAAAAAGTAATATGGATGAATCATATGTGCAAAATAACCCAGTCAATGTGGATACATATTAATGCGGATCGGATATTTCACAAACCAACAGTTTACGAAAATCTCATAACACCCATCAACCCTGGGTTTCTTATTCGTTGAAATCACCAAATAATCGTGTATAGCGAATCCTGAAGCAGATAAAATAAAAAATCTATGTGTGGAAAATCAAAGTGTATATTTTTTATAAATTTAAAACGCTTCTTTTAAAAGATATTAGGGTAAATATAAGAAAATGCACTCGTTCCCTGCTTGTCTGAAACTGGAATATTAGAATCTTGAAGGTGGTAGGGAACCCATATTATGTGAGTCCAACTCTCAGTTGACCAAATTATTTAACAAGGACTCGATGTTTTCCTCGACTGCCTGTTGTTGTCCCAATGATAGTCGTATAGGTGGTATTCTGATGGGTTGAGCCTTTCCGGTATCTATTCGGTGCTGAATGATGTTGGTGCGACCGGTGGTTCCATCCTGACGGTTAAAAATTTGCCAGTTCTTTGTGCTAAATTGCTTATCTTACTTCTATTCCTCTGGTGTAAGCTGCGTCAAATGGTCAGCAAACTGTTGTAGGAACACTTTACAGGGCCCTGTCTCCTTCACTGACGTCTGGTACTGTTCTTTGCAATTGATGATGATCTCTACTGGCTCGAAACAAGCTATCTCTTGACCATTGGCAATTCTGATGTCGTTGTTGGACAAATTCATGACTCTAATTGGTATAGCCTGTCCAACTAAGTAGTCATGTGCTGTTAACGGCCCGTGTCAATACAAATTCCTCATTTAGGAACCGAAGAACATAATATCTCGGGTCGAACATAAATCCAGCTGGCTAGGTCCAGACACAGCATAAAATCTGCCTCAATATTCGCTACCAGGACCCTATGCTGGATCATGTTGTCCCTTATCTGTAGCACAAAATCTGCCACACTCTGTATTGATATGGACTCGCCGGTGACTGTTAGAGCTGGATGTTACTGTTAGCTGGCCGGATTTCTGATGAACTCAAAACCCTGGACTTGGCAATGGCCACAGCGGCGCCGGTGTCGGTGCTGATGGTAATTGCTCGGCTATTGACGGTGCCCCTGATGAATAGGCTGCTGCTATCTCCGCAAAATCCCCGGATGGATAATGTTTTGGGGGCTGGTGGAGGGTTAGTCAGCATTCTATCCCTTATGCTGACTGGCTGACGGTCCCTGGACATGTGGCTGTTTTGTTGGTTGCCCGTGGCCGGTGATCGTTCCGAAAGCCTCAGTCTGCAGTCTCGTTGGAAGTGTCCTGTCCGCCCACAACGGTAACATGCTCTTCTGGTCTCAGTTCTCTGTTACTGTTCTACTAGTTTGTTCATACCAGCCAGCAGCGCTTGAAATGGTGACTTTGACTCTTCCTGGTTAAGGGAAACTGCTCGGACCGTCGGCTTGGACATGTTCATGACGGCCTCTACTTCCAAAGCCCGAAGTAGAGCTTCATTACTCTTCTTGATGCCACTAAGTCTTAGATTTCTTTTGGACTTCCACATCTCTGATACCGTTTATAAATTTCTGTGTGGCCAACTGGTCTTTCGTTTCCTCTGGCAGGTCTGAGTAGGACAAGTGTACTAACCGTCTAATCTCTGCTTCAAATTCTTGGAGGCTTTCACCGGATTTATGCGTTTTTCTACTGAGTTGGATCTGGATCTGGCTCAAGGATTGATTGTCGTATCATTTGTGTAAAATCGCGATGATCTTGTGGAAATTACCTTGTTCATTGATGCCGGACCTCTTAAGGAAATAACAAGAGACGTAGATTTTTCTTGGTTATCCCATAAATTAGCTGTAGCCTAGGCTTCAAATTTCCGTTTATACATGGGCCAAGATGAGCTGCCATCAAATGTGTGTGGTTTGCTAACAGAACCTTTGGTACTCATGGTGTTCTGATATTTTCCTCGCTGTATGTCCTGTTGCATTTTTTAATTTCTATTTTGTTTTGGATGGCACTAATTTTATCTTCTACTTCACCTTGTACCGTGTTTTTAATGGAACTGATTTCTAATTTCACTTGGCTCTGGATGGAATCGATGTCATCTACTTTGATTTTAAAAGTATCCACATTACTTTTTAAAATCTTTATGTCGTTGTTTATTTCTTTTATGTCTAATTCGATTATTTGCATTCTTTCATTAACTGTTTCATTAACATGCAATACTATTTGCATTAAGTGTTCAAATTGCAGTTGTCTTTTTCTCCTAATATTTGAGATTTGTTTTTTCTGGATAATTCAACTTGTTCTTGTTTCTCTTCAAGTACTTTAATATCATTTTCTGGATTTAATTCAATTTGTTCTTGTTTTTCTTCAAATTTCGAGAATAATCCTTCAATTAAATTATATTGTTTTTCATCTATAGATTTCACTAACCTTTGTTAAATTTTCTCTTGATGTTGTTTTTATTTTTTGTCACATTTTTCCAGGATCTCAGTTATTTTTTCGTCTACTCCATCTGTAACCTGTTTGAATATTTTTCTGGTAGTCTCATCCATTTTTTCTTTTTTCATACTTCGGGTTCCCATAAATTAAATAGCGATTTTAACTTCACTTATCCTGCACTTCGACACCAAATTGTGATAAACTCCGTGGGTTCAATTAATTAAAATTTAAAAACTAATATTCACTCTCACTTTCAAGAAACTTTTATATACATCAAATATTCACAACAGCTGATTCGAATATCTAAATAATAACACGAAATAAACTCTTCGCAATAACTAACTCCTTAGATGATGAGCCGCTCCTTTTAAAATCAGCATCGAATTCTCTCGCACAATCAGCTGCTGAGCGAATCGAGATTAACTTTTTTTGGTCAGCATAAGAAATTCCAGTTCTTGTTTTTAAGCCCAGCAATTGATGACTTATTGGAATAAAGTGTTTTACGCTACTTTCGCCAGGGACGGATTTACAACAATATACATACGTACGTCACTCTGGAGTTTATTAAAATTGTCACTTGTCAAAGCGAAATTTTTTAGAAAAAACTCAAAATGCAATACTAATTATTGACAACGACTCCAGAGTGGGAGTTGAAACGTCTCCAAACACAGATAAATACAACACACTATACAATAAATTATTAATATACAGGAGTACTGGTAGATTATTTGTAGATATATCTTTCTGTCAGAATGAGTGTGAGGAAGAATTTCTTTACAGGCAGCCAGTAATCCAGGCAATTTTACAAAATTGCCTCACTACACTTTGTTCTTCATATACAATTTTCAAATTCGTATCTATTGCAGTAAAAAAATGAGTATAGAAAACACAATAAATTTAAGACCTCCTCAACAATCTTTTCAAAATTACAATAAATATTATATTTACAATTTCATAAAGACTGCACCAGAAACCCGAAACATTAAAATGGCAGTAGCAAAGCAAGTAAAAAATTTCCAATAAGGTAAACTTATATTTTTTTATTCAGTGTTCAGAAAAACCCAGAGCCGTGAGATAACAGTAGATAAGTCTTAACAAGGTAAACTAATACAAGTTTTGAAGCAAGGTGAGCTGAATGCAATAACATCTTATTTACTTACACCAACAACTGACAGAGCTTTCCATGTTGCAAAACGACGAAACATAAGGTTTATTTTTACGCATACATCATTCAACAACAGCTGTGTTTAGACTAATACCTAGCCAATAATTCCTGTGTGAAACTATCTAAATTTCTATATCAATATTTGTATCGCAGGATTTTAACTAAAAATTCAAACTATTATCACTACAGTTATCTCCTTCTTTCACAACTAACTCAAATCATACCAAATACCCTCTTATGAACCAATAAACAATTAAAAACGAATAATACGCATTACTGGGCGCTACAATTGCTCTATTCTAGACTGCAGATTGCAAGTTGCAGTGTGCAGTGTACTTGAGAATTCAGTCTATAGCTAATTACCAAAATGAGGTGGCAGCAAACTAACACAGAACATTTATGTTTTTGACCGTGCTGATTACGAATCTGCAATTAGTTTTTGCCGCAAACGTTGAATAAGGGAGAAATCTCTATAAAACCCCCCAAAAAAGGGTTTCAGCATTTTACTCAAAAACTACACTAAATTATAAAAAAATAACCACATCATCGTATTCCTCTTAACATTTTACATCGAAATCGTATTTACTTTTAGATAATAATTAAGTATTTCTCTAATTATTAATATTTTACTTTATTTTAGGATATTGATATACGCATTGGACGCGTATACACTCCAATATATCAATGGAATTGTTACTTTACCGATATACAGAAGGTTCTCTCTAACTTTGTTATATTAAACGCATTGGTATTTTTTTAGAATGAATTCCTATACAATTGAACAATTTGAGGCATGTTTAATAATCATGTGATACCTGTATCACGAACAGTGCCGCATAATTTATATTACAGGAAACAAAAATATACAAAACAACACAGAATATAAAAAGCCATACGTTCCAAACAAAGTGAAATAAAATTATAAAATTTTAATCAGCAATAACTAAGACTTAAGCCTTATACTAGACTCAAATATAGCTTGCTAAGTTTCCACAAGAAACTACAAATAGAGAGATTTTTTTACAAAATTGATATATAATTCTTGGCGTCCCTATCCGTTAGCTGCGGCCACTGCTTCAATTTTTTTTGTATATATGTTAGGTGATCAATGTTTTAATGATGAAAATGACGTCGAAAATATTTAAGAAAAAAGTGCAACGTAAATAAATGAAACAAAAATTCACAAATATCCTTCAGATCTTCTAATTATTTAATTAACAAATGTTTTTCCATTGAATAAATATTTTTGTCAATTTGTCATTTTCTAACAGCTACAGTTAGTCTTCTTCTTTTCAACCTGCATTCATCTACTCTTGGATCTAGGTCTCCCCTATCCTGTTTTATGTCTCTCTGTTTTTTGTTCTATTTAACTACCAGCTACCTAGCACTATGCTAATATCGTCGACGCAACGATTTTATGCACGTTCTACATTTAGTTTAGTTGTATAAGTCACTGTTTTTCTATCTATCCGCCTGACACATGCCCAGCCCATTGCTATTTCATCTTACCCACTCTTGAATTATATTAACGATTCTTGTTTGTTTCCTGATGTTTTCATTCTATTTTATATCTTTGTGACGCGCCTAGTACGCATCGTTCCATCTCTAACAAGTTTGATTTTCTTAAATCTCCTAATGTTCCCCCTCGTTTTAGGAACCCTGTATATTATGAAGTATAGACAAATATTTTGAAATATAAATATTTAAATTGTTATTGAATTGATTCAGTCATTTGGATTCAATTTCACTAATTTGCACAATTCAACTTCGCTAACTGAAAATTGTGGTCAATGTGTTCAAGTTTCGGAAAAATTACAAAAGTAATAAATACGGCAATAAAAAAAGAGGAGTGTGCTGTTTTTCAGAAATATCCTAAAAACAATTTATGTAGTCCTAGCTCCACGAATATTTGTAATTGTAAATTAGAGAACTAGGGGAGAAGTTAGGTTTAAAACGGGTGATCTAAATTCTGGGCGACAAGTCATTCACTCATGGAAACAAAAACATTGTACCCATTATACATGACTATTAGGATATAAAAATAATTACAAACAATTTAGAAACATGAGCAAAATAAAAAATTTTGTATCCCGCAAAGTTACAACCTCTCCCACTAACTTCAATGAAAAGTCAATCTTTAAAATACTACTAAATAAAGATCCACAATCCAGGAATACCCCAAATTCGTTATTGCAGTAGAAGAGATCTATTAAATCTTAAATTTATTCCAAATTAGAACTGATTCCGATTGAATGTTGTAAGCCAGCTATGTGAACTCATATGGACAATGATTATTGATTTATCGGAGTGTATGCGCGCACATCGCGTGTATTCCGAATATGCCAAACTACATTAAAATTAAATAATGAGACAACAGTTTGTTCACTTTGTTTAAGTTGCTATACGTTGTCTATTTAAAATTTTACGTGGAATACGATGACGAGGTTATTTTTTTAAAAATTATTGAGGTTTTTGAATAAAATGCAAAGAAAAACTTTTTTGAGGGGTTTTATGGAGACGTCTCCCTTATTGCACGTTTGCGGCAAAAACTAATTGCAGATTGGTAATCACCACTGTCATACACATAAATGTTCTGTGTTAGTTTTCTGCCACCTTATTTTGCAGATTCAGACAAAATTTCAATAGATTATGAAAATACATGATCATCGAAGAAATTTTAGAAAATATAACTTGGAGATTTTTTTTATAAAATAATTATTAACTGTCTTGTTTCGGATTACTGTCGGATAAAAATTTCACAAAGTAGTCTTCCAATTTCTTAAACTTTATTAAATGATGATCACAAATTCGAAATTTACTACACAGAATTAGGATCTCAAAACTGTCGTTTAATATCAAACTAAACTAAAATCATGAATTCACTTGAGTCGGTTACATCCTGTCTCTGCCGCTTATTCAGTGAGAGTCATACAGCGAGACAAACAAGATGTATTCCGCTCAATGCCAGTAATGACTAAACTGAACTGATTCTGAACTGAACTCTTCAGTTCTTCGTGCATGTTTCGGCGTTATTGAATTTCAATTTCAATGAACTCGAACTGTCAGTTATTATTTTTCTCTTTCGGGGGCACTCATAACATTCTGGGACGCTATCCGTCCTTTAGTTGTGATAGTCCCGATACGATTCGTATTTTTTTCTGAAGCTTATATGTGGCATCTCATAGTTTCTTTTAGGCTTTCTTGGGAAATAACACCACATTACGGATTCGTTGTCAATGTCCTTTCGGTTGGGAATAGCAAATAATCCGGGCCCATTACTGAAGTAGTCAATTGCCAAGGACATATAAGTTACCTGTACTGACTCCTGTTATATTGCTTCATTTTTTTAACTACTCGATTTCTGGGACCATTATTAGCTGCAAATTCGTCTCATTTAAAGTACCAGGCTCAGCTCTCTTCATAATAGTTCATACGTGAAAAACGACCTCGTACCTTACCAAGGGTTTCGTTCATATATAAATGACTTCCAGATTCTTTCGATACTCCATTATCTACTCGAACAGAATCCCATTGGTCTCAAAATACTTTTAGGGCAATCCCTTGACTCGACATTTTTGGCCATCGAGCGCGGTCTTTAGTTCTTCTTTTTCAAGACGGATGCAATGTCTGAGTCTTTCAACTAGTCTATTTTTCACTGTTCTGTAGACCAGTCATTATTAGCTATGACCCTAATAGGTTTACTGAAAACGTTGTTTAATGTTTAACTTCTCTACCATTCCCGCAATAATATTGTTAGTAGAATAGCGGCTTGAAGGTCGACCATTTATCTGTACAATACAATGTCCGGTTCGTCCGCAACGGGACCATTTTGCAAGAGCACGCTTGGAAACATTCTTCCGTGTGGTATTTTCCAACAACTGCTCGAACAAGAACTTGTTAAATATTGCATTCATGTAATTTATGATTTCTCTATTAGCTTGCATCAATGCCACTTTATTCCAAAATACAGGGTCATAACTTTTTCGGTAGACAAGGAATATGTCATAAAGATTTGTTCATTACAATTAATCAAATTAAAGTTTATAATGGAAATATCTTTACGATAAAAAATATTTTGGTTCGCTTTTAGGCGTTTTTGAAATTAAAAGGGATAAATTTCTAGTCTTGAGAACACTGGAAACAAGCTAACACAGACAGTAAAAAATTATGCAATAAATATCAAGATTATCCAATATATCTATTGAACTCTATAGTTCTTAAAGCCACTAAATGAGATACTGGAATGAAATTTCTTCGGAACAGTCATATAAAACTATAAAAAATGATAAACCGGAAAAAAAACACTATTTCATGTAGGAAGTTCTTCCAGCTATATTTAGTAAAAATACTGCAGCGCAATTCAACGAAAACTCTTTAATGGCGGTTTGTTAACAAGTTTATTATAATGAGTTTAGACAGCAACAGGAGGCTTTCATATTAATCGTTTATTGTCGCAGTGGGATACTAAAAGAAAATGAATCCCGAAATTACAGTTGGGATTTGCACATTGGACAATATATCCAACAAATTTCATTAGAATAAATTAAATGTCATAAGATAATTTGAATAAAATATTTTGGTAACAATGATGAATTCTCATGTATACACTATTAATTTAGATTCATACAGGGCGAGCTATAATAGATTACATACTACACACACACACACACACACACACACACACACACACACACACACACACACACAGGCACAGCCAGCTCCATTATCGATGTGACATTCGTTAGCAGCAACCTAATTAAAGGGGGCTGTGAGTGGCGGGTCGATGAGGAGTTTACTAATAGCGACCACCAAGCTATTATATGGGAAATCAACAGCACTCCCAAACGAAGATTGTGTGTCAGTCGTGCGAGGTCACAGCCAGTCGGTTGGAACAAAAATGCTTTCGATGCTGATTCATTCGCCTTGGTTATGGAGCAGGAACCATTGTCAATAGTAACAAGCGCAGAAGCCACTGCCAAAGAGGTAATGACAAGCGTTGTCAAGTCCTGCGATGCTTCCATGCCAAAGAGACGGCAGAACAACAGCCGCCCACCAGTTTACTGGTGGAACGACACGATCTCACAACACCGACGAGAGTGTCTCAAAGCACGAAGGCTGCATCAACGAGCACGGAGACGCGACAGGGTCACGGCAGAAGAACTAAGGCTCGACTATGAGATCAAAAGACAACAACTACGAAGAGCCATTCTCTCAAGCAAGAGATCCTACTGGAAGGAGTTGTGTGACGAAGTTAATCAAGATCCATGGGGAAAACCGTATAAAATCGTGATGCATAAAATTAAGGCCCCTCCCATGACATCAACGAACTGCCCCAAATCATTGCACCGCATTGTCACTCACCTGTTTCCTGCGAAGCCTGAGCTACCCGCTTATCCTTCGTGGCAGATGAGGGACGAAGATATACCATCAGTGACTATGAATGAGCTGATGGGCGCGTGCAACCGGCTCCAAAACGGTAAGGCTCCCGGTCCAGATGGCATACCTAACATCGCGCTAAAATGCGCCATAGCCAATAGGCCTGACATGTTTCTACACATGTATGAGACCTGCCTAAAGCAGGGGGTTTTCCCGACTAAGTGGAAAAAGCAGAGGCTTGTGCTCCTACCTAAAGGGGGAAAGAAACCTCCCGACGAACCGTCATCATATCGTCTCCTCTGTATGTTGGACTCTGCGGGAAAGCTCCTTGAAAGGATAATAGCAGATAGGCTGGAGCCCTACGTTGAGCCGAAACTTTCCACCAACCAATTCGGGCTCAGAAAGGGGAGATCAACCATCGATGCCGTGAAACTCGTTACCAACATCGCCAGAGAGGCTATCTCGGGAAAGAGATGGAAAAGAGGTGGAAAAAAGTACTGTCTAATAGCCACCCTAGATATCAAGAACGCCTTTAACTCGGCCCGCTGGGACCGCATTTTGGAGGCTCTTGCCAGGATGGAAGTTCCGCAGTACTTGCGCAGAATGGTTTCAGCGTATTTCAAGGACCGCATCTTGTTGTACCAAACTGAAAATGGGCAAGTAGACTATAAGATCACAGGAGGTGTACCTCAGGGCTCTGTTCTTGGCCCCCTCTTATGGAACGTAATGTACAACGACCTGCTCCTGCTCGGTCTGCCTGAGAGCGTCAGGCCGATGATGTGGCATTGATCATAGTGCGCAAGCACATAGAGGAGATACAAACAACCTTCTCATTCGCTATAGCCACAATTCAGCATTGGATGCTCGCAGCGGACTTGAGTTTAGCAGAACAAAAGACCGAAAAACTTCTTGTTAGCAGTCGAAAGGCAAGGGAAACCATCACCCTCAAAATAGGCGACACCTACATACAGTCGCAGCCCTTCATCAGCTATTTGGGGGTGCTCCTGGACACACGGCTCAACTTCAAAGAGCACATAATCGCGGCCAGCAAGAAAGCAGCTGGGGTACAAGGGGCATTATCTAGAATAATGCCGAATGTCGGGGGCCCTAGACAGATAAGAACACAGCTACTGGCAACAGTAACTACTTCTGTTTTGTTGTACGGGGCACCGGTATGGGAGAAATCGCTCGAGCTACCATCGTACCGTCGGAAAATGAAATCAGTCCAGCGGCTCTCAGCGATTCGAGTGGCATCATCCTACCGCACTGTGTCTTACGAGGCGGTGAGTGTGATTGCCTCTACCCTGCCAATCGACATCCTGGCTGCAGAAAGGGGACGGCTTTATCGCAGAAAGTTAGAAAAAGACCAACCGACAGGAAACAGGGATGAAAGAGCCATGAGTCTAGGGCAATGGCAGGAGAGGTGGGACAGCTCTACTAAAGGCCGGTGGACACATCGATTGATACCTAACATCAGTCGTTGGGTCAACCGCTAGCATGGGGAGGTTGGGTTCTACATCACTCAACTCCTGACTGGACATGGATGCTTTCGAGCATACCTCCACAGGTTCAGGAGGGCAAACTCCCCAAACTGCCCACACTGTACGGACGTGGTAGAGGACGCGGAACACGTGTTCTTCTCCTGCCCCCGGTTTCAGGATCAACGTGCTGAAGTGGAGAGGATTCTGGAGACTAATATCGTTCCAGAACAATTAGTAGAAGCCATGCTGAAGGGCCCCCAAGCCTGGAACTTGGTATCAGATTACGCGGAGAGTATCCTTAAAGAGCTCCGCAATACCTTCGAGGAGTAGGCTTTAGAGGCTTTCAATGTAAGAGCAGTTAACATCTGCAATGAACCACCCTTGCGAAGTAGTATTGACAAAGAGTGCCGCAGGGGACCATGGTTGTAGGAGAAAGAGGTTAGGGTTTTAGCGGGTATACGGTATACTGGTTTCAATGCAACGATTTACTCTTGCTTTGAAGTCATTGTATCGGGAGTCCCGCACGACGGCCAGCACGTGCTAGCTAAGTACGGAATGTATTTCCCCCCTCTTCGGATAAAAAAAAAGGTGTACCTCAGGGCTCTGTTCTTGGCCCCCTCTTATGGAACGTAATGTACAACGACCTGCTCCTGCTCGGTCTGCCTGAGGGCGTCAGGATAGTGGCATTCGCCGATGATGTGGCATTGATCATAGTGCGCAAGCACATAGAGGAGATACAACCAACCTTCTCATTCGCTATAGCCACAATTCAGCATTGGATGCTCGCAGCGGACTTGAGTTTAGCAGAACAAAAGACCGAAACACTTCTTGTTAGCAGTCGAAAGGCAAGGGAAACCATCACCCTCAAAATAGGCGATACCTACATACAGTCGCAGCCCTTCATCAGCTATTTGGGGGTGCTCCTGGACACACGGCTCAACTTCAAAGAGCACATAATCGCGGCCAGCAAGAAAGCAGCTGGGGTACAGGGGGCATTATCTAGAATAATGCCGAATGTCGGGGGCCCTAGACAGATAAGAAGACAGCTACTGGCAACAGTAAGTACTTCTGTTTTGTTGTACGGGGCACCGGTATGGGAGAAATCGCTCGAGCTACCATCGTACCGTCGGAAAATGAAATCAGTCCAGCGGCTCTCAGCGATTCGAGTGGCATCATCCTACCGCACTGTGTCTTACGAGGCGGTGAGTGTGATTGCCTCTACCCTGCCAATCGACATCCTGGCTGCAGAAAGGGGACGGCTTTATCGCAGAAAGTTAGAAAAAGACCAACCGACAGGAAACAGCGATGAAAGAGCCATGAGTCTAGGGCAATGGCAGGAGAGGTGGGACAGCTCTACTAAAGGGCCGGTGGACATATCGATTGATACCTAACATCAGTCGTTGGGTCAACCGCCAGCATGGGGAGGTTGGGTTCTACATCACTCAACTCCTGACTGGACATGGATGCTTTCGAGCATACCTCCACAGGTTCAGGAGGGCAAACTCCCCAAACTGCCCACACTGTACGTGGTAGAGGACGCGGAACACGTGTTCTTCTCCTGCCCCCGGTTTCAGGATCAACGTGCTGAAGTGGAGAGGATTCTGGAGACTAATATCGTTCCAGAACAATTAGTAGAAGCCATGCTGAAGGGCCCCCAAGCCTGGAACTTGGTATCAGATTACGCGGAGAGTATCCTTAAAGAGCTCCGCAATACCTTCGAGGAGTAGGCTTTAGAGGCTTTCAATGTAAGAGCAGTTAACATCTGCAATGAACCACCCTTGCGAAGTAGTATTGACAAAGAGTGCCGCAGGGGACCATGGTTGTAGGAGAAAGAGGTTAGGGTTTTAGCGGGTTTACGGTATACTGGTTTCAATGCAACGATTTACTCTTGCTTTGAAGTCATTGTATCGGGAGTCCCGCACGACGGCCAGCACGTGCTAGCTAAGTACGGAATGTATTTCCCCCCTCTTCGGATAAAAAAAAAAAAAACACACACACACACACACACGACGGGCATATAGATCAACACAAACGGCAGTTGTTTGTCTCCCAGAGGTCCAGGCCAAGAAAGCCATCGCACTTGGAAAGCTGAAACTTGCGTGGGGCACAGTACGTGTTCGCGAGAGGATCAGCCTTCGACGGTGCTTCAAATGCTGGCACTTTGGGCACAACGCCCAGGCGTGCAGAGGCAAGACTGACCGAAGCAGTTGTTGTCACAGATGCGGAGGCGCTGGTCACAATGCCTCGGCTTGTCAACAACCTGCCAAGTGCTTACTCTGCAAAGAGAAAGATAGTAGGTCAGACTGCCGGCACGTTGCGGGTAGTTGGAAATGTCCGATCTACCAACAGGCGATGAGAGCAGCACAAGCCCGTAAATGAAAGTACTGCAACTCAACCTCAACCATTGCGAAGCAGCCCAAGACCTACTGGTACAGCGGGTGCGGGAATTGGATTGCGACGTAGCCATAATCTGCGAGCAGTACAAAAACTTCGACACCCTGTCCTGGGTAAATGACACAACGGACAGAGCAGCGATATGGGCTTGCGGTAAACTTCCGTTCCAACAACTCCCAAATACCCCCGAACCATGGCTTGTGAGAGCCAAAGTGGGAGGGGTTCACTTCTATAGCTGCTATGCACCTCCTAGTGCACAGCTCGAGGAGTTCGAGTTATTCTTGGACACCTTGGCGGAGGATGTACGGAAGCGTTAATCGGTCGCCATCGCAGGAGATTTCAACGCCTGGGCAATTGACTGGGGATGCCGGGAAACGAGCGCGAGAGGACGAGCTCTCCTTGAGACCATGTCTTCGCTCAACCTGGTACTCCTCAACACAGGAGACGTAAGCACATATCGCAAAGGCACAGCCAGCTCCATTATTGATGTGACTTTCGTTAGCAGCAACCTAATTAAAGGGGGCTGTTAGTGGCGGGTCGATGAGGAGTTTACGAATAGCGATCACCAAGCTATTATTTGGGAAATCAACACCACTCCCAAACGAAGAAGATTGTGTGCCAGTCGTGCGAGGTCACAGCCAGTCGGTTGGAACAAAAATGCTTTCGATGCTGATTCATTCGCCTTGGTTATGGAGCAGGAACCATTGTCAATAGCAACAAGCGCAGAAGCCATTGCCAAAGAGTTAATGACAAGCGTTGTCAAGTCCTGCGATGCATCCATGCCAAGGAGACGGCAGAACAACAGCCGCCCACCAGTTTACTGGTGGAACGACACGATCTCACAACACCGACGAGAGTGTCTCAAAGCACGAAGGCTGCATCAACGAGCACGGAGACGCGACAGGGTCACAACAGAAGAACTAAGGCTCGACTATGAGATCAAAAGACAACAACTACGAAGAGCCATTCTCTCAAGCAAGAGATCCTACTGGAAGGAGTTGTGTGACGAAGTTGATCAAGATCCATGGGGAAAACCGTATAAAATCGTGATGCATAAAATTAAGGCCCCCCCATGACAACAACGAACTGCCCCGAATCATTGCACCGCATTGTCACTCACTTGTTTCCTGCGAAACCTGAGCTACCCGCTTATCCTGCGTGGCAGGTGAGGGACGAAGATATACCATCAGTGACAATGAATGAGCTGACGGGCGCGTGCAACCGGCTCCAAAACGGTAAGGCTCCCGGTCCAGATGGCATACCTAACATCGCGCTAAAATGCGCCATAGCCAATAGGCCTGACATGTTTCTACGCATGTATGAGAGCTGCCTAAAGCAGGGGGTTTTCCCGACTAAGTGGAAAAAACAGAGGCTTGTGCTCCTCCCTAAAGGGGGAAAGAAACCTCCCGACGAACCGTCATCATATCGTCCCCTCTGTATGTTGGACTCTGCGGGAAAACTCCTTGAAAGGATAATAGCAGATAGGCTGGAGCCCTACGTTGAGCTGAAACTTTCCACCAACCAATTCGGGTTCAGAAAGGGGAGATCAACCATCGATGCCGTGAAGCTCGTTACCAGCATCGCCAGAGAGGCTATCTCGGGAAAGAGATGGAGAAGAGGTGGAAAAAAGTACTGTCTAATAGCCACCCTGGATATCAAGAACGCCTTTAACTCGGCCCGCTGGGACCGCATTTTAGAGGCTCTTGCCAGGATGGAGGTTCCTCAGTACTTGCGCAGAATGGTTTCAGCGTATTTCAAGGACCGCATCTTGTTATACCAAACTGAAAATGGGCAAGTAGACTATAAGATCACAGGAGGTGTACCTCAGGGCTCTGTTCTGGGCCCCCTCTTATGGAACGTAATGTACAACGACCTGCTCCTGCTCGGTCTGCCTGAGGGCGTCAGGCTAGTGGCATTCGCCGATGATGTGGCATTGATCATAGTGCGCAAGCACATAGAGGAGATACAAACAACCTTCTCATTCGCTATAGCCACAATTCAGCATTGGATGCTCTCAGCGGACTTGAGTTTAGCAGAGCAAAAGACCGAAACACTTCTTGTTAGCAGTCGAAAGGCAAGGGAAACCATCACCCTCAAAATAGGCGATACCTACATACAGTCGCAGCCCTTCATCAGCTATTTGGGGGTGCTCCTGGATACACGGCTCAACTTCAAAGAGCACATAATCGCGGCCAGCAAGAAAGCAGCTGGGGTACAGGGGGCTTTATCTAGAATAATGCCAAATATCGGAGGCCCTAGACAGATAAGAAGACAGCTACTGGCAACAGTAACTACTTCTGTTTTGTTGTACGGGGCACCGGTATGGGAGAAATCGCTCGAACTACCATCGTACCGCCGGAAAATGAAATCAGTCCAGCGGCTCTCAGCGATTCGAGTGGCATCATCCTACCGCACTGTGTCTTACGAGGCGGTGAGTGTGATTGCCTCTACCCTACCAATCGACATCCTGGCTGCAGAAAGGGGACGGCTTTATCGCAGAAAGTTAGAGAAAGACCAACCGACAGGAAACAGCGATGAAAGAGCCATGAGTCTAGGGCAATGGCAGAAGAGGTGGGACAGCTCTACTAACGGCCGGTGGACATATCGATTGATACCTAACATCAGTCGTTGGGTCAACCGCCAGCATGGGGAGGTTGGGTTCTACATCACTCAACTCCTGACTGGACATGGATGTTTTCGAGCATACCTGCACAGGTTCAGGAGGGCAAACTCCCCAAACTGCCCACACTGTACGGACGTGATAGAGGACGCGGAACACGTGTTCTTCTCCTGCCCCCGGTTTCAGGATCAACGTGCTGAAGTGGAGAGGATTCTGGAGACTAATATCGTTCCAGAACAATTAGTAGAAGCCATGCTGAAGGGCCCCCAAGCCTGGAAGTTGGTATCAGATTACGCGGAGACTATCCTCAAAGAACTCCGCAATACGTTCGAGGAGTAGGCTTTAGAGGCTTCCAATGTAAGAGCAGTAAACATCTGCAATGAACCACACTTGCGAAGTAGTATTGACAAAGAGTGCCGCAGGGGACCATGGTTGTAGGAGAAAGAGGTTAGGGTTTTAGCGGGTATACGGTATACTGGTTTCAATGCAACGATTTACTCTTGCTTTGAAGTCATTGTATCGGGAGTCCCGCACGACGGCCAGCACGTGCTAGCTAAGTACGGAATGTATTTCCCCCCTCTTCGGATAAAAAAAAAAAAAAAAAAAAACACCCGGGGTGGTTGTTGGTCCACTACCGGGCACCTCCCCAGGTGGCGGATAGGGGAACGCTCTCCAGCAATGGGGAGTACTGAGGATTTCCTCAGGGCGGACCAAAATCATATAGGGGAAGGAACCCCGAAAATAAACCATTTATGGATATGGGTGATAAGGTGAACTTAATACCCCAGGTGGGTACCTCTGCAGAGGATAATCCCACCACCGGTTCCGATCGAGTGAAAGCCTCGGTGGCCGGTGCACGCTCCACGGATTCTGGGGGGAGCGAATTATCACTGGTTCCGTCACATAGTGACAAGAAGAAGAAGAACACCGTTAATGGTACAACATCGACCATTAAAACTAGAGCTGGCAGCAATACACTATTCAGCCAAGTCCTCCAAAAGACGAATAGTGGAGTTGACGTCTCCCAAAGGGCAACAGATGAGAGTGGCGCTCCAAACAAATTAGAAGCAAAGATCGATGAGCTCTTGACGTTCATTGGGCCTAGGCACAATGTACATCATCAGATCAAGAAACTGGCACACGCCATTAAGTCAGAATATGACAAATATCTGACGTCAACGACGCAGTTATCTCCTGTAGCGAAACCTGCTACAACACAGACATCGCCAGTAAAGGTGTCAAACACTCAGACACAAGGTGAAAAGCAAAAGGAGGTCCCAAAAGCGGCTGCCTCAAAAGCAGCTAACTCAAAACCGGCTGCATCAACACCGACGGCCCCAAAGCAGGCGGCTTCAATAAAAGTAGCCTCACTGCCGGGAGGCTCGGTAGCAAGGACCTCGCCACCGAAGGCTTCGCCTTCAGTAGCCTCATCAAGTAAGACACAAACTCTTAAACCGGTGCTAGCTAGCAAGCTAAAGCCCGGTAAAGAAGGTTGCCAGAACATCGGGCAAACCACCCAGGCAACAACAAGTAGGGTGGTCAATTCAGAAGCGAAGAGAAACAATGGATTAAAATCCAAGTTTAAACCGCAGACCAGAAACAAACCTTCAAACCAGTTGACTGACTGGCAAGTGGTAAAGAGGAAAAAGGCCCCGAGGACCAATAAGCAAAAACCAGCGCCACATTGTACGCTGCTTATAAAGAAAGGCGAGAAGAGCTCCCATGCAGATATCTTGCGAGATATCAAAAATGATCCCACTTTGCAGGGTATAGGCAAAAAAGTCAATAAGATCCGACGAACAGCTAAGGGAGATCTCCTGTTTTTATTCGCGAAGGCAGACGCTCAGGAGATGGAGCGCTACTGTAACGCCATCAAGAATAAGCTCCCAAGCGGGGCCACTGTACAATCTCGAATACCGCAAATCGAGATTGAAATTAAAGACCTGGATGAGATCAGTACAAAGGAAGACGTGGTAAAGCTGCTCAAAGATAATATCGACGGCCTGGCAGAGATCACTGAGGAGGCAGTGAAATCACTTCGACGGGCATATAGATCAACACAAACGGCAGTTGTTTGTCTCCCAGAGGTCCAGGCCAAGAAATCCATCGCACTTGGAAAGCTGAAACTTGCGTGGGGCACAGTACGTGTTCGCGAGAGGATCAGCCTTCGACGGTGCTTCAAATGCTGGCACTTTGGGCACAACGCCCAGGCGTGCAGAGGCAAGACTGACCGAAGCAGTTGTTGTCACAGATGCGGAGGCGCTGGTTACAATGCCTCATCTTGTCAACAACCTGCCAAGTGCTTACTCTGCAAAGAGAAAGATAGTAGGTCAGACTGCCGGCACGTTGCGGGTAGTTGGAAATGTCCGATCTACCAACAGGCGATGAGAGCAGCACAAGCCCGTAAATGAAAGTACTGCAACTCAACCTCAACCATTGCGAAGCAGCCCAAGACCTACTGGTACAGCGGGTGCGGGAATTAGATTGCGACGTAGCCATAATCTGCGAGCAGTACAAAAACTTCGACACCCTGTCCTGGGTAAATGACACAACGGACAGAGCAGCGATATGGGCTTGTGGTAAACTTCCGTTCCAACAACTCCCAAATACCCCCGAACCATGGCTTGTGAGAGCCAAAGTGGGAGGGGTTCACTACTAGTGCACAGCTCGAGGAGTTCGAGTTATTCTTGGACACCTTGGCGGAGGATGTACGGAAGCGTGAATCGGTCGCCATCGCAGGAGATTTCAACGCCTGGGCAATTGACTGGGGATGTCGGGAAACGAGCGCGAGAGGACGAGCTCTCCTTGAGACCATGTCGTCGCTCAACCTGGTACTCCTCAACACAGGAGCCGTAAACACATATCGCAAAGGCACAGCCAGCTCCATTATCGATGTGACATTCGTTAGCAGCAACCTAATTAAAGGGGGCTGTGAGTGGCGGGTCGATGAGGAGTTTACTAATAGCGACCACCAAGCTATTATATGGGAAATCAACACCACTCCCAAACGAAGATTGTGTGTCAGTCGTGCGAGGTCACAGCCAGTCGGTTGGAACAAAAATGCTTTCGATGCTGATTCATTCGCCTTGGTTATGGAGCAGGAACCATTGTCAATAGCAACAAGCGCAGAAGCCACTGCCAAAGAGGTAATGACAAGCGTTGTCAAGTCCTGCGATGCTTCCATGCCAAGGAGACGGCAGAACAACAGCCGCCCACCAGTTTACTGGTGGAACGACACGATCTCACAACACCGACGAGAGTGTCTAAAAGCACGAAGGCTGCATCAACGAGCACGGAGACGCGATAGGGTCACAACAGAAGAACTAAGGCTCGACTATGAGATCAAAAGACAACAACTACGAAGAGCTATTCTCTCAAGCAAGAGATCCTACTGGAAGAAGTTGTGTGACGAAGTTAATCAAGATCCATGGGGAAAACTGTATAAAATCGTGATGCATAAAATTAAGGCCCCTCCCATGACATCAACGAACTGCCCCGAATCATTGCACCGCATTGTCACTCACTTGTTTCCTGCGAAGCCTGAGCTACCCGCTTATCCTTCGTGGCAGGTGAGGGACGAAGATATACCATCAGTGACTATGAGTGAGCTGATGGGCGCGTGCAACCGGCTCCAAAACGGTAAGGCTCCCGGTCCAGATGGCATACCTAACATCGCGCTAAAATGCGCCATAGCCAATAGGCCTGACATGTTTCTACATATGTATGAGACCTGCCTAAAGCAGGGGGTTTTCCCGACTAAGTGGAAAAAGCAGAGGCTTGTGCTCCTCCCTAAAGGGGGAAAGAAACCTCCCGACGAACCGTCATCATATCGTCCCCTCTGTATGTTGGACTCTGCGGGAAAACTCCTTGAAAGGATAATAGCAGATAGGCTGGAGCCCTACGTTGAGCTGAAACTTTCCACCAACCAATTCGGGTTCAGAAAGGGGAGATCAACCATCGATGCCGTGAAGCTCGTTACCAGCATCGCCAGAGAGGCTATCTCGGGAAAGAGATGGAGAAGAGGTGGAAAAAAGTACTGTCTAATAGCCACCCTGGATATCAAGAACGCCTTTAACTCGGCCCGCTGGGACCGCATTTTGGAGGCTCTTGTCAGGATGGAAGTTCCGCAGTACTTGCGCAGAATGGTTTCAGCGTATTTCAAGGACCGCATCTTGTTGTACCAAACTGAAAATGGGCAAGTAGACTATAAGATCACAGGAGGTGTACCTCAGGGCTCTGTTCTTGGCCCCCTCTTATGGAACGTAATGTACAACGACCTGCTCCTGCTCGGTCTGCCTGAGGGCGTCAGGCTAGTAGCATTCGCCGATGATGTGGCATTGATCATAGTGCGCAAGCACATAGAGGAGATACAACCAACCTTCTCATTCGCTATAGCCACAATTCAGCATTGGATGCTCGCAGCGGACTTGAGTTTAGCAGAACAAAAGACCGAAACACTTCTTGTTAGCAGTCGAAAGGCAAGGGAAACCATCACCCTCAAAATAGGCGACTCCTACATACAGTCGCAGCCCTTCATCAGCTATTTGGGGGTGCTCCTGGACGCACGGCTCAACTTCAAAGAGCACATAATCGCGGCCAGCAGCTGGGGTACAGGGGGCATTATCTAGAATAATGCCGAATGTCGGAGGCCCTAGACAGATAAGAAGACAGCTACTGGCAAAAGTAACTACTTCTGTTTTGTTGTACGGGGCACCGGTATGGGAGAAATCGCTCGAGCTACCATCGTACCGCCGGAAAATGAAATCAGTCCAGCGGCTCTCAGCGATTCGAGTGGCATCATCCTACCGCACTGTGTCTTACGAGGCGGTGAGTGTGATTGCCTCTACCCTACCAATCGACATCCTGGCTGCAGAAAGGGGACGGCTTTATCGCAGAAAGTTAGAGAAAGACCAACCGACAGGAAACAGCGATGAAAGAGCCATGAGTCTAGGGCAATGGCAGGAGAGGTGGGACAGCTCTACTAAAGGCCGGTGGACATATCGACTGATACCTAACATCAGTCGTTGGGTCAACCGCCAGCATGGGGAGGTTGGGTTCTACATCACTCAACTCCTGACTGGACATGGATGCTTTCGAGCATACCTTCACAGGTTCAGGAGGGCAAACTCCCCAAACTGCCCACACTGTACGGACGTGATAGAGGACGCGGAACACGTGTTCTTCTCCTGCCCCCGGTTTTAGGATCAACGTGCTAAAGTGGAGAGGATTCTGGAGACTAATATCGTCCCAGAACAATTAGTAGAAGCCATGCTGAAGGCCCCCCAAGCCTGGAACTTGGTATCAGATTACGCGGAGACTATCCTCAAAGAACTCCGCGATACGTTCGAGGAGTAGGCTTTAGAAGCTTTTAATGGAAGGGCAGTAAACATCTGCAATGAACCACCCTTGCGAAGTAGTATTGAGTAAGAGTGCCGCAGGGGACCATGGTTGTAGGAGAAAGAGGTTAGGGTTTTAGCGGGTATACGGTATACTGGTTTCAATGCAACGATTTACTCTTGCTTTGAAGTCATTACATCGGGAGTCCCGCACGACGGCCAGCACGTGCTAGCTAAGTACGCAATGTATTTCCCCCCTCTTCGGATAAAAAAAAAACACACACACACACACATATATATATATATATATATATATATATATATATATATATATATATATATATATATATATATAAAGATATATATAATAAAAGAATGTTGTTTTTTCTTGCTTTCTTATGGCGTTCTGGTGTTTGCACATCTAATACACTCCCTGTTGTTATAAAGTGATCCTTGTCTTCGGAGTCCTCAACACTGTGCTTATTTTTCTGTCGGTACTGAAAATAGTATCGATATTGTGTCTCGGTGGAACTCTCGCAATACTGTCCGTGATACCCTAGATAAACGCTAAAAATTGGTGTCTCATGCTCCTCGTCTGTTTGTCTCGGTTTTGACTTTAGGGCTCTTTGTATATTTCGGTCTGTAAATCCGTTTTGTCTCATTTCCTCTTTGGTATTACCCTAGTTAGTTAGTCCCTGTGATCTAGTTGACGACTTGTAGTTGGGCTGGTTGGTGATAAGTATTAGCATGAAAATATCTGTTGGTGTGAATTGATGAATTGAGTTGGTTTCCCATATACTGTTCCTTCCTATTTATCAAAACATCAAGGAAGGGTAGTTGATTGTTGCCTCCAACCTCCATGGTGAATTTTATTTTGTGATGGATGCCATTAAGCTGACCTAGGAATGTGTTGAGGTGTGCCCTCCGATGAGGCACAGTCACAAAGGTATCATCCACATATCGTAAGCATAAACTGGGTTTAAGACTTGCTGTTATTAATGCCAACTCCTCAAGGTGCTCCATAAAAAGGTTTGTATTACTGGTGAAAGTAGTAATCCCATTGGAGCTCCTTCAACTTGTTTGTATCGTTGGTTCTTGTAAACAAAATAAGTATTTAGCACACAGTGCCTGGCTAAGGCTACAAGGTATTGGAGTGGTTTGATTTTTACTTATTATTTTAAAGCTTACAAGAAGACACTCTGGTTGTAAGACGGTTTTGCTGAAATTTGTCGAATTTTTCAAGTATGAATCTGCCCCCTTTGCAAACGGTTGTTGGGCTAGGTATTTGGCTAGCTGTTGTGTTGGGGATCCTATTGAGCTTACTATTGGCCTGAAAAGTGCACCTTCTTTATGTAGTTTTGGCAACCCATAGAATTTTGGATATCTCGATGACTTTTCACGTGGAATGAGTTGTAGTTGTAGATCTTTGTCGATCCTATTTGCTTGGATTTTAGCCTTAGTTATTTTCTCCACATAAGTGGTTAAGTCAGTAGTAATTTGTTTGCATGCTGGATCTTGCAGCAATGTTTGTATTTTGTTTGAATAATCCGCTGTATCTAAAATTACAGTTGCATTTCCTTTATCAGCAGGTAGAATGGCAATGCCCTTGTTGAGGCGAAGATATTTCAAAGCCTCATTTTCTTCTATAGATAGGCATTTTGGGTAGTTTAGACTTTCTTCGAACTTCGAAAAGTGATGTTTCCACGCCACATATTTTACTCTCTGTTGTCATGTGAGAGGAAGCAATAGCGTAATTGAATTCCTCAGCTAATACGGCAATCGAGGTAGTGTTCAATTGGATGCTTCCAATTGCAGTGATGTTAGACTGTGACAAAGAGAATCATTTGTAACATTCTCTTTTGTTGTTAGTTTTTATAAGACTATTATTTATTAAAGTTTCAAAAGTAAATGTTCAGAAAAATATTAATAGTGTTACAAGAATTCATCCGATAGGTGGTGCAATCGGCCATCATCCAATTCGTGAAAGGAACATTCTTCCGATACTTCTCAGCAGCCCTACCGCTGCCGTTAATGGGAATTCTATTGAAGCTTCCAGAACACATAAAAGAAGTTACCCGATAGTTCGTTGACTTGCCAGAATAATTACGAGAGAAATATATAAATACAGACAGCTGGCGATAGATTCAGTCAGTATTCGACGGTCGTATAGCTAAGTAGAGATAAATTATAAATAGTTCTGTGAATATAAATTGTGTTAAAGTAGTTGAAATAAATTTGAGTGAGTTGGAGTGTGTTTTTAAATAAATCCAAGAACTGAACCCGAGTGTAAAAATAAAACCATTACAATAGTTAAATAGTTAATACGTAGATAATAATAATAGATAATTAAGCATTTCCCGATCTCTATTTATATGAGCTTCTTTCTAGATGAAAAAATCTCTACACGACCATTGGATCATGTTTTTAGACCCATAATCTTCACTGCAAGCGTCTACCATACAACGTGAGAATTTTGGCACTTGATTACAAACAAATTCATGTAAACCCTAAAAAAATCCAAAGAACTTATATCAAGTAAACTAGATATCCATCACTCAAGACCTCCACAAGCATCACATGTTTCATGGAGACAATCGGGAAAATGAACTACAAAATGTAGCGGTTCCCTCATGATGGCTAAACATGCAACCCGCTCCCTGTAATGGTATCAATTCCGGCAAATCATTGCTGATAAATTTTAATTATTAGGTAAAGCAAAAGCCGCAATTATTTCAATAATGCAGACCATAAGGTGGATATTCGTCGGCAAAAGTTCGTAAATTCTGATAATTTATCATACCTTTCCATAAATTATGTTTCTTCTGAAACTATTACAATAAGTTTAATTTCTATCGTGCCTTATTTTCCTGTGTAACAGTATAAGCAAAAATTCTTTCCGTTTGACAAATTCCCTAGACTGTAACTGACGACTGTTGTAAAATGATATGTACTCAATTGTTGATCATATAGCTGTCAACACAAATTACGACATTCCCTACTCATTTATAGCCGTTTTTGTTACTATTCTGAACAGTATTGAATTTATCTTCTTTAACTTGAACGATACTGAAAAATTTTCAGCTTTCACATTCAAATTTGCAGTAAACGACGATGTATATTTTCAAAAATGATACTGATAAATATATGACAGAAAATTTAAGAATCAAAATAGCTATATATCTACTCATTCACCTAATCATAATAAATATACAACTCGCAAAAGACCACCTTGAGTACATTACTATTTAAAACGTTGCATCTTCAGAATTAAGCAATTTCGAATTTACATTTATATTAACTTATTTTTTAATATTTGATAACGAGACTCCAGTAGAGTGTTGGTGAATGTTTTTAGAAACACCCTGTATAATATTGGTTGCTATAGTTGACTATAGCCTCATATTAATAAAATCGTAATCATACGGCGTTATATCTAATAACAAAAAACATATAATGCAAATATTGCAAGATAATTATATGTTTTTTGAATATAAGTAAAATTGCAAATAAATTGTGCCTAGTCTGCAAATATCGTGGTAACATTTGACTTTATAGTACTAAAACATAACTACCAACTAAAGAACAACAACACAATTACTCACAAATACAATAAAAACTTATGGTACTAATAACCACCATATACATCTGACGATGTAATATGTATATTCTATTTTCTCGTAACTTGTGTATTGCTTAGATATATAGCAGACCTTATCTACGCACCTGTTGGGAATAATACCACATATACTAGACATTTCTGTATATTTCCAAACGTTTCGGATGCTAGTTCAGACCCCGTTGTCAATGGCATTAAAGAATCTGTATGAAAAAAACACAATTGTCCAATTTAAACTTAATTGAAAAAATAATTAAAATGTTTGACATATGACGCTCCTAAGCGAATTGTATTTAATAATATACAGGGTAGCAGAGACAATTATAAAGATCATATAATAATAAAATTATTTTCAAATTGGAAGAATTTGAAAGGGATATGTTTAGAATTTTATGTGGCACACCTAGGTGCGACTTTGTTACAATATTCATTCGCCAAAAATGCAACCCAAAAATTCGGTTGTTGATTACTAATCCTATTAGAATCATAAGGTTGAACCTAGGAAACATCTAATAAACTGCCTGACATTGTCTTGCTCACAAGGAGTTTCTTCTGAGTGATTATTGGCAAAAATGACATTTCTTATAAATGTTTCTTCTTCATTAAAAAATGTGGTTTATGTCAATAATTTCCCAAAAAAAAATTAATAATATAGACTTAAATAATATCGAACAGGAAGCAACAGCTAACAATCAACAGCAAACACCACCAAGCAATACTGATTCTCAAGATAATTACATGACAACAATAACAATACCATATCTACAAGATCTCTCAGAAACAAGAAATAAACTAAAATTAATTATATCAAAACACAAAAAACATTGCTCAAAATACAACAAAATGCAATTCGTAATAAATTCTATATTGGAGAAACCTCTCGACCTCTACATGTTTGAATAAATGAAGACAAAAATTAGATGAAAAAACTATTTGAACAGTTCAAAATTTGTGATCACTTTTGGACGTTTGTCGTAAAATATATGACAGAAAAAAAATTCAATTATATTACACAAAGAAGAACACAAAACGAAACAAAAACTAAAATAGTGCCTAACTTTTGTAAAATGAAAACGATTGCATTGCTACTACTTCCGTAGAATTCAATTGTTTCTACTTGCCGATAATTAAGGAAGAAATTACTGTCGTTGTGAACAACCTAATATCCGGATATTCCGGATAGTTCATAACGTTTCCTCTAGGTTATACCTTATGACTTCAGTGGGATCACTGAATCAACAGAATTCGTTTTCGCATTTTTGGCGAATTTTTGTAACAAAGTCTTACCTAAGAGCATTTTAATGTAACCCTTTCAAATATTTCCTATTTGAAACTAACTTTATTATTATAGGATCTTTAGATTTGTCTGGTCTACCCTGTATATTATTAAATTAAGTTCTCTTAAATACCGCGTACGTCACATAATATTTTTAAACATTTTAATTTTAAATTTTACAATTGTGCTTTTTTCATAAAGTTCCTTTATCACCATTGACAGCGAGGTCGAACGGAAAACTTTTGGAAATATACAGATTTTTCAACCATATGTGGTGCTATTCTCAGTAAGCACATAATCATTATGTAAATATGCCGCAACTATAATTCGGGATACCTTCACTAATTATGAATGCTAAATGGTTACATTTTTCCTATCATAACCTATGAAAAGCACAAATCTGGCTCAAACTTTTACTATGACGCTTGTTTATGACTCAGTTTTCTCAAATAAATAAATAAATTCTGCTAAAGTCAACATCAATTAATATTTGTAGTCTTAATTTAAAATTATATTATGTATGCATAAAACAAAATACAAGTAAAAATTTTACATATGTTATTTTGAGTCAGTCATTTAAAAGATTTTATGCCCATATGATTTTATCCGAAACTTACAGCTTTCTGATCTCCTTAGCCATTTGTCCTCCCCCGTGTCTCCAACCCCAGTGAACATCTTTAAATTTCATATCTGCTTTTTCATTTAGATGCTTATCAAAATATTTTATTTTTCTCTTTTTCCTTGTAGTCGTTTCCGCACAGTGACAAAAACCTCTTTTGTATTTTAAGAAGTATCATAAAATATATCTCAGACTCTTCAAAGTTATCCTCATTTCCATACTGCAGTTGAACTGCCGGTACAAAGTTCGTGCTTGATCTAAAGAAAATCTCGGAAATAGGAATATATAGCTACAACTCCTGTGTTATATTTACTTTGCTATTTGTTGCCAAAATATCTGTTACGTACAATAAATCGAGCTCTAACGACTCTATCTTTCGTTGCCAATATTTTCTAGAAGCACGTCGTGGTGGTAATAACTTTATACATCGGTTTTATAATAGTGATAAATTGCTTGTTCCAACCTAAAAGTTTTCCCATTACGACAAGTAATGAAAAATATTCTCAAATAAGAAACGTTGGGATAGAGGCGCGTCTCGTACATAGACTGGAATATGGGGCGAGGTACATTAAACCTTTCACAGATTTAACTGCTAGGAGTATGTTCCAGAATATATTCAGTGCTTTTTATTTAACGTTTCGCATCTATTGACAAAATTAATTGTTTGAAGCTACACTCGTTGCTAGCTGTATTATATTAAAAGTATAAATCACGAAATCAAGTACTTGATAAATATAATTATTTAAAAATTTTGCAAAAATTATTTTAATATTAATATTATGAGAAAAAAAGACTGTTTAAATTTTATTAATAGGTAACTGACACAACTAAACTACATTTTGATCACTTTTAAATGTATAGTTATTTGAATAATGCAATTTTATTATGGTTCGTATATAGAATATAGGGATACCCGTATAATATCACTCAGAATTTCTGCCTCTGTCACATCACAGCAATTTTGTCCTAAACTACTGGGCGCAAGAGGTTGAAATTTGATATCAATGTATAGTTTGGTGACCCAATCAGGAGTACATATCGTGAAACAAGAAATTTTGATTTTAGGAGTACTTCTGGGGAGAAAAATTATAAAAATCGACCGTTCCCCCTTGATCTCCGAAACTACTGAGGTTAAAATTTTGAAAAAATAGAAAATATAGGACGTTGCCCGACCTTTTCAGAAAAAAATAAGGAGAAACCATTAATATTAATTTTGGGGGGCAAATTATAGAATTAAAGGAAAAATAAATTTTTTTTTTTCAAACGCATCATGTTCTACATCAATAAAAGGGCTCATTATGACGAAAACAAATATATTTTTTTCATATTTTTAAAATAAATTATTTAAAAGATATTAACAAATATATAAAAATTGTACGCATTTCCCCCGCCGTAACTCCGAAACCATAAGCTGTAATATTTTGATAAAAAATAAAGGAATATAGCCTCACTTGAACTTTGGTGGAAAAATAAGGAAAACCCCCTAATATTCATTTTGGGGGCAAATTATAGAATTAAATGGAAAATAAAAAAATATAATTGGTTCCAACAGATCAAGTAATATATCAAATCAAAGGGCTCATTATGACGAATACATATTATTTTTTTAAATATTTTCAAAATAAATTATTTAAAAGATATTAACAAAAATATTAAAAAATTTACCCATTCACCCCCTTATCTCCAAAACTATAAGACGCAAAAATTTGAAAAAAATAGAGGTGTAGCCTCTCATATGAACTTTACTGAAAAATAAGGAGAAACCCCCTAACATTGATTTTATGGGGCAAATGACATAATGAAATGAAAAATAAAAAATTAAACTTGTGTTGGATCATGTAATATATCAAATCATTATGACGAATAAAAATATATATTTTTTAAATGAATATTTTAAAATATATTAACAAAAATATTTAAAAACATTACCCATTCCCCCTTTGTTCCCCAAACTATAAGACCTAAGTTTTTTTGTTTACAGGAAAAATACGAAGAAATCCCTAATATTAATATTGGGGCCAAATTATAGAATTAAACGGAAACTAAATAATTGAAATTTATGAGAAAAATTATCAGAAAACCCCCATAGTAATTTAGGGAAAATGTATACAATTAAATAGAAAAAAAAATCAATTTTCGAACGCATCATATAATATATCAGATAAAAGGCTCATTATGTGAATTACAAATATATGATATTTTTGAATCATTTGTTTAAAAGATATTAACAAAAATATTAAACATCGACTTAATTCCCACTTTAGAAACTACACTATAAAATGTCTAAGTGTTTATTGGGAAATAACACCACACTTTATAGGAAATTGCTGTATATTCCAAAATAGACTATATAAATTTTGAAAAATATATTTTATTTGTATTTATAAATAATTTGAATTACAGATTAAATAATTTATAATTTAAAACATATTTTGCGTTTCATCTTCCAATCTACAGGGCCTCAAAATTCAGACAGTAGATTATAAAAGGCTTCCGTGAAAGTTTATTAGTAAAATAAAACTCTAATGTTAATTTGGGGGACAAATTAGAAAATTATATACATATGTATTCTTATAAAAATCAAGCGAATCCTCAAGCAGATAAAACAAAAAGTCTATGTGTGGAAAATGAACGTGTATATTTTTTATAAATTTAAAACGCTTCCTTTAAAAGATATTAGGGTCTGAAACACCGGAATATTAGAATCTGAAGGTGGTACCGAACCCTTAGTATGCAAGTCCAACTTGCACTTGACCAAATTATTGTATTTTAACATCGAGTACAACTAAAGATATATTAAATTGCCAATATTCAGATTAATAAGGCAAATATAATGACTAATTGAGGAATTATTATCTAGAAAACATTTTCTTTGATATTATACAGGATGTTTTGTAGAAGGTTCGCCAAACATGGGGGACGAATAGGGGACTCATGTGCTATATTATGTAACACATATAACATCTTGATACCTTATGGTTTTGTTTTTTTTTAATTAATTTTTGAAAATTAATTCCCAGATATTTTCATATCAAGTGTACCTTCACCAAATAAACAAAAATCTAATCTATGATATTTGTTTTCAATAATTTGATAAAAAATAATAATTATCCACAGATGGCGAGGTTCCATAAAACGTCATTAAGTTAAACACTATCACATTAGAAAAAAAAAACTCAGAAGCACATCGAGAACTTCAAGTGCTTACAAAAACTTCTATACTTCAGCCTCTTGACAACGATATACATGTATTGGAAAGTAATTGGTATCATAATAAAATTTAAGATTGTAGCAAGGTTAGAACTACAAAAAATATAACATACAATAAGTAGCAATAATTTGTTATAGTATTGGATAAGTATTTGTACTATTATAATTTTTTTTCATGGAAAAACCAAAACGTAATTTAATAGTTATCAAAACGTTCTTGAATATAAAAACTGCATACATCACACTTTTAATTTATATACATTCTTTTACATTTGTGGACATCGACTTTTGAACCGTCGCCAAACCTGGGAGTTATCTTTAAATATCGTGTAATTGTTTTTACTGTATTTTTCAATATTCTACAAATATCTAACAAATATTTACCTGCAGTATTACATTTGTGGTAGTGGGACAGCTTAGAATCTCACAAAGCATCAACCGGGCTAAATTAGTGTAGAAATTGGACTAAAAACCTAATGTAATTAATGAAAACCCCTAAAACTATGATTCATATTATTTTGTTACAAGTATACATGGAATATTTTTTTATTTCGTATGAAATAGAAATTGATAGAAACAACTACAGCTCCCATTATTTCACATAAATCCCGATTAATATTTACCAGAGTAGCGAACGAGATCAGAAATCTCCGCTCGATAATCATACAGATGCAGCTTTGCTTAGAATCTAACAGATTGATATGTGTATAAAGTTTAAATCTAATCGGGCTTGTGAACCTTGCTTAAAATTTATAAACTGTGTTTAAAAGCACTTTAGTCTCTCCAAAGTAGACAAACGAACGTGATTAAAATCCACTAACTAGTAGTTCTAATAAATTTTATAAGAGTTAACTCTAAAGATATTTAAAATAATTTTTGGAAAAAAACGTCAGTCAAAATGATTTGGCAAATTTATTGAAAATTGTAAACTAGACTTCCAAAACTTGGTAAGAAAAGACAAAAGGCATCCGGGTACACCAAACTCTTACACTTTGAAAATCCTGTTTTTTTGGATGTATACCAGTTTTGTTCCATAACATATCCTAAAAATCAGACACAGCAATGCCCATTAAACAAACTCTAGGCGCAGCTTAGAATCGTTAAGTTTTTATTCGAACGTCTGCTGCATAAGCCATGTTGATGTTTGCGTCAAACATCCACAAATTGACAGTTTGATTTTGATTAACACTTTCCCGCATGATATGATGGTTAACAAATACCAGACGTATATTCTCAACAAACCAAAAATAAACGTATAAACGTAGGTAATCTCCTCCAATAGACTTTTGAATGAAACATGTTTTGGTGCTGCCTGACGCTCGATGGCATAAACTCTATTTTAATTTGAATAGAAACACTAAGAAACAGAGAGTATTCTCTTACAAACTGAGGACAATTATATTGGTAAACTGAAACAAGGGGTCAAGTTTGCACCTGATCATAAGATAACGGTTTAGTAGCCGTTTCCCACATTAAATTTTTGTTATTGCGTAATTTGTTTTTATACATTTTTCACTAGGCTATAACCCAGCAATCGCCGTCTAATATAACAGCAAAAAATGCCCCGTAACTTATTTTTACAGAGACTTTTAAATCTACATCTAAGTGAGCAAAATCGTTATTAAAATGCTTTTATGGGACCAACACAGTTGTAAAGAATACATACAAACAGTTCAAGTCTTTCCAATTTATAAAAATTACGTTTTTATAAATACATTTTTTTTTCAAATTGACACACTAATTAAATTAATATTAAATTAATATTATAAAATATCTTAGATCGCGATTTTATTTAAACCGGTACAAAAATAATTTAAATAAATTTCTTTTAACACGTCTAACAATCAGAAAATCCTTTAAAAAATGACAGTAAAATTATCTAGTTGGCGTAAATTGGGTAACACTAAAGAGAAACACTGTACTTGCAAGTTATTGCATTTACGGTAGCAAATGTCCGAAATACCTTTGTTGGTAAAATGTAGAGCTACACTTATGGTATTTCTTTATATATGTCGGGTGCTGCTGCTTCAAATACAATGATTTTTACAGAGCCCCAAAGAAAAGACTCCATCTTTGTGAGATCCTGTGAACATGCATGTCATTCTATTGGACTATTTATGCTTATTACACTTCCATTAAATTGTTTATTCAAAAACTGCATAAAATTTCGAACGTTATGCGGAGGTACTCCAACCTGCTGAAAGTAAAGCTTCATAAAGACGTATTTAGATTTGCTTCAATTTCATGCCGTAAATATTCCAAATATCTGTCAATTGTCATTCAAAAAATAATAATAAGCACATTCATGACAAACATTTCGTGAAAATTCCCTTCTCTCATTTAGTATTCATTCTTTTGTGCCCAATATCTTGCAGTTTGTCTAATAAAAAATTGTACTATACTTATAAACTTAAAGCAAGTTATAGACTTCAACCAGAACTGTTCTACTGAATAACTAATAACCTTACAAATAATTTGATTGGACTGACAAACTCTTTTAAATTAACAAATAGGAACTTGACATGCGATGAGCTGTGTACCAGTTTTTCATCAGATAGTTAAAATTTCACAGGAAAATCTTAAAAGATCTATTGGACCGGTGAAGAAGAGTAAGCGACAATTTCCTGGAAAATTCCTTCAAATAAATACAAGACTTCCTGATTTATCTTTCACAATGAGTTTACCTTACTAAACAAGGAAAAGTAGTTATACTTTTATATACGACATTAGTGAACATCAACAAAGAAGAATTTGTTATTTTTTCCTCTACATGCACAATACTGTTTTTTTTTAATTTTAAGTCATATTTTTCATCAACAGCTAATATATTTGTGAATACAATATCTACAAGTTTAAACTGAGTGTTAGCAATTTACGATTTAACACATTTTGTAGGAAGAAGCATGGCACAAAAACTGATTTTTTTATAAATTTGACTTGAGAACACTATGTTGTCAAAAACAGTAATTTGCACTAAAACAAACTTATTGGCTTAATAATGATTTGATAAACTATTTAATGATGAGCAGTGCCGGATAAACCCATAGGCAAATTAAGAAAATGCTAGGGCATCACGTCTCTGGGGGTTCCAGAAACACCACCAAAAGTTGTTTGTTAATGGACAAGGGGGCCCACGGGCGTGGATTGTTTGCTTAGGGCATCACGTAGTCTTAATCCGTCACTGATCATGAGATCACCTAATACATGTTCTACAGGAGAACTAATAATTTAGATATCAACTAAACAAGATCATAATTAAGATTACATATTTGAGAATGAATGCATAATGTGCTGGTGCTTGCTGAGTTATTTCTTCATCTGCAGTTGTATTTCTCAATTATAAATAAGAACTCTTTGTTTGGTATACATCCAGGTTGTAAACTCATTTATTTTGAAGAGGTGAAGTAGAAAAACTATCAATAACAGTTACATGCCTACTTTATCGTAAAATAAATTTAACATATTAGCGAAATTACATATGCATACAAATTGTAGTAAAACGAGACCCTGTTAACAAAGTAAAATCTTCAGTCTGAAGTATTTGTAAACTTAATGTGGTTGTAATTTTTTAAAAACGATAAAATTTGGTAATGAATTAATCATTAAATGACATAATTAAATCTTGGGCATCAACATTTTTTTATTAAATTTAAGATAAATATTAGGTTTGGTTGGTTGTAGGAACATGATTATTGTCTTGTAAAATTCTTTTATATTGTTGTAAAGTCCGTGGGTTCAATTTAAAATTATAAAACATATGCACTTTCACTTTTCTAGAACTTTATTCACATTAAAACAGTTAATTCAAATACATTAACAATCCCATATACGCTAGTCGTCGCGGTATCACTGAACTGCGATCGTGTCGTGCTTCCTTTATAATCCCAACGTCGAATTCTCCAGTAAAAATTATCATCACTCCTTCCGCTGACAAGTCTTTTCGAGAACCGTTTTTATTATCTCAAAGCGTTTGTTGTCGTACTGTGATGAAACAGGGTCGGCTTTGGGTAAATTTCGTAACACTGCCCCCCCTTTAATTCTGATCGTCCCGATCAGAAACATCCTCTCCATGGTAGGGAGCGAGTCGATCTAAATGAACCACCTTCAATTTAGCCTTGGGGTTTCGACGGATCCGGTAGACGACGTCATTCAGCCTCTTGAACACCTCGTATGGACCATCCCACTATTATAAGCCACAGATGCACTAATAAAATGTTTTAAAATCTTTAATAAATGAGTTTTTACCAATATGTGCATAAAGGGTAATTTTGTGAGTTGAAAATTAGACATAAATGAATAAAATAAAATAACTGAAGAAAAAAACCGTTCTCGAAAAGACTCGTCAACGGAAGGAGTGATGATGATTTTTACTGGAGAATTCGACGCTGGGATTATAAAGGAAGCACGACACGATCGCAGTTCAGTGATACCGCGACGACTAGCGCATATGGGATTGTTATTGTATTTGAATCAGCTGTTTTAATGTAAATAAAGTTCTAGAAAAGTGAAAGTGCATATTAGTTTTATATTTTAAATTGAACCCACGGACTTTACAACATTTGGTGATCAGAAGTAAAGGATTACGTGCAGTTAAAATCCTAATTTGATTTATGGAAACCCGTAGTATGGACGAAACTACCAAAAAAATAGTCAAGCAGGTTACAGAGGGACTGGACGAAAAAATTGCACAGATTCTAGAAAAACGTGACAAGAAGGAAAAACAACATCAAGAAGAAATTCAACAAAGGTTGGTAAAATCTTTTGATGAAAAACGTAAAATAGAATTAGAAAATCTTGTCACTACAATGGAAGAAAAACAACAAAATTTAATTGAAGGATTATTCTAGAAATTTGTAGAAAAACAAGATCAAACTGAATTAAAGCGACAAAATGAATTTAAAATCCCACTTCTGACACCAAATGTTGTAAAGTCCGTGGGTTCAATTTAAAATTATAAAACTAATATGCACTTTTACTTTTCTAGAACTTTATTTACATTAAAACAGCTGATTCAAATACAATAACAATCCCATATACGCTAGTCGTCGCGGTATCACTGAACTGCGATCGTGTCGTGCTTCCTTTATAATCCCAGCGTCGAATTCTCCAGTAAAAATCATCATCACTCCTTCCGCTGACGAGTCTTTTCGAGAATCGTTTTTTTATATCAAAGCGTTTGTTGTCGTACTGAGATGAAACAGGGTCGGCTTTGGGTAAATTTTACAAGAATATCCATTTGGTTATACTTTAAACAAAATAATATACAGGTATTGTCAACATAGGTTTGATGATCACCCTATATGAAAATGTAATATTAATTTTTGGATTGTCAACCATGAATATAGATTATCTCATATTTTGACTCAGGTGATTTTTTTGGACATTTGACAAATTTTTATTACACTTATATTTCTGATAATAGATTATTATGGATCAAAAGACCAAATTGTTCGCCTATTTCTGCAACTATTCCGACTCCTCATTAGTGTTTCTCTTCTCACTCATTTTATTTAACAAGGAAGTAATTAAAATCTGTAATGAGATGTTTTAACAGAAAGAAATCTGTACGATATGTTCAACCAATCTTGCTGTGAGCAAAGATGTGTTTTGTATATTGAGGGGACGTCTCAACTCCAAGTCTGGAGCCGGTGTCAATCAGTATGTTTTTGTTTGGCCTTATTTTTTGGATGTTAGCTCTGAATGTTGTTCAATGTTGTAACTAAAACGTCTCTACAACAGGTAAGTATACACATTATGAAATACACATACTTCTACACAGAGAGACATGATCATATTGCAGAAATTTCCCTCACTCGGAACCACTTAAGACCTACTGAAATTATCAGTAATTCGGGCAATTTCTCCAAATTGCCCCTACTATACTTTGTTTGAACACTATTTTCAATTACTTATATGTTATAGAAAGTAAGTATTGAGCGAAATCTCCAATTGAAGTCAAAATAAACACGTACACCTCCATCAATCATCTCGGCAATAATTTGAAGGTTTGATCAAAATTCTGGATTAATAGGTTCGAAATATTTTTGACAAATGAATGACCCCCCAAATTTTTGGCAAAATATTCGATATAATAATTGGAAGACTGTTCTTTGCAACCTAAAAGTTTTCGTCAATTGCGGTTTCAATCATGTTCAGGAATATTAAAGAAAAGAGAGGACCAACAACTCTGGGAGAACTAAAATATTTAATACATTCTCTATTGTCCGCTGTTTGACAATTTTTACACAACACCTTCGGGAAGGTTGTGATAATAATATATTAATCAAATAATGAAATTCATATTAAAAACAGGATATTTAATATGAAAGTTACTGCAACGCGTCCGAAAAATCAACACTCACCTACTACATTGACTATTCTATTACTAAACAATAACAACGCATGCATGCCACTTCCAGAAGTACATGTTCTAAGAATATAACAGCATCTAACGATCCATTATAATTACTCAATTTTTTGAGTTTTGATCGTCTGGCGGCGACGGCACTGTCAGTTTTTTGGCGTTGACAGTATGGTCAAGTCGATGATTCTGTTTATGCCAAATGTCCACCAAAAAACAAACATAAACTTACATATAAACCCGAATGTTTTAAGTATAAAAAAACTATAATGAAACTTAGTGTTCTGTAATGAGAAATCATAAAATTATAAAAAATGGGATTTTTCGGTGACGCCAGTTGCCAATAATTAATTAATATTGAAAAAATATCCCTGAATTAAGTGTAGATACAGGGAACTGCCGAGATCCCTGCAACTGCTGCAACGATTTTGCTGTTTTTACCAACTGATGGTATGCTTCTCGAGGAAGGTTTTAGTATATCATTTGTTAAGTTTTTGTATATATTGGCGAAAACATAACTATATTTGTTGAAGGTTAGAAAAAAAATTAACCGTCTGAGAACTTTCAACGAAAATGTTGCCTAAACCCTTTGAGATACAACGAAATAATGTATGGTGGATTCAACATCTTCGAAATAGAACGTAATACTGGTGAAAATCTTCATATAAATTAAACAGAAGGGAATTTTATTATTTTTCTAAAATTGAAACATTAAACGGGAGAAATAGGGGTCATTATTGTTAAACGGAGAATTCAGTATCTTCGAACTAGAAAGTAATGTGGGTGTAAATCTTGATCTTCTAAACTAAATATAAGTGTGTTTTATCATTTTTTGAAAATTTAAATATTAAATGGGGAAAAGAGGGTCACTACTGTTTTACGCAAAATTCAATATGTTCGAAATAGAAAATAATACCGTGTATATCTTGATATATACAGTTTTTAAAAATAAATGGAAGGATATTTTATAATATTTCGAAATTGAAAGGTTAAATGAGGGAAATGGGGGACACTAATGATTTAGGGAAAATTCAATTTCTTGGGTATAGAAAGTAATACGGGTGTAGACCTTCTAAATAAAATAGGACGGAGTTTTACTATTTTTCGAAAATTGAAATATTAAGTGGGAAAATAGGGTTAGTATTATGTTTACGGCAAATTCAATATCTTCGAAATAGAAAGTAATATTAGTGTAAATTTTGATATATATAGAAGTGGATTTTATTATCTTTCCAAATTTCAAATATTAAATGGGGGAAAAGGGAGTCACTATTGTTTTATTGAGAATTGAGTATTTTCGACAAAGAAAGTAATAAGGGTGTAAAAAACTTGATATATATATATATATATATATATATATATATATATATAGTCTTTTAAAATAAATAGGAGTAGATTTTATCATTTTGCGAAAATTTGTTAATCCGGTAAGGGGTAGGAGGGGTATATTTTAAGAAAAATTCATTATTTCTCGATAACGGAAAATAATACTGATATGAGAATTATGATATTATTTCTTTAACTTAATAAATAGTTGATGTGAAATTTTGCGAAAATTCTAATACTGCATAGAAGGATGAGTTTTAGTAATTTTTAAGGCACAATAAGGATGCAGGTGTGAAAGGTGGTACATATGCTTTTCATCTGAAATGACTAGAACTGAATTTAATCACTTAGTGTATATCAAGTACCCCATAAATAGTAAGTGGAGTATTTTTCCAATGGATGAGAATTGATAAACTAACTCTTTTATGAACTTGTAGAAGGGATGGTGACTTAAAAAAATAAAAACCGTCTGATATATAAAAAAAGTTGAGTGTCAAAGACGTATGAAATGAAAATAAATTCCAAAATGTGACACAAATATTATAATCCAGAAAATTTGGAAAATACTAATTACAAAAAAAACACAATAATATAAAAGTTGACAACATTGGTAAAATTAGTCTGTCGAAAATCTAAAATGAGAAAAATCCCCAAGATTTAAATTATAGACAACGTTAAAAATCTCAACATCACCGTACATGTGGAAAAAGTAAAAAATATCAAAAATGTTTATAATGTCAAAAATAACAAAAATGATAAAAGTTAAATAATGTCATAATTGTCACAAATATCAAAAATGTCACAAATGTAAAAAATGTCAAAAATGTCAACGATGTCAAGAATGTCAAAAATTTTAAAAAAAGTCAAGAATGTTAAAAATGCCAAAAATGTAACAATTATCAAAAAGGTTAAAACATCAAAAATACCAAAAATGTCAAAAAAACTAAAATGGGAAACGACAAAACCTCTATATCAAATATCAAAAATCTCAAACATGTCAAATATGTTTAGCCCATCATATTAAATACCAGAATAATTGGTTTTTAGAAGGTGTTGTAGCGATATAAATTCGGCTTCTGAATGAAAAATTAGTAGGGGAAGCGAAAATTACCAAATGAAAAAATTTGTTCCAGATAAATATGTCTAGCCGGTGTGAAGCCGGGACGGATTAGCTAGTAATAATATAGTTGTAAACAACCAAGTGGACTTTAATAAGTATTTGCTTTTGTCGGAATCAATCAAAATATGTAATTTTTACTATCTTGATTCCATATCGCACTGTATTCCTTAATACTTAAAGAAATATATTTATTCTGTAGTGATAATAAAATGATTTATTTACGCGACTAGGAAGATGAATGTCTTAATGTATGTCCCTGTGCAACAATGTGCTGCTGAATATATTTTTAAAATAATATTCTGTACAACGATTGAATGCGAAACATATTTTGATACTATTATGCCGACCATAAAATTCTAATAAGAATTTTTTTTAGATCTAAAACAAAAATACAATAAAAATTTAAATAACAAAGTATAAGAAGTTTGTAATTATTCCGAAACTTTCCAGTTTACAACACGTTTCGATTTAACAATCCCAGGATAATTTTAACACTTCACTTACTCATTATATTACATCAAGAATAAAATCTGGAATTTGTCAATATAATATAGTTAAAGTTTTAGGTACAATCTTAATGATCTTATATATGTTTATTTTCTAAATGTACTGCAAACTCCAATTGATAATTTTGTCTTATTAAATTCTGCGTTAAACTAGTAATGTGCATGATGAAATCAGTACTTAATAAGTAAATGGGAACACAATAGACCCCACAATGCACAATGTATTTACAGAAAGAAATAGAAAATGGCAAAAAGAAAATTATAATCCTCAGTCTATATTTGTAAATAAAATATTACATTCATAGGATTTTTTTGGCAAAGGCAAGAATTCACTTAACTAATTATACAACTAGTAATAGGAATGTTGAGTATTAAAATAATAATCAATAAGATATTTTGTGGTTTCATGCTTCTAAAATGCTAGGATAATAATGCTTTATGCAGGAGAAAAATTGCCAGTTTGCAAGTAAATTTTTGATTATTCTATCATAAATCTTTGCAGCCTTTATTCTCTGAGATTCTTTGATACCTTAGGTTGAAAGTTGAAACATATGAGGATTTTATCACCGTAGATAGCTGATCAATGTCCTCATTAAGCTTATAGATCACTTTAAAATATTATATCAGGAAGAAGTTCAAAAAACAATAATATGCAAGTACAATATCTTAATAACATTAATTTAATTATGATGACAGGTTTCTCGGATGTCAGAAGTGTGGACATTTTTAGAATATATACTATAAGCACTCGTTTTAAACTTACTATCAAACTCGAAGTTTGCGTGTTCAAAATTATATGCTAAGTTGTTTTACATTTACATTGTCCTTTTCCTGATTTCACACCACACTTTAGGGAACATTTTAATTTTTCACATATAAAGATAAAAATTTTCATATGCCTTTACCCGGAATGAAACAACTTGCTGGTAAAATTGTTTTTAAAATGATTCTCTTAACAACGTATAACCTATTAATTGGAAAACTATTATAATTATATATTAGCTCATCATTGCTTCACCTCTATATAATAAATAAATATTTTCAAATTTCTATTTATTTGTTCAGTTCTTGATAACTCGTACGTAACTATTTATATAAATATTCATCTATCAAGCTTATCTTTTCTCTACAATTATAAAAGAAAATTATAATAAAATATTAATTATAATAATATAACCACAAAATTAATAGTAAAGTTAAACAACATTCCGAATTACGGATAACAAGATATTTTTATCTAATAATCCAGAGATAATTTGAAAACTCTAGTTAAACTGTAGATTAGGTTACGTGATTTCAAGGCAGAATATTCGTAAAATACCTACAACCAGGAATTTCTCAAGCTACCTTAGTTATAAGGCTGGATGTGTAATCGCCTCCTCTGGTATCACCGTAGGTACTTAAGTTTTGTTTCGATTTACTGTAAGCTACTGCTGATGCGTTAAATTCTATGTAGATAGGTTTTAGATGGTTTTAAAAAACTGAATGATGAAATCTTTACTTATGTGTAGTGATTAAAAAGACCCAGACACTATCAGGAAATAACAAATTACTTCATAGGAATTTCTTAATTAAGTTATAGGTTGTAAAATTAGATAAAGAATAGACATACATTTTATTAGTAGTAAAAGAATGTTGGATTTGAAAATAATATATCTTCTTGAGATGTTTAATGAAATTTATGAGTCTTGTAAATGTGTATTCTTATTTTTTGTACTTTTGGTTAGTTAAAGCATTTTTGGTACCTTGGGCTGCAACATCTAAATATAGATACCTCATGATCCTCCCAGTTAAGGTTACAAGAATCCAGTATTTTTAAAAGGTTTATTAATTTTACTTCACAAATGGTTAAAAGAGAGGACGTTTTGAATTAGCTGGCTAAAACAGTTTAGTAGCTCACTTCTAGATCAATTTGATGCTAACTAAAGCAAATATTTACCAGAAAACAATAATGAATTTACTAAGAAGCTCCAAGTTATTCAAACAATGTAATTTTTCTATCCCAATTCCACCCCAAACTGTATTGTTTAATGATTTATATTCACCCCTAGCACGAGGAGAGTTTTGATTTATTTCGCTATATAACCTACTATTTAATATTTTCAAATGCTGTTCACAATACCGTGTAACCTTTGAATTCGATGGCGACTTTAAACATGCTAAGTTGTTAATTAAAGCATCTGTCCGAAGTAAAAAAATAATAAATACATATTTCAAATAATTTCTTCAATACTCCATATAAGCTATTAAAATAACCATTCATTTTTGTCCCAAGTTCATTTATTATATAAAGCTAAAATAAAAATGTTAAATAAAAAATATATTTCAAAGAAGTTTAATAACAATGTTGAAGCTTTTGTGATTCATTAAAACTTACCAAATTCTGACACATTTCGATCTAGTAATCCCAAGATAATTTTAACACTCCAATTACACACAAGAATAAATCAAAGTAACGTCTTCGAAAATATTGTCGGGCGCGTAATTTGAAAACGCGAAATGCGTAAAATACTCGAAACCAGGAATTTCCCAAGCTACCATCGGGTCGAAGCCAATTTTGTAACTGAAAGTTTCCATTAGTAACGCCTCCTCCAAACGGATGCTGTAAGAGGAAAATGCAAGCGCAAGCGTGAAGCTGACCTTGCTTTACAACGACAATTTAACAGAATTCAAAGTTTTCCCTGATGCTGAATGACATCTAATGTGAAAAGAGATAAGACTTAAACAAAAATATTCACGCGAAAGTTCTCAGGTGTTGTTTAGTTGTTTGAGTTATTCTACTCTTTATCGTAGCTTGTTAGCATTCGACGGAAAGTTTGATAAAAGTTTTGGAGGAAATTTTGAGCTGAAGTATTTCTTCATTCACTGTTCTGATAAACCGGAAAAAATATATCACAAAAGTTGGGAAAAGAAAGATCCGTCTATTTTGGATATATTGATTTTGCAATGGGATTCTGACTTTCCTAATATCTTCAATTATATGATAAAATATGGATAAAAAATTGAACTATTCAATGGCAACATTCGCTCTTGATGATGGCGACCAAATCCAATAATTATAAACAAACGTAGTTTCATAGTTGTAGCAGTCTTATCAAAAATCCGTTTCAGTAACAGTTTAGACGAGGAACATAAATAAACTAAATAACAATAACCAACTTCATTGACCAAAACGTGATTAAAAAAAATAAGTAGACACGAGATTTATGATCGAGATTCGGGGAAACTAGCAGACAGAGGTTCCGAATCTAAGGCAGTTCCATTTCATTTCTGATATCCCGTAACTCCTAACTTAGAAAGTCACATTAAAATTATCATGTTAACTTTACCTTAATTAGGTTAAGATACATTTAGAAGGAATATACTCCTTCCTGCTTTCTTAAGAGCGACTTTGAATATTCAATTTTTTAGTGTGTAATAGATGACAGTTTAGTGAATGTTTTGTTGTTAGGACTTTGGATTGTTTATTTCGTTGTTATTGGGCTATTAGTTAATTTTTGAAAGACAGAATCTGAGGAGAAGAATAACAAGGGATGAAAAATGGGCACATCACATAGGTACTGCGAGTTTCCATCCATCCCGCTGTACTTTATCACATGAGCCTGGCCAAACGTTAATTCGAAGGCCATAAACAAGCAAGCAAACTTTACCTGCCACACACACACACACCCCTTGCACGAGCCCGGGACCTGAGGCTACCCTTCGGTTTATTCGAGGAGCACCCCGAGCCCCCTTTCAACCACCTCCTGGACTAAAGTCCAGGTCCTCACACTACTCAGTTAGCATCCTGTACAGCGCCGTCCTCTCTTGTGGTTGTCTTGTTGTTGGCTTTGCCCTTCTAGGGCTTTAAAGCCATTGTCTTCTGGATGTACGATTATCTTTCTGTTTGCTTGTGATAAAGCACTTCCCTTTGCGGGATTATGGTCTGTTGTTTGTTTTTGTGTGTGTGTGGTCCTCTTGGGTTTTACCTGCCATTGAGACTGAAAACTCCGGCACGATCATCAGTTGCACTTCCCACAAGAGAATGACCTCTCGGCGTAAATAACTGTCGATCATTACATCTCGTGTCTACGTATTCACCAATATGTATAAACCAGAAACAATATATATTATACAGGGTGTTTCTAAACTAGGGTTCCAAAGCAGATATATGCCCTAGAAAGGCTCAAATAAAACTTTCCTTTTCTGTTGTTGACAAAACGGTAGAAATTAAATAGAACATGTAAATCATGGCGTCCTATATAGATCGCTGAAGGGTGTTTGCGACACGTAAATTTTTTTGTTTAAATTTTTTTACAGATAAAATCAACAATTTTACCCAAAAAACTTATCTTTGTCAAAATCGATATATTCATCAGTTTTAGATTAAATTGAAAATTCAGTAACATTAGTTCAATAAATTGCAGTTATGAAGGATCCGTCCATTTAATAAGTAATTTAGGACATAAACTAAGACTATTTAAATTTACAGTTATACTTACTAATTAAAGAACTAATAATAATTTAAATTACAAGAACTGCTCGAAGTGACCACCTTGCATTTCAGTGCATTATCTAGCTCAACGCTTCAATGATTTGCGACCTCTTTAGAAAATTCTAGCTGTTTGCCTTATTTCCATGCAAGCGGTTTCAGTTTTCTCCCGTAATTTCTGAATGGTCTCAATTGGAATTTTATAAACGTTTGCCTTGAGATGACACAACAAATAGCCCAGGGGTTAAAGTCAGGGGAATGTGGAGGCCAGGGAACAGGACCTCCTTGGCCTATCCATTTTTCTCCATACAAACATTTAAGTGCTGTCTTACATTATGTAGGTAATGAGCTGGCGCCACGTCCTACATAAACCATATGTTTTGGCATTCAATTAACGGAAAATCTTCCAAAAGTCTTGGCAAGACGTTAACTAAAAAACTGTTATAATCATCACCATTCAATCCATTAGGCAACAAAAACGGTCAGATTAGCCGATCGCCTAAAATGCTTGCCCAAACGTAGACGAAAAACTGAATCTCCTGCCTGGACTAAAAAATGCTGTGTGGGTTTTCATAAGCCCATTCATGAGCGTTATGAAAATTGACATAACCATCTTTACTGAAGCTTGCCTCATCAGTAAACAAAATATGAGATGCAACATTCAGAATACGACCCGATTTTCACAAAAACCGATGGCAGAATTGCCGACGTGGCTTGTAGACATTCGAATTTGAAGCTTGAACACGGTAGATATGAAAATGATGAAGTAGTTGTTCGCAACGAATTAGCCAATCTACGGAAAAACTTATGTTATGCATACTTGCGCCACTTCTTACACTAACCCTTGAATTGTCCTGCACAATTCTCAATACATTTTCTTCCATAACCGGTATTCTTACAAATCTGTATCTGCCACGATCATTTACTCTTGATTGGAACGAATCATTTTTTCTTAAACGTTGACGAATCCTCTGAAATACCTGTCGAGAAGGAAATATATTAGGGTATGCTGCCGCATACAGACGCCTCGCTTCTAATGCATTTCCAGCCGCACAGCCGTACACAAAATGCATATTTGTCATTTCCGTATTTGAATATGACTCCATTTTATGAGTTGCAATAATCCTGTATACTTAAATCACCACTTTTACTAATTAAATACTGCAAAGCTCAGTTGACATTTTATCAAGAACTTAAATTGTTAAGTGTTGCGGCAACGTCCATCTTTTATTCGCCATGGTAAATAGGTTTTTATAATTTTTGACCTAATAACTTAAACAGCAGAATAATTTTCAAACTTAATATACTCGAAAACAATTGGAAATATCGATAAAATTATTAAGATTTTATAAATATGTGGAGAAAATTGTAAACAAATAAATTAAAAAAACGGGCCGTAAACGCCCTTCGTAGATCCAAATAGGACGCTTATGATTTGAATGTCGAAAAACGGAGTGGCAAATGTTATTTAATTTAAAAATTTATCTAAATCCAATACATTTTTTCTATTATTTTCGACCTTTAGGTCAATAACAGAAAAAACAGTTTTGTTTAAGCACTTTTGAGAGCATATAACTTCCTAAGGGGCGTTTTAGGGCTCATGTTAATCTGAACTTTTTGGCTTATTTTAATGAGTTCTATACGCAGCAGAAGTTTGGAACAATGTTGTAGAGACACCTTGTATATGTTACCTTCCATGTAAAAGAATGGCACCTCGAGCAGGTAAAGCTAACCTGATAATTTTAAACATTTTAATCTAGGAGTTTCCGTATAATACCAATGCCATAGTTGTTTTCTGAATGATAATTATTTTTTTCTTTGGGAATAACACCACATAAACTTGAAAGTCTGTATATGTCAAAAGGTTCAAACGTTTCAAGGTCTAAATCAGACCTTGTTTTCAATTTTTCAATGGTATTAACACAAATGAACAAGAAATTAAACAATTAAAAGGATTCGTAATGAAAAATTTCGTAAATAACAATTTGACATTAATGTCCTTGAAACGCTTGGATTTTTTTAAATATACAGACTTTCAAGTTTATGTGGTGTTATTCCCAGAGAACTGAGAAAAACGGCTCCGGATTAGGGAATCAATATACATTATATATATATATATATATATATATATATATATATATATATATTGTAATGGATTTAAATAATCATGAAATCATATAAAAACTGTAGCAAATTGAATATTTAAATAATTGGGATAATGTAAATAAAATGCATACATACATAACAAAAAAGGAAATTGCAGGAATCAAAATTATAAAAAAATAAAGTGACAAGTATTTGTAAATAAATAAGGAATCATATTATAAGATATAAATAGATAACCTAATAATACAAACAATGTAAAAATGTTTCAAAAGCAGATTGTTGAAAGGATAAAAGGTGGCATATAAAGTTAGATATTATATAATGGAAATTTTAATAAAAATTTAATTTTTACATAAAAAAATATATGCAAAAACCTCATAATCAGGTCAAACATAAAAAAAATGTAATTCAGTTGTAAAAATCATAGTAGAGTTTGTAGAACATGTATAGATCACATATCAGGCCATGAGAACACCGAATAAAACATATTTTAGATCGAAATCAAGTTTTAAATACATAAATTCTTTAGTAAATAGAGGATTGAAATGTCAAAATTATAAAAACCGTTATAAGTCTTCAGAATTGATGGAACAGTAAAGAAATTTATCATAATGGATGAAGAGTAGAGCATAGTTTATAAAAAGTAAATAGTTCAAAAGATATAAAGTCTAAATTTTAATAAAATCCACTTTTTTAAAGTACCTGTTAAATGACTGGTGGCCAACAGGTGGCAAATGTCAACTCAATGTTTTTGAAAATATAAATTAAATAATTTGGATAAAATTTATGAGAGTAAAAGGTATTGAAATTTAAGTTGAAGTGTGTTTAGATTTTTGGATATTGTTTAAAAGGAAAACAGTTGGAAATTAATAAAATAATTAGAAGCGGAAATGGAAATAGCAGGTGGCAAAATAAATCACATAAATAGGAAATCTGACACTGACAAACTCTCTTTTATCGTCAACCTTCGAGCAGAGCGGTTTTAAACTTTCGTTCTCAGTTTCCATGACAACGAAGTTAATGTCCTATGATATAAAACAAATTTAGTGTTCCATGTCAAAAAGAGAAGAGTAACCTGAAAATTTTAATTTGAATTTTATTTGAGAAACAAATTTGCAAACCAGTATCAGAAATTCAATTAAATGACAGAATTTTACAAGTAATGAAAATATTTTATAATACGATAAAAGGAAGATTGGTATAAAAATTTAAAAATCAAAATTATTGGGAGAAAATAAATTTGCAAAACAGCAAGAGATATTCAATTGAATGGCAGAATTTTATCAGTAAAATAATTTGAGATTTGGAGGTATTGTTAACGATCAACCATCAAAAGAAGGAATTCGAGAACCAACAACAGTGAGTTTTTGAAACATTGTTTAAAAGAAAGTTAATATTTTGAAAAAGTTTAATTTAGAAAATAAGCAAATCATAAAAACTCAATCAGTGATAATAATAAAAGTTTTACAATTTTAGAATAATAAATATCTGTGACTGAATAATCAAAATATTTTGTAAAAATTTGGTAGAAATTTAAGAATGTTTAAGTGACAGGAAATTTATTTTGTTTTGAAAGAAAACTTGTATCGATACTGTATTGTAGAAAATTTTAAATAAATTGTAACTAATTGAAACTTTGGAAATTTATTTATTAGTAATTAAAAATTTTAAAGTAGAAAAAGTAAAGTGCAAATAGAATTTCAAAATTTTAAAAAGTGTAAGTGAACCTGAAGAGAAATAGAAAATTGTAAGATAAACAAGATAAGTATAAAATTTATTTATTTATTTAACATTTGAAGATTTGAACCCAAGCGAAAAAGACCCTGAGATAATAAAGTTATAAATTATAAATTCTAAATTACAATTTACTTAATAAACAAAATTATTAGAACATTCTATTTTAATATATATTGTCTTGCATACATACGAATGACACCATGAATTATTATCTTTGTTTTTAGATTTCCATTTAATTCCAACTCAAATAGTGTATTTACAGACGAATTGATAAAATTTTTTTAATTTCTAACTTTCCAATCTCCATTCCTTCATATGTTGTTTCCCTGGTTTAAATTTTACTTCATATATGTTTAATTTTTCGTAATAACTTCCCGTTTTTTTCAAATCTGTATTTTTACTTCGTTTTATTCTTTCAACCAATTGTCACCTGTACAAAAATATTACCTGCTCCTAATTTCCCAAAACATGTGCACTGTTTCCACCTAATAATGTCTTTATTCTAATCTATTATATGTATTTATTCTTCTGTAAAAATTTCGAATGGATGCGTTAGTCGACCATGCCAATATTTTGTTCTTTAAATTAACTTTAAATTTTAGATGGGAATAATGAATATTCAAATATCGTTTTCAAACAAGATCCCAATAGTGTTAATTCCAATCCTAACTGTAAAAAAAATATGCAGTTAAAGAAAACCCTGGACTTATTAAACATCATTCCCAAAGCTTTTAAATAAAAATCAAGGCAAAACTTCATTCATTTCAATGTCAGATTTGTTATATTCCAAATTTATTTTTCTATATATAAAAAACTTGCATTAGAAGTTACTAGGATATGTTCTAGATTTATATTTGTATGATCCCAATATAAATTATACTAAATATGCATTCATTTGATACTTGCATTGTGTTCTTACAACAAAACCATCGTAAACATTCTTTGCTATTGTTTATATTTAAATATTGGTACGATTTTTACCCAACGTTATATTACTAAACTCTAATTATGATATGTGTTTTTTTCCATTTTAATATATTGGTTAGGTATTTGATACATATTGTTGTAAAGTCCGTGGGTTCAATTTAAAGTTATAAAACTAATATTCACTTTCACTTTTCTAGAAACTTTTATTTACATCGAATGTACAAAAGCTGATTCAAATATCACAATAACAATTTTACATATAAGCTCTTCCTACACTTCTTCGGATTGAGTCTCAGGTTGGCGTTATTAATTCTGGAGAATACTTCGCCCAGGTTCTTCAGATGGTCGTCGAATGTCTGGCCCATGACTAGAATGTTGTCGAGGTATACTAAGCACGTCCTCCATGTTAACCCACTCAGTACATACTCCATTAGCCTTTCAAACGTAGCGGGTGCATTACATAACCTAAAGGGCATGACCGTGAACTGAAACAGCCCTTTACTGGTGGAGAACGCTGTCTTCTCTCTGTCGTTTGCGTGTAGACCAACCTGCCAATATCCACTTTTTAGGTCTAGTGTGGAGAACGTCATTCAGCATTCTGTAATCCACACAAAATCGGGTGGTTCCATCCTTCTTTTTAACTAGCACGACGGGAGCAGACCATGGGCTGATGGATTTTCCTCGACTGCCTGTTGTTGCCCCAATGGTAGTCGTCTAGGTGGTATTCTGATGGGTTGAGCCTTTCCGGTATCTATTCGATGTTGGTGCGACCGGTGGTTCCATCCTGACTGTTAAAAATTTGCCAGTGCTTTGTGATAAATTGCTTGGCTTTCTTCTGGTTCTCTGGTGTCAGGTGTGTCAAATGGTCAGCAAACTGTTGTAGGCTCTTTACTGGGCCTGTCCTTCACCGACGTCTGGTACTCTTTTTTACAATTGATGATGGTCTCTACTGGCTCGAAACTAGCTATCTCTTGACCATTGGCAATTCTGATGTTCTGATGTCGTTGTTGGGCAAATTCAGGACTCTGATTGGTATATCTCGTCTGGTCTTAACTATAGCCCGTCCAACTAAGTAGTCATGAGTTGAGTGTACGGGCTCTACCATTCCAACGCAGCTCCCAGGATTGCTGTCTAGCTGCCCATGAATAATCTTGGACATGACTGCCTCTACTTCCTAAGCCCGAAGTAGAGCTTCATTACTTTTCTTAACGCCACTTAGTCTTATATTTCGTTGTACTTCCACATCTCTGATGCCGTTTATGAAACTCTGTGTGGCCAACTGGTCTTTCGTTTCCTCTGGCAGGTCTGGGTAGGACAAGTGAACTAACCGTCTAATCTCTGCTTCGAATTCTTGAAGGCTTTCACCAGACTTTTGCGTTTTCCCACTGAGTTGGACTTGGTATACCTGGCTCAAGGATTGATTGTCGTATCTCTTGTCCAGAATGGCGATGATCTTGTCGAAATTGCCTTGTTCGTCGACTGGAATGCTTTGCAGCAGTTCTAGGGCCGGACTTTTTAACGAAATTACCAGAGAGGTAGATTTTTCTTGATTATCCCATCCATTAGCTGTAGCCACGGCCTCAAATTGCCGTTTATACATGGGCCAAGATGAACTGCCATCAAATCTGGGTGGTTTGCTAACGGAACCTTTGGTACTCACGGTGTGCTGGTATTTCCCTCTCTGCAAATCTTGTTGCAATTTTTTAATTGCTGTTTCCACTTTATCTTGTACTTCACTGTGTACTGCGTCTTTAATTGAAATGATTTCAGCTTTTACCTGGCTTTGAATAGCACTTATTTCAAATTTCACCTGGTTCTGGACGGAATCGATGTCATCTACTTTGATTTCAAGAGTCTCCACATTACTTTTTAGGATCTTTATGTCGTCGTTTATTTCTTTTATATCTGATTCAACTAATTGCATTCTTTCATTAACTGTTTCATTAACTTGCGATAGTATTTGCATTAATTGTTCAAATTGCAATTGTCTTTTTTCTTCCGTTTGATCTTGTTTTTCTACAAATTTCGAGAATAATTCTTCCATTAAATTATGTTGTTCACTTTTCATAGTGGATACAAGATTTTGTTGTTCGCTTTTCATAGAGGAAACAAGATTTTGTTGTTCGCTTTTCATCGTAGTGACAAGATTTTCTAATTCTATTTAACGTTTTTCATCAAAAGACTTTACTAAACTTTGTTGAATTTCTTCTTGATGTTGTTTCTCCTTCTTGTCTCGTTTTTCTAGAATCTGTGCAATTTTTTCGTCCATTCCCTCTGTAACCTGCTTGACTATTTTTTGGTAGTTTCGTCCATACTACGGGTTTCCATAAATCAAATTAGGATTTTAACTGCACTTAATCCTTTACTTCTGATCACCAAATTTGTTGTAAAGTCCGTGTGTTCAATTTAAAATTATAAAACTAATATTCACTTTCACTTTTCTAGAAACTTTTATTTACATCGAATATACAAGAGCTGATTCAAATATCACAATAACAATTTTACATATAAGCTCTTCGTACAACCAACTGAACTCGCGATCGTGGCCTGCTTCCAGCATAGAAAATTCTCTTAAAAATCATCATCACTCCTACAGGCGTTTGTTGTTGTACTGAAATGAAACAGGGTCGGCTTTGGGTAAATTTCGTAACAATAACATTAAATATGTAGACCCGTGATTTAAGGAACAACGACAATGCTTATAGGGGCACTAAAAACCAAATATCATATATAAGCTAATGCTCACAGAACATGCCAAAAAGAAATGATGAAAATGATGAAAATAAAAAAATTGTAAGTTTATGTTATATTGTTTATTCATATTGGAAAATAATCGTTCCAAGTAACTGTTTTTCAATGAAGCAGAAATTATCTATGATCTTCAAAAAATCGTCAATCTGGCACTTCGTTGTTGCGTTGAAGAATTCCTTTGCATTTATAATATTAGTCGATTTTACCGAACGATTTGAGATTCGGTAATTCCTTGGTCTCCTTTCCCCCTGGTGTATAAGTTTTTGGTTATAGTGTTAGTTTATTTTCATTTGTAATTTATTAACAGTTGTGTAATTCTCCTACAGTGCTTATATAATTTTCCAAAAGAAACACCCAGTGAGCTTTTAATGTAATGCAACTATGAACCAGAATTCTACCAGAAAAGCTAGAAAAAATTCTACAGTGAACACCTAATTAGCAGACAATATTTGATAAATTAATTTGTAGAATTTAACATCAATCAATCAATCAAGATAAACCTTCAAAGAGCAATAATTCTAATTCATCAAACAATAAAAACCTGTAGAAAATTAGTGGTCTCGCTCCATAGTAAACTGCGCCTTAGTAATAAAATCTTTATCATAGCTTAACCTTAGAAAACACCCCGAAAATTTACGAGCAAAGCAAAACAAAACGCAGTACTAAAAAGACTACATTAAAAAGATCCCATATATAAGAAAGAGACTTATTAATGAAAATTGTTTACTTAATGTCACCGTAGCGAAACATTACGAACAGTGAGTTAAGATTTTATATTAGTTTATTGAAATCTGTCAAAAAATAATGTAATATCTAAAATACTTATTTCAGATAATTTCGGATAACATTTTTGTTTGAGTGATTAAAGTGAATATACTACTATACTAAAAAGGATAGATATTAGGCGGATTGTTCAATACGCTAGTAAAAACAATGCTCCTCAAAATTATTAATTCCTAATAAAGAATACTGTTTGCAAATAAATAATTATCGACAAAAACCATTAGCCTGAACGCACAATTTATTATAAAATTCTATCCCATCGACAATCAAATTACTGCAACAACGATACCATACATGCTGGGTCTTTAAGAAAGATTGAAAAGAGAGTGCAAATGATTAATTATTAAGGCAACATTCAAAACAATAAATATAAAGAAAGCAATTCTAACAAAAACATAACATAACATAAACCACAACTCAAAAATAACATTATAAAATTCCTTGCGAATGTAACAAATTTTATGTTTAAAGAAAACTCTGGGCCTATAAATGTTCGAATAAATGAACTCAAAAAATATATAAAAAAACGACAATTCGAAAATTGAAATATTCTTCAAGATGCCTAGAACCTTGGTCATAACATACAATTTCAATATTCAACCATATTACACAAAGAAGAACACAATACGGAACGAGAGCTGAAAGAGTCTGCTTTAATTTTATTATATGCAAGCGAAGGTATCGATAATATTTGTGTAGAATTTAGCTGTTCCTGGTTACCAATAATCAAGAATGAAATTATTAATGGTAATGTGGTTTTGTATCGGGATAGTTCATAAGATATTTCCTCGGGTATCCCTTATGATTTTAATGCAATCTCTGGAACATCACAATTTCTTTGATCCCATTTTTGGCGAATGCCTCTTATAACCAATTTCTACCTAAGAGGGCCACATGGCGTTCTGAAGATAACCATTTTTATCTGGTCATTTTTTTTTCTATATTATTTTGTTCAAAACTTCGCTCCAAATAAATCTGTGTTACGGCTGTATTTGAAATCATAGTAACTTGAAATTATGGACTTAGCTTACCACGGTCCTATGTATTAGCCTGGAAGAGAGATGTTTGTACTGCGTTATTCAGGGTGTCTTGAAATTCGTGAATTTATTGCTAAATACTAAAAATTAGAAAGTGTTTAACCTGAAATGCAATCAAAATTCCTTTTAAATTGTATGTGATATTCCTACACCTAAATACTAGGGTTTCGGTAATAAAATCAAATTTGTGTAAGAATTGGATTATCTTAAAATGGCTTAACGAGAAATGTCATTAGTAAAATTTTCACAATTAGATACATTTGAGCGTTTCGTAAGGAAAGTGACTCGAAAAAGATTAAATTGGCGGGAAATAAATATTCAAGTGAAGTTTTTCCTAATTGGCGGATATACTTATCCGCCAATTGAAGTGTTTTCGGAATCCACTCAGGACAAGTTGAAACGAATGATAACATAATTAAAACAACATGTGTACTTAAAAATATTCTGTCATTGCCAACGCAAGATCACCAAGACTTTTCAATATTATTAGGTTTGCCAACGGTTTCGCAAAAATCCCGGAGAATAAAGCACCATTTTAACAACTATAGTTAGTTCCGTAAACGGCAATATCATTTCCGAGAAGAAACGCACATTAATTGGAACGATGTTAATAAAGTGGTGATGAAAAATATATATTTGGTGATATGTTTTACAGTGTCATTTACTTATTTCAATTTTTTGTCTTCGACATTTCCTACTTCTTTTAAACAAGGCGTGAATGCTATTAAAAAGTAATTGGCTATGAATTATGAAAATAAAGTCATATATAGAATTTTTGTTGACTGTTCAATTTTCCAGACTTAAAATATTCGAGTGTGCAATAGAATCAATGTGTAGCCCGACTTCATAGTTCTGCTTCATTCTATTTAATGTATGTATTAAATGTATGTAGTATTAGATTATATGCTTTACAGAAATGCCTTTCCCATGCATGTTTTTCTGGTATACATGTTGTAATGTTCAGCACAAAACTCAAAAATTGTCCAATACTTTCGATCAGATCCAGCAAGTCGATATAAATTCAGTTCTTTAAATAGCCCCTCAAGGATAAACCAATTGGAGTCAAATATGGAGATCTTGGTGGTCCATGTCTTCTAATCAAAGCATGTGTTCCGGAACCTTCTTACTTATATACCATAATGTGGCGGTGCCTCATCTTGTTGGAAAAATATTCCAAGTATTAAATGTTGCGCATTGTTGGTATCTGGGAACGATCTATTATGTCAGAGAGCTGCCAAATTGCCATAAATAATGTAGGGTCATATCCATCTGGTGTTTAGTATCCCCACCCAAACATTGATATTTTATGAATTGTGAGTGTTCACCGTTTGTACCCAGTGCGGATTTTCCGGAGACCAGTATCAACAGTTGTGAGGTTTTACTTTACCATTTAAACAATATATAACTTTTTAAAAAAACACCGACTGCAATGCATAGAACAATAATGACATTGAAAAGAAAAAAATAATTAAATTGGATATTTAAAATGGGAAATATTATAGGTTCTATAAGACTGCGCTTGAAGTTGATGCCAAACCTAAGAAATGCATATATATTTTACATAGAAATATAAACAACTATTTATTTTCTAAATATTATTAATATGAAAATTTTCGATACTATTCTAACTTAAGTGCACCCTATATGTGTAGACAAATTGAAAACAGACATCTGGAAATATTTTGATGATATTCCAATCTATTATCAATTAATTTAATCCTAGATTTCGAATAAGAATAACTAAAATGTTTTAATAATACCAGGGAATTCATCATATATTATGATACCTTAAAAAGTCGGTTACAAGATTTTTTCGATTTTTTTTCCAAAGTGGACCATTTCATGCCATTGATGATGAAATTTATTTATATTCAATTAATTTCATCCTAGATTTCGAATAACAATAACTAAAATTTTATATACTAGCGCATTCACCATATATTAGGATACATTAGGAACTCGGTTACAAGATTTGTTCGATTTTTGCAAAATGGAACATTCCATTTCATTGAAAACAAAAAATGAACCAATCTGAAAGTAGATTCTTTCAAATGAAAAAGAATGACCGAAATCGGTTCATAGTTGCAACAGTACTGAGGTAACCAATTCTAAAAAAAAGTTTTGTAGTCCGTTAATAAAACCCGACCACACCAAAAACTCGAAAGTAAAGTAAAGTAAGTAAAGGCACATAATACACAACTGTATAAAGAAATCACCGACTTTAAGGCATAATAAAAATAATAAGACTATAAATAAAAAAATAAGTCGCTTGAATATTTTAAACAATTTAAAACATAAATACAGCACTATAAACAGCTTTATAGATTTCGGTTGTCAGGTAATAAAGCTATTTATTTAGCTATGTTAAACATACTGTGTTCAGTTTGTTGACACGATATGTAATTTTCGACATCAGGAAGTTCGGGGAAACTAGCACACTAGCACAAATCTGAATCCGTTCTATGTCATTGCTGTTATCTCATAATTCCCAGGTTATAATTTCATCTTACTATTTTCACTTCACATGTCAGAGGTACTTAAAACCCTCTTCGAGGTGTCACTCTTTTGTACGCAAGACAATATCAAATACTTATATTAGTTCTGCCCTTCTCACAAGAGAAGGTCCTATAAAGCAACCTTTATTTAATTGATACATATCGTTGAATATGTTGACACGAGATGTGATGTTCTACATCTAGCGCTTTCAGGGAAACAAGAGCACAGAAGTTTTGAATCTGGAGCATCGCCATTTCGGTTTAACATTAATGACATTAAACGACTCCCGACCACAAATAATATTTATAGTCTTGCGTACAAAAGAACGACACGCCGAAGAGTGTAATATTTTTAAAGCGTGTCACCAACTTTAAGCACAATTTTCTCTCTTCTGCGGGGTTCCTGCATAGTAGGCCGCTTCCCGCACTTCATAAGTCACGCCTTTCTATCCCAGCATTCGTATTTTTCTAATTCATTGCTTTCTAAACATTTTGATTCCATGTCGGCTACATATTCCAATGCTTTCTTTGGCCATCAGCAAAACATGTCCATACCAGATTAGCTGACGTGCTTCGATTTGTTCTATGGACTACGTCTTTCGTCTTTGTTCTTTGTCTTACAGCATCGTTTCGTACATGTTGTAGTCTTGATATTCAACATGACTATCGTAGGTAATCCATTTCAACAAATTGCACTTTTACTCAATCGTTGTTTTTGATTTGCCAACACTCTGACCCGCAAGGGGTTATGGGTTCGACAATTGATTGATATATTCTTGTTTTTGTTCTTAATATCAATCTCGGTGACCATAGGAGGGAATTCAGTATCTGAATACATCGTCTTTCCCGAACACAAAGTTTCTCTTTTCTGATGTTATATTTCCTAGGTACTTGTATTCATGACACTTCTTTATTGTTCCCTGTGCTTATTAAAGTTCTTTTGTTTCTCCTTACACGTTTCGTCGATATTAATTTTCAAACCACGTTTTGTTAGTTGCTCCTCCAATTTTCTGCACATGTATTGGATATAATCTTCATCGGTCGAGATGATTACTTGATCGTCCGCAAATAACAAATAAGACAATAATTTCCAATTTCAATTTCCATGTTCCTACATTTTCTCATCGAATTGTGTAAAACTTTCTGAATATACATCTTAAATAGGTGGGGGGGGGGTAGATACAACAACCTTGTTATAAACTTCTTATTATTTCGAAAGGCTGAGATATGCTTTTCCCGATTTGTAAAAACTGCCTTTGCGACTTTATATACGTTGAATAGTTGACCCCGATACTTCATGAAAATCCAGCCTACACTAAATAACAACCTAAATAGTTCAGAAATTTTCACATAAAAACATGTTTTACAATGCAGGTGTTTCGCCAGATTATGGCTTCGTCAGGTGTACAATGTAAGTACGACAAATTTATTCTATTTATAATAATCTCTAACAGAACCATTAAAGAGATTAATGAAAGGGGAGGAATTTGTATCTAGTTGGTCATTTAAAAGAAGGTCTGAATGAATTGTTAATTTCCAAAACCTACATCGGTCCCACATATAGAAATTAAAAAAAACGCATCTCTGACCATAGAAGGAATTATGAGACAAATGATCAAAAATCTAACTATGCCGCATATTTAGCTTCTGAAAATCATCAATTTAACAAAGATTTAGAAATTTTGCATGCAGAAAACAAGAGTTCAAAATTGAATTATTTAGAAATTTTAGAAATTAATAACCTTAAATATTCAGGACTTTTGTTAAATGATCAACTAGATACAAATTCCTCCCCTCTACTTAATCTCTTTAATGTTCTAAGTCGAAAATGATGAGGTGTGTATTGGATTCCTTTCTGTTTTTCTCTGTTATTTGTCGAAGAGTGTAAATATCCATGCAGGATTTTCCGGTGTAAAATCCAGTTTGTTCTACTGTTTCTGTTGACTCATTTTGTGTTATTTCCTTTAGAATTTTGCTATACAAGCTCCCTACCACGCTGACCCATCTAGTCTTGCATTGTCTTCTGTCACCTTTCTTATAGGTTGAGCTAATTTGAGCCACATTCAATTCCTCTAGTATATCTTCCCTTTTTCATTGTCGGTTACTATTGTCTCTCTATCTTCTGGTTCGTAATTGACTCATGTCACTTTTAAACGATTAGCATAATTCATTGTCCATGTTTCCTTATTTTCATCTGTCGCTTCCCAACTTATGTTTTGTTTTACACTTTTTTAAATGACTATGGATAAGAATATTTAATATACAGAGTCGGACATACTCTGTGTGTGTGTTCAAATAACGGTGAAAATTACTATCAACTTTAACATTGACTATATTAAAAACAATAATAAATCGTTTCAAAACAAATTAGATATAAAATTGTCTGGTCCACCTAGGCCATATCTTAATTTAAAACAAGAATGCAAAACGAAAAATAAAGTATTTACGCGAAGTGAAATTTATAATGAAAAGACATAGTTGTGTGGATGTGAAGGCTTCAATACATTATTTTGTTTTTCTTGCATTATTTATGGCGAGGAATCAAATTGGAAGGAAACAAGAGTAAATGAAGGATTAAAACGTTTCTTAGAAATACCAGGTCTCAGGACCGGCTAAATGCCCTTTCTGTGCTTAGTATTGACAAAAAAATTATTCAATCTATTCAAGGTCATTGAACATTTCGCTTCCGAAAAAATTGGAATATTTTAATTTATAAAAAATAAATGCGGTATTAGCACAGCTATGGTTTGTTTTCTTGCATTTTTGAATCCTAATATTTGGCCAGTTTCATAACCCACCAGCCGCCATTGGTCGTAAGTCCTCGCACTTTCCACGTAGCAAAAATCATTGCCGGTTTTCTTTGCTGTGTCCTATTACCGTTTAATCCAATCTTTAGCCCAAGCTTCTGCATGAAGTTTTTAACAGATTAATATTTTTTATGAATTTCTGGGATGTTAACCACCCAACCAACCAACTCCTAGAGCGCCAGGTAATTTGTGGACGAGGTTGTCTTCCTCTAGTCTTTGACGATCCAGCGTTCATAAGTACTGGGCAGCAGCTGTCTGTAATCCTAGAATAGGGAACCCCCCTTCATTTTTTGAAGTCGGATAAAACTTAAAATCACTTAGGTTCATCTTATTAGATCAAGAGATTAATATAAAACAAATTATTCAAATAAGCAAGTTTAAATTTAATTGTCTCTTAAAAATTATGTAACCCCTTGATTTAAGTACGTCGTCATTTGCAGAAAAGTCCTCACTAACTAATTGGGCAAAGGAACTTATAGCCTGCTATTTGAAATAATAGTCGATGACGATGACAGATAAATATATATTCTTTTTTACACATACATTTTAAGAAGCGTAAAACATATATTTTTACATGTTTCGGCGTTTTCCGAAAAGAACTAAAATTATGAGTTTTGAGCAGAATGTTACCATAACACTATATAATCCATTAAACAAGCATTGGAGGCTACGGTGTCAATTCGGATTTAAAGATTGGTGTGAACCGATAAGTTTTAACTACGGTAAATCTTTAAATTAACATAATGGTTGGACTCATGCTTTAATGTTAATAAACCTTCAGTTATATTTATGGAACAAAAAATAAGCTTTCTATTTTTTATTCTATATTGATTAGTATTATACACTTCCCGAAGTTCACCATTCTATATCTTATTATAGATTGCTTTCACATCAGCACTGGAAATTCCCCAGGCATCTTATAAACATTTAATGCTATTTACGCTTTTGTCACTCTCAATTGTTTCACAACTACTTAATAAAACGAATGAAATTAGCTTTGAGTTCTCGAATGAAGTGGTTATACGAACCGGCAGGCTTGCATCTCAAGTAAGTAGACTGGTGCACTTGTTGTAATAAGTTTCCCTCAACAAACATGTTTCCAGTTTATCTTGTGACCTTTGTTTGCCTCGTAACTTTTCATAAGTTGTGTTCCAGGCGAGATAGCGAAAGCATACTTGCATAAAATTTCACATGAAGTAAAAACTTTGATGTAATGAATATTGCATGTTAGTTTGTTGTTACAACAGAATTTTGACGGATTTCAGCTGTGCTCATTTAAGGCCATACACACAGACTTCCATACAAATATACAGTGTTATCGAGGAAGAATGCAACAAATGGATTTTTTTAGTAGTCTTACCCAAAATTTAAATTGTCAAAATTTGAAGATATGGTAATCATATTAGGTGTCCATTGAATCGTTGTAATCTAAATATAATAAAAATAATTCAAGGGCCAATTCAGAAAAATGTCATTAGGAAACATTGTTTTGGTACCGAATTATTGTAATTAGCTTACAATCTATCATACTACATGTTTTCTTTATATTTTGCTCGGTGTTTACTGTTTTTTTTCCTAAACTTTATTATACTACTTAGATCTCTGAAATTATATCGGGATGGTCAAAATAGAGCCATTTAATAAAGCTTTTTACTAAACACAAAATTTGCATGTTTTGTATGAATAGGTATTAGAATAAATTTTTGAAATTATTTTATTATATTTCTAAACCCTGTAATAAAATTTATTTAGTTAAGTACCGCTTCCTTACCACTATAATCTATTATGTTTGTAATATGGGAATTAGAATGATATCCTAACTTTGACAAAGGATGCGGAAAGCCCAAGCTGAACTAGTAGGGATTATCGTTCTTTCAGGGCGTTGTTTATCTAAATATTTAATTGCACCTTAAGGGTGAAATTTAAGATTTGTTATTCCCCTGTAACTTAATTATTGTTGTGATTGGGCGATGTACTAATTTCAAGACGCGAGATGTAAGGCAGACATCTAAGATTTTCGAGAGAAATCAGTACACAGAGATTCCGAATCTGGAGCCGTTCCGTGTAATTGTTGTTCTCTCTCAACTCCCATTCAATATCTCTGACAGGTGAAGTAACCTGAAAAAATTTTTTCGTGACATTCTGTCCTAGGAGTTGAGAGAGAACAGCAATTACACGGAACGGCTCCAGATTCGGAACCTCTGTGTACTGATTCTCTCGAAAATCCTAGATGTCGGTCTTACATCTCGTGTCTTCAAATTTAACGAAATGAATCAAATATATAAAGAAGTGTTCGAGAGGACATTCAATTGTAGGAAGCGCAACTGATGAAGGTTCCCTAACCAGAAACAATATGTATTGTATTGATATATAATATATATTGTCTTGTGTACAAAGGAATGACACCTCGGAGAGAGTATTCAATATCTCTGCCAGGTGAAGTAACCTGAAAAAATTTTATGGTGACATTCTGTCCTAGGAGTTGAGGGAGAACAGCAATTACACGGAACGGCTCCAGATTCGGAACCTCTGTGTACTGATTCTCTCGAAAATCCTAGATGTCGGTCTTACATCTCGCGTCTTCAAATTTAAAGAAATGCATCAAATGCATAAAGAAGTGTTCGAGAGGACATTCAATTGTGGTAAGCGCAACTGATGAAGGTTCCCTAACCAGAAACAATATGTATTGTATTGATATATAATATATATTGTCTTGCGTACAAAGGAATGACACCTCGAAGAGAGTATGTACTAATTTCAGTTTAAGTTAAGATAAAAACCTCTAAGAAGCAAGTTCACTGCTTAATTCTTAGATCTTATAGCCGTCATCCGTTAAATAAATTGTTAATTGTTAGTTTTTAAAAAATCATTTTAATATCAACAAGTACCGAATGCGATTTACATCTTGTTTGGTAAGTTGACGTTTTATGCAAGAAAGGCAACAAATGGTCATTTATAAAGTAAGATTGACTTCATAGTGCGTGAGTTGTAAGTTACGCGTATCTAATTGTAGGACAAGTAATAAAGAAGTTCAACCCCACGACAGCCATCAATCTCAGATATTTCACAACTGGACAGGAGTAATTAGTACTAAGGTAAGTTCTTATTTGGATTTTCCAACTGTTCTGTTGAAAAATCCAAATGTTGTTGTTGTATTAAAATAGAAATTAAGCGTTTGAATGTAGAACCAGGTCACATTAAAGTTAGAATTGCTGAATTGGGGACAAACAATTCGGGAAAAATTTCTTCGTCATCATGGCACACTCAAGACTTCCTGAAATTGAACTAAAAACTTTTGATGGATCTTTACAGAAATGGTGATCATATTGAGACTGGTTTCTTTCCAATAATATACACAATCGCGAGGTTTTAGCTAATGCAACTGAATTAGTTGGATCCTACACTAAAGGTAGAGGCCGCAAGAACCATCGAGGCTTAGCTTTACAAAGTAGGAAGATTCGTGGAGGTTGCTGGACGAAACATACGACAATGAATGTTTTGAATCTCCGTCATTACGATTTGTTATTGTAATTACTCAAAATACGGCTGAAGAAATTCGAAAATTAATTAACCGAATTAAAACAAATCTGATGGCGATGAAGGCCTTGGCTGAAAACGCAAATCATTGGAAAACAGCATTGTACACCCTTTTGAAACTGCAAGAGAATGAAATGGACTTATGAAGGGTTTAAAAATGCCTAAAAATGTATTATTTATTATTTTGCATTTTTATATGAAGAAGCAATTCGTTTAACCGCTATAAAACAAATTGTCGGTTAGCGAGTTAAACTAAACGGTAATTATTCATCAAATAGGACAAAAAACTCTACATTCCACATGAGAAATACTCGAAAAACACTGGTTACCGAAGTACAGGCAAAGTGTCCATGCGGAGAATCTCTACACGGCCTGGATGTATGCGAAACATTTCTGAAAAACATCGCCTTCTAAAGGGGTTAAATTTGTACGAACGACATCACTTTGCTTTGTGTGTTTACGTTTGGCTTACAAATCCCAACAATGTATTGCAAGGAATTATTCCACACGTTTATTCATTTGACGTCCGAATATTGGAAGAATTTAAAGCAATATAACCCAACCACCCCGACAGGCTGAAACCGGAAATCATCTTTCTCCACTAATTTTTTAAAGACAACATCATCAGTTATGAAGGATCATGTTATAGACTTTTGACAACAGCCACGGTGGAGGTTATGGATAAAGATGGACGACCTGTAAGATGTAGAGGCCAACAGATGGGCGGAACGCCTTGGACTTCCGAAGAAAAAATGCAGGATAAATATAAGTGGGATTGGTAACCCTGGAACCACCACGGATTTGCCGTTATCCGCGAAATTTAAATCAAGGATAACCTGCTACTCTGGAACATCAGAATTTCTTACATCTCAGGCAATTATGAAGATAACTATAACAATTTGAAAGAAACTTTGTTATTTCACATGATCTTTAGAATTTTTAGTGCTAACCCGTATATATCAACTAGCAGTAAATTCTCTTAGTTACATCAACAGAACTTTTTCTCGAAACATATATACTTTCTTCAAGCTAAATATATAAAATATATACAAATCTTAATACTTAATTATAACATTTTGTTGCAGGCAAGCTGCTACTCCCGCACGTTAGCATTTTTGACAGTGGATAATATTGGATGCCTACAACCACTTGAGCCAACTGATACAACTAATTTGAAAATACCTTATGGCGTTAAATTAGCAGATGCTGAATATTACAGACCAGCTAAAATTCACTTACTATTAAGTTCAGTATGCATTCCTGGTGATTTCCTAGGTATTCTTTTATTTCCGTATTCAACCACAGTTTATATACAGGGAAAACTAGCCACCCAAAATAACTTTTAAAATATCTGTAAAAGAAAGAGACATTTTTGTATATGGCAACCATGCAGTTTTAACCCCTAGCGGAGGTGAATATCACTTCTGAAAGTTTAAATACAAAGTGGTATCATGAGATACCTCTTTTTAAAGGTGTCCGTTTTGCCAATCTTTTGACACATCATTTTTTCAAATCAGATTATTCTTTTCACAGTAATTACCTAGAGACCGTAAAAAATGAAAAATTTTGAAATGTAATTGAAAAAAGCATATGTATAAATAGCGAGGGAAACAAGAGAGAACAAAATCTTTAAATGTTTTTGCTAGAGATATTTGTCACTGTAAATGTAAACAATTTATTAGTAGTGCTGGTTTGGTTGTATACTGACCACCAAATTTCGACAATGATTTATTCTTTACCAGAAAGAATTTAAATAATATTAATTTATGGGGAAGAACAATGCTGTGCAAGCAGAACTGCTCATATTCGTTATCAGAGACATCCCGATAAAAATATTTACCATAAGCATGTGTTGGATTTAGTTCATAAATTTTAGGAAACTAGAAGTATGTGTAATAAAATTGTCAAGAATCGTAGAGTTTTAACTGAAGCTGCACAGGCTGAGATTGAAGTCATTTTGCCATGGACAAATTATCCCATATACAAAACAAAAATACTTTCACACTAGCACGTTTTGAGATTATTAACCAATGCAATAATGTCCCTGTCACCAAAAAACTCCTATAGTAAAAGAACGATTAGAATATGACTCAATAAATAAAAACAAAATAATGCAATTACTAACATTTTGTACGAAAAAACGTATTTTCATCTCAACGGTGGCTTGTACCAACAAACTTTTGGCATGGCTATGGGTTCTTGTCTGTCTCCGGCATTAAACAACATCTTGATGGAAAAATTGGAAGAACAAGTAATTTTCAGAAAAGAGAATAAACCTTTACTTTGGTGGTGTTATGTCGACGATATAATAACACTCTCTTGAAGACTAACATGAATTATTAAACGACATCAATAACAAAGAACCACCTATATAATTCATATTAGAAATTGAGCAGATTAACACACTATCTTTCTTAGATACTTTAATAACAAATATTTAAATTTTAGCTATAATCTTCCAAATACCGTAAAAAAGGGCATCACTAAATCTTTATGTGATAGAGCAATCTAACTGTTCTGAAATCAATAAATTTAATGAATAAAAAACATTTATAAAAAATATACTATGTGCTAACAAAAGTTCATCTGTAAAAAGTGAGATAAAATTGGACTCCAAACAATCACTAATATACAACACTAACTTGCTCCAAACAATACTAATACCCTTGATAATCACATTACTAAAACAACCATACCTTACATAAAGCGTCTTTCCGAAAAGACTGGGCAACGGATTTAATATTAAAACAAAATTCAAAAAAAATACACTGAAATCAGTTAAATCAAAAACTAAATCAAAAAATGTAAGACAAAACTGGAAAAATTGCATTTATAAAATTCTTTGCGAATGTAACAAATTTTATATTGGAGAAACTTCTAGACCTATAAATGTTCGAACAAATTAATATAAAAATTATATAAGGTAATGTCAATTCGAAAATTAAAAATTCAACCATACTACACAAAGAAAGACACAAAACAAGACGAACGCTGGCAAAGTATGGCGTACTTTTATTAAATGAAAGTGATTGTATCGCTAGTTCTTCTGTAGAATCCAGCCGTTCCTGGTTACAAATAATCAAGTACGAAACTAATAATGGTTATGTCCTTTTGAACAACCCTTTATGGGGATAGTTAATAAAGTTTTCCCTAGGCTTTCCCTTATGACTTTAATCAAATCTCTGGAACATTAGAATTTCTTTCAACTCATTTTTGGCGAATGCAAATCATATAACAATTTCCTACATAGAACCCCTCACATGCAATTATGAAGATATCTATTTCACATTTTTCCAGTTTGAAAGAAACTTTGTTATTTCACATGATATTTAGAATTTTTTAGTGCTAACCCGTATATATCAAGTTAGCAATAGATTCTCTTAATTACATCATCAGAACTTTTTCTGGAAACATATATACTTTCTTCAAGCTAAATATATAAAATATATACAAATACAAATCTTAATATACTTAATTATAACATTTTGTTGCAAGCAAGCTCGAAAGGACAATTTGAGTTTCGTCAATATTAGTCTTTTGCTGAAGTTGAAATCCACAAAGGTCTCCACCCTTCCCAAACCAGGTGGCTATCCTTGGCTCAAGTGGTATCACAATTATTAGAACAGTGGACCTCACTTCAATTATGCTGTAACGAAAAATATTTAGATTAAATTCTTTTCGCTACAGAGCAGATTTATAAAAGCATAAATGATTATTAGGTTGTATTTAATTATTTTATTTTATTTTGCCCATTTGTCAATGAACTTAATTTTATTTTTCAGTCTGTAAAAGTATTAATTATAAACTTACATAATATTATTACAGAAAAATATACGGAACAACTTCTTTACTATTTAGACAATAACTACGTCCGTCCAACATCATTGTCCCCACATGATACTAGTCATTTAGTACTAAACAAAAATTTATATCTTGGATTAAAAATTATGTACGAAATTAAAAAACCAACTATACAAATTTATATACAATCTTTAAATTATTTTTATAAACAACAAAAAGTATTTTCTAGAGTACTTTTTAATATAATAAAATACAGGTTTAATTTTGATGAAAATTTTATCACATTTATATATATTTACTCGAAAAAAATCTGTATCACATCATATAAGGAAACAAGATCCTAATTTTAACCAGATTCCACAACTATAATTTTCCACAATCTATTGATGATCAGGGGCGACTTTTGAGAAATTTTGTTTTTGATGCGTGAACCATAAAAATTCTAATTAATATGATGACTAATTTTGTTCTAAATATTCTTTGTTTGGCTCACTCAAATGCATCATGTGAAAGAAATTTTTCAGAAATAAATTCAGTTAAGACTAAATTCAGAAACAAAATAATAATACAATACAATCTGTAAAAAAAAACTGGAAATTGTCTCACTTTGGAACCAACATCGAGATATGTTGGATTGTATGTCTACGGCTCAAATTTACACTAAATGGTGCTTAGAGAGCCCATTTACATCCACCTCTTCATCAATTGATCAAGAACATATCCAACCTATGACGATGACTTTAAGTTGGACATACTGGATTGTGATAATTAAGGTTGTAATTTCGTAATATATCATTTGATTACCAGATTTGTTCAACATATCTGTACTTATATTCCTATTAAAGGAAATAAAATTATTTAAATCTCTACTATTTTATATGTTGTACTTAGTTTACAGTTTATAGTTTTATTTTAATTAAGTAAAAATATTCATAAACTTGTTGATACCATTCTCATGGATTTTATTTCCTCTTTACCTCATCTCCCCCTTTGATTGTATTGAACATTATTGGTAGGATAATTTGAAGTGCTGGATTCGATTTTTTTTCGCCGAGTTGGCAACCCTAGTGTTAAGTCTCTACTTCGTTCATCATGATAGGAAGCGCACACTGGTTGTATACCTTTACATTTCAGGGCCTACTATGAAGCACAGTGCTGAGTTCGCTATCTTACGTTAAGCGGCCCCTAGAGTGTCCATAATATTGCACAATATTTCGTATTGTGCAATATTATTGATAGTTTGTGAGTAGTATTCAAACATTGTGCGATATATTGAACACATCAAAAAGGGTTTGAAATTTATTGTGCAATCCGAAAAAAGAATGCAGTGCGTGGTTAATATTGGGCAATATTCAGTATTTCCAGTCACCGAGTGCGGAAGTAGAAAAGTGAGGAATAACAGTTGATTTTAAGTTTATAGAAATATGCCTTGTGGGATATAAAGTCCAAAGATTATAGCAGCAGCGACAGGTCGCAAGTTTCCATAACAACTATTCCAATGAACAGTGGCGATGCAGTAGTTATTCAATTTTAGATTCACAATGGTATTTCTTGTTGCTAAATACCGTAGAGTGTTCGAAAAACGCAGAAATGCACGTATAGCGCATCGCAACTGGGTGTTCTTCTTCTTAGTAACTGGGATTAAATTTTTAATAGTTTAAGCAGTGTTCATTTTTGAAAAGTTATGAAAATTAGTGATTTACACATTCTCAGGTCATATATTTTCATATTTTTTACACCAGTCTTTTACGTATCTGCACTTTTTCTTCCCATTTTTATTGTTAAATAAGCTCACAGACAATGCGATGATAAGACAAGCTGCTTCAATATGAGTTAGCATATTTGTTAGTAAAATTGAGAACTGACTGGCTATAGGCAATCAAACCCCACAGTCTAGGACAAAACTGCAAAATTCGTGAAGGACTCTATTCCCGCAAATCTAAAATTAATTTTTAACTTAATAAATGAAAATTTCGTCCGATTTAGCATTTCAACAAGTAGAACAATTATGATTTAATTGTTTTCTGAGGTAATAATGTCTAGTTTAGTTGAAGTAATACCTCTTCATGAGATTCTATTACGAATATTGGTTCAATCATCAATAAATTGATTTTTACAATATAAAATGTAAATTGTGTGATTTTAAGAAAAAAACAGTATTTAGTAGCTAAATTTCATTCCATTGATATCTTAAACTACCCCTAATTCCCAGAAAAACTAAGAAACTACAAAATTGTGAACATCTTGTTGGTATCATTTTATCTGCCTATACCATTCTCTATTTTTAAATTAAAATAAATCATACACTAATTAAAAATGATTGTATTTTGAATTAATTACTTTACACTTTAAACCTTTTTCATACAATTATTATTATTAACATGTGTTAATAATCTAGCTCACATTCAATAATTTTGCACATTAAAGTTTTTTGGCACTTCCTGTAATAATTTCTGTCTTCAATAGAGACTTAATATTAACTAAAGTTTTGGCTCCCAGTAAAACAAATTAAAATTATTACAAGGATTTTAACAAATAAAACTTCATAACTATTTTTTTAGATTATTGGATTGGTTACATCACTCTTAATTCATGTAATATAGAAGCTACTAATTCTCATTTATCCAAAATTTATTATTTAGAAATTCTGTAGAAGTTTCACGTTTCTTTAAATCATGTTTTTCTTCAGCTCCCAGATAACGTTTCAACTTTACGAAAACTTTTCTTGCTAGCCTATTGAATCTTTCAACTTTCCGATTTTCTGATGACCCCATAAAACATTAGCTGTTATCGCAAAAATACAGAAATAGCCGTAATGTTAAAAAATGGATGAAAATGATTCACGATAATTAGGAATAAAAAATTTGGATATAGCTATCCATGTTATTACCATTTTTGTAAGTTATAACTGTTACAGACAGGGACGTATTCTCCTAAAGGAGCGATGGATGCAGAAATTCCCTAATTGACTAATCTTTCATTGTCACCATGGAACATAAGAATCTCTTAATGATGTAATTTATTAAATTCATTTAATAAACTAAATAATCTATACTATTATAAAATTGTAGTTGTCTGTTTGTTTGTTTGGTTGTTCGAGCATCAAGTGAGGAGGAACTTTTTGTTGCAAAGCGTATAGTTTGACTTAAAATCCGATAAACATTTTATCTCCTTACATTGACAGAAACAGTAGATATAGCGATAAAACTTCTACGATGTTTACATCAGTCAATAAAACAAAGTTGAAGGCATTCAAACAATAAAAACTAGCAAAAATATGGATTTTTTTTGTTTTCGGCTTGTATTGAGAAAAATAATGCATGAATCATGGAAAAGTTATAGAAAATTGGAAAACCTTCAAAATGAGTCTTTATAGGTCCTGATAGGGGTATTCTCCGCCGTTGGAAAAATGGGAGAAGATTGATTTATTTTCAAAAATTCATAACTTTGTTGTAATACAAACTAAAATTGTTAATTTTCCGCAAAATGACAGCTCATTATTAAATATTTTTGCAGAATTGCAATTTAAACGATTAAATGGATATCTTACAAACCATATCTATATTTCTACTGGAGTGTTGCTTAGATCATTTGAAAGTCCGTAAAATGAATTTCAATTTATCTATCTCAGATTTTCGTTAAAATCCCGGACATGTGCTTTAAAACTCTTTGGAAAATGGTATTATAGACACACACACAAGTACGTGAAAGGTGGGGAGCGAAGCGTCAGTAGACAGCCAAGCTATTTAAGTGGAATTTGGGCAAGCTTGCTATTAAGGGCCAAGAATTATTGATATGTAGTATATTTTGAATGGGGTTATTTCATTGAACTAAGTGTGTATTCGGTTTAATGGATTATTTATACAGTAATGAATAAATGTCATTTTATATTTTAAAATGGTGTCAATATATGTAGTATGTAGGTATGTTTTTTTTTTAATTCAAGTCAATCAAAAATTACAATATTTGTGTTCTGAACAATCTTTTTCTTCATTAAAAGAATCCAATTAGGATATTTTAAATATAATTGCTTGTTTTATATTTCAATAGATAAAATGCTCGATAAATTATAGTTACATTATCATCCACTTATCTGACTGGACTCATTTGGATATGTAATCCATGTCACTCGAGGAAAAAAAATAGCGATAATACATTTAAATGTTTAATACTTGCGTCCAATAGGTAGACAGAAAAAATTTCACTTCTCCTAAATTAGCTTGACCAACACCACCAAATTTTGTTCCGTCTCCCCCTAGCACGAGCTCTTACATAAACTGCAATATTCACAAGCATTTTTAACCATTTTTACAGCATTTAAACAAAAATCCAAGATATACAAATTAAAGTACATGATAAGAACTTTTAAAATGTATTTGGTATATTTTTAAATTACAATTCTGTAAAAACTACTGATCTGACGAAGTCCATCTTGAGCTCAATTAATTCTAACATTGTAGTCTGTCATTGAGTGGAAAATTAACTTTGCAGTAAACGCTCATTTTACAGGTTTTCCGATTCCCTACAACTTTTCCAGTGACAGTTTTACGACTCCTTCATAAGTTTTCATAACACAAGCACATAACAAAAAAAATTATGGGCTTTTATTGTTTAAATAATTTACTTCTTTGAAGTTGTTGTTAAAATCAGGTCAATTATTGTCGAATAAGTATTACTACTGTGATGGCATACGCGATTTGCTGTTGAATTTTATGTTACTAGAAATCTCTATTGACTGGTGGAGTTGGGTAACACACAATTACACTATTGATTCCACCGCCGCACACACCTAATATTAGATATTTGCATAATTCGTAATATGAAAATTTAACATGTTTCGATTTTTAAAAAAATCAGCTGATATATCAAGCGTAATTTATATATATATATATATATATATATATATATATATATATATATATATATATATATATATATATATATAGTAATGGAAATTAGCCCTCAGCTTGAGAGAAAGGAGAAGATTAAACAATTTTCAGAGTCATTTAAATAAGACACAGGAAACACAGGCAAAGGAATTTTAACAATAGTTGGCAAATACATTAAATAAAGAACGTTCTGTGTTCCGTTGTTGACCAAAATTTCAAATATAAAAACGGCTAGGCCATTACAGAATATGTTGACATTCTAAAAAATCCAATAAAGGTCATGATTAAATCCAGACCCGGATATGATATCCGATATGACAAGCTGTACATTTTCTTCATTTTTCCACGAAATGGAGATAGCACCATTGTTCGAACAGGCAGACGAATATAATATATATTTTTTCATTTATGTTTTAACCAAAAAAATTAACGATTTTCATGAAGTTTGACATTAATTCACAAAAAACTATTAATTAAATGATTTAGTAAACCACTAGTAATTGTCTCACCAAATTAAAAGTTCTCATATATTTAACTTAATTTATACTACACGTATGTCCCCGAAAATCATAAGAGTATTAGTTCGAGCCTAAATTTTAGCGATTGCATCTGAATCGGAATTTCGTCAATATGTATATCCAAGTGAAACTTCCTCCGCTCTCAAATTTTCTTATAAAAGTTACTGCGACACCGACATGGATGGTGATATGGTATTAGCAATAGCCATTTATATATATATATATATTATACAGTGATGGGCAAATGTGTGGAACCAAGTAAATATCTTTGGAATTATTAGATAAATCAAAATGAAATTTGGAAGGTGGATACTGCAGTAGATTGCCTATTTGTTTCCAATTTTTTTTACAATTTTAAACTTCCTGTTTTACCGGAAGTAATGCCGATTTTAAAATTTGCAATGAAACACCCTATAAAGTATTTTAGTTTCTGATGAAACATTTTATTGCGAATACAAAAATATCGGGTTTGATATTGTTTACTTCAATACCTACCGAGATATTAACAGAAAGTAACTAAGGAAAGGAAAAATTCGATGGTAGATAAATTCAGATTTCATTTACGCCCGATATAAACAAACCGCTCGGTAAGGATTTGTATTTCTATTGGCCAATCGGTGGCATTTTACCGTCATAATAATTTTATAAGAAATGTAGTGTTTTCAGACGAGGCTACTTGTTTAAATGGTACTGTTAATTAACATAACTGCCGCTACTGGTCGCAAAGTAATTCTAGTTGGGTACAAGAGGCTCATACACAACATCCCCAAAAATTGAACGTTGGGGCAGGCATTAATAACAACAGAATCGTGGGACCCTTCTTCCTACAAGAAACTTTAAACGGAGATAGGTATTTACAGCTCTTGGAGACAAAAGTTATTCCGGCATTGGAGGTAAATGGGCAATTACCAAATAATATCTGGTTTCAGCAGGATGGAGCACCACCTCATCACGCTCGCATTGTTCGAGATCATTTAAATAAGACATTTCATCACAGATGGATTGGAAGAACGGGTACTTATGAATGGCCTGCACGAAGTCCCGACCTTATCCACTAGACTATTTTCTGTGGGGTTACTTAAAGTCTAAGGTTTATGTTGACAGACCAAATAATTTGCAAGAATTAGCTGCAAGAATAACACAAGACATCCAGAGAATTACACCAGAAATAATAACTAATGTTACTAGAGAATTTAAAAACCGACTTGCTTATTGTCAAGAAGTAAACGGTGCTCAGTTTGAACATCTAATACATTAAGTTTAGTTAAGTTTCAATGTTTTGAAAATCACTTAGATTTAGTTAATAATTATGATTATGTATTTCTTTAATGGATATTAGATTTTTCCTTTCCTTAATTACTTTTCTGTTAATATCTCGGTAGGTATTGAAGTAAACAATATTAAACCCGATATTTTTGTATTCGCAATAAAATGTTTCATCAGAAACTAAAATACTATACAGGGCATTTCATTACAAATTTTAAAATCGACATTACTTCCGGTCAAGCAGGAAGTTCAAAATTGTAAAAAAATTTGGAAACAAATAGGCATTCTACTGCAGTATCCACCTTCCAAATTTCATTTTGATATATCTAATAATTGCAGACATATTTGCTTGGTTCCACACATTTGCCCGTCACTGTATATATATATATATATATCGTGGCACTAAATGTTTTAGGTGGTTTCCGGGAATTCATCCGCGTAGTTGATAACTGATCCCTGCCGGGATCGATTGTAAAATGACGACGTTTCGGCAGAGTCACACCTGCCCTCTTCAGGTCGGTTCGCATAATTCTCGTAGCCTTCAGCTTTCGCTTCTAGTTACTCGAATACTGAGATTTTCAGGAGCGCGCACGCATATATATATATATATATATATATATATATATATATATATATATATATATGCGTGCGCGCTGTAATATGACACCATGTGAACGACTCATTTGACCGGTTATACGGTGTTTTGTCATATCAATATTCTAAGTAGTGTTTACGATGTATATCATATATATATATATATATATATATATATATATATATATATGTTATATAACCGGTCAAATGAGTCGTTCACATGGTGTCATATTACACGATATAGCAATTCCCAGGAAATACGCAAATACCCATGTGTAAAACTGGTGAATGCTGACAATGCAACACGTAGCTTATAAATGCACATGCGATGGCTGTGAGCGTCATTAAGTGTATCGCTTTCATTTATATTGTTTAACGTAACTTTCAAGTAAAAATATTTAATTTGTGTTTTAAATAAAAATATATTTTTTAAAAAGGCATTTGTGTTTGTGAAGATTTAAAATTGTAAGGATTACGTTATTATCATTTTATTTTATTGATACACTTTATCACCATTTCTATCATCAAAGATACATCCATTAATATTCCTTAAATATTTTAAACATATTACATCACTACCTTATAAAAACCTTTCACATTTATACGTTTTACCATTGTCAATTTGACAATATAATCTTATTTCGACTCTTAATATTGTGAAAATACTTGATTTTTAAATAATATGACTACAACAAGGCAAGATGCAGCCACTCCAACTGTGGAGCCCTATAAAATTTCCGAGAATTTTGCGATAGTGCCGGAGTACGACGGTAACCCCATCTTTTTAAATACTTTTATCAGGTCATGTAACACCGCCCACAGTATGGCGACTGATAACCAACAGGTCCTACTTATACTCCACATAAAAAATAAACTCCGTGGCAGGGCAGCGGAATTAGTAAATTCACGAAACCCTAGTCTGTTGACTGAAATCATTACTCTTCTCGAAAACCACTTCGTAGACCCTCGAGACCTATCGGCACTCATTCAGGATCTTCAACGGATGAAACAATTACGATCCGAATCACCCTTAACTTTCTCGACTAGAATTCAGACCCATTAGGCAAAAATGTTGGCCGCAGTCACACAACAAAATATAACTTCCAAGAAAAAACAAGCCCAAATAGATTTAATTGAACCTATGGCACTAAACAGCCTGCTTACAGGTCTAGAGCTAAAAATGGGACAATTAATTCGAGCAAGTGACCCAGGAGATATCTTAACCGCGATCTCTAGAATTAAAAGAGAAATTCAATTAAACCATCTCGAAACCCAAAAATTTTCTAACTTCAAAAATACAACTCCGACCTTCAGAAGACCCAATCAATTGCCACCTCCAAAACAATGTACATTCTGTAAGAGAATGGGCCATTCAGTTAATGAATGCATCACTAGATCGAGGCAATTCCAACAGAACCAAAGCTTTGGACAAAATCAAGGTTTTGGGCAAAACTTTTAAAGGCCTCGCCCTAATCCATTTGCCCAAAATTCTAATCAACAAAATTATCAACAACCCCGCCAAACAAATTTTCCACCCAATAGGTGTTTCTAGCAACAACGCCCATCAACCCCCAAATACGGAACAATTTAAACCGAACCCTAATTTTTACCGCCAACAACGTACTCATCACCTAAATAATCATGAGTTCGAAAATCCTAGAAGTGCACAGACTTATTCGACCCCAACACCCAACCAGTACCAATACACAGATTTCGACTATAACGATTATTGTTCATACGACAATCCCCAGAATGACTTGAACGATTACTTTAGAACAGACTTCGAGAGCGAAAATTACTCAGAAAACTACGACAAAATTTCTCCTATAAATTTTCAGGACACTACCGCTCAAACAGAACCCCCGGACATGTCAAACCTTCCATCACACATTCAAACCTTGAATTTAGACAGCTTCGACCCCAAGCTCAACATCCCCGAACAGAGACCCCTCTTGTCCATAAACTCTAAGAACTTGTATTACATCACCGATGCCTCCAACACCTACAAACTTCTTGTGGACACCGGTGCAGGACTCTCTATTTTTAAGCCAGAAACTTGCAAACGCTTCAAGGAAAGGTTCCAAGAAAATGTCGTCATCCAGGGCATAACTAACGAGAAAATTCATATCAATGAATCGACTCTCGTCCCGTTTAATATCAATGATCCTCATAAGGTTTACATTTGCAATACCGATATCGAGTTCGATGGATTGTTAGGTTCCGATTTCCTGGAACATTATGATTGCATCGTTGATTTCGATAAGAAGCAACTAGTAACCAATTTCAAAACACTTCCCTTGTATAAAGTAACAGACGATTTAATCAGTAAAGATATCCCCAAAAAATTTTCATCTAACCTCGTCAATACAATTTCCATTCAACCACGTAAAGAGCAAATCTGTAAACTTACTTGTAACCTTAGAGATACAGATGCCTTATTAACAGGCATAGAAGTTGAAAAAGTCCATCTTCCGAATGCTATAGTAAAAGTCGATAGTAATGGCCAATTTCTGAAATCCGTATTAAATGCAAATGCCATCCCTAAAACTATAAATTTCACTGACATTAAACTTGAGCCTTTACAACATTTCAGTGTGAATTCTATTTCACAAACCCAGCCAACAGACAACAACATACTAGAACCACAAGAACAAATTTTCAATCAACTTTGACTTGACCACTTAAACAAAGAAAAATCCGACTTAATATCGCAACTATGTCTTGACTACTCTGACATATTTTATCTCGAAGGAGACCATCTGTCATTCACCAACGAAATTAAACATACCATCGAGACTAACAACTCTAGACCAGTTTTTACGAAATCTTATCGCTACCCTCAGATACATAAAGAGGGAGTGAAATCCCAGTTAACGAAAATGCTAGACGAAGGTATTATACGCCATTCAAACTCGCACTGGTCCTCCCCTGTATGGGTAGTACCGAAAAAACTGGACATTTGAGGAAAGCAAAAATGGCGCGTTGTAGTTGACTATCGAAAACTTAACGAACTAACGGTCGATGACAAATATCCTCTCCCTAACATTTCGGACTTACTAGATCAACTTGGCAAATGTCAATATTTCACAACACTCGACCTCGCCTCAGGATTCCATCAGATTAAGATTGACCCAAAAGACATTTCCAAAACGGCGTTTACCGTTGAGAATGGGCAATGAGAATTCGTAAGGATGCCCCTTGGTCTAAAGAATGCTTCTTCAACATTCCAGAGGGTTATGGACAACATTCTTTTAGGAATTCAAAACGAACGTTGTCTCGTCTCTATGGACGACATAATCGTATACTCTCCCACTATTAACGAACATTTGTCTCGTCTTACTAATGTTTTTAAACGCCTACGAAAAGCAAACCTCAAAATCCAACCCGACAAGTTCGGAAATCTTCGCAAAGAAGTTACCTATCTCGGACATCTGATTACCAAAGATGGAGTTAAACCGGATCCATCAAAAATAGAACATATATTGAAATTTCCTCAGCCCCAAAATCAAAAATATATCAAAATACTTTCTGGGATTAGCGGGGTATTATCGTCGATTCATACCCAATTTTGCTAAAATTTCGAAACCACTAACAAAATTGCTTGTTAATTATTTCAATGGATTAAATCAAGCCCTCATTTCGACACCAATTTTAATTTATCCCGACTTCAATGAGCCCTTTATATTGACAACTGGCGCTAGCGCATTTGCAATCGGCGCTGTGCTTTCACAAGGACCAATAGGCAAAGATCTGCCAATTGGATACGCATCTAGGACCCTCTGCAAAGCTGAGACTCGATACTCCACTATAGAGCGTGAACTTCTAGCTATTGTTTGGGCCGTTAAACACTTCAGGCCAATAATTTTTGGACGAAAGTTTAAACTTCTGACCGAACACCGCCCGTTAACTTGGCTCTTTTCTATTTAAGATCCAGGTAGTCGACTTGCCATATGGCTCCTCAAACTCGAGGAGTACGATTATGAAATTATATACAAACCGGGAAAAGTAAACAAGAACGCAGACGCCCTTTCACGCATTCGAATCAACCATTTTGATGAATGTATGACTTTCCAATCAAACACCAAACTCCAACACTTCACGATAACTCCCTTAAACGAAAACGAAGACAGTGATACAGAACAACTTGAAACCGAAGACGAGGACAACTCAATTTTCACAGACTTCGAGCAATTTAAAATCAATATTTTCAGTAGTAAAAGCGTTTGAAAAAGACTATATTACATTATTCCCTTACCAACTGATTTCGACACTGTGAACGAGGTATTATTTGCCTCAATTTACACGAGCAAAAACCTTCTAACTGACTCTGAACTATACTGCGTTGAAAATAACTTAGACCTACCTCTACTAGAAATGCTTTCGTTTATATTCGCAGAAACAGACAAAGTGGACAGTCTGTCAGAACATAACAAAAACAGTAGGAAGAGATTAAGTGCCAATAATACTAGATCAATTTCATAACGGTAAAAACAACAGAGGGATCAACGAAACCATTAGACGAATTAAAGAAAAGTATAACTGGCAAGGAATTACAAAAGACGTAGAAAACTTCATTAGAAACTGCCAAATCTGTCAGACAACTAAAGCTTTCCGTAAAAACCTTGACAAACCATTAGTAGTAACAGAAACTCCAAGAACCCCTTTCGAAAGAATAAACATCGACATTCTCGTAGTCCTAGCAGAAATTACGCCCTCACTATCCGAGACGAATTAACTTAAATATTCCCAGACCTACCCGATTACCGACATGTCCGCTAAAACTGTCGTCAGTACACTCTTGGTGTTTTTCCAACACTTCGGAACGCCTCTGAGAATACACTGCGACTGTGGTCGTGAATTCGACAATGCACTTCTTAAAGACCTTTGCAAATTGTTTGATATTAAGCTTTCCTACTCTAGTGTAGGACACCCCCAATCTAACGACTCACTAGAGCGTTTTCATTCAACTTTGTTAGATATGATCCGTATTCATAAGGCCGAGCACCCTGACGAACACCCCTTCAATATCCTGCCATACGCAATTATTACCTACAACAACTCCGCCAACAAAACTCGTGGGTTCACACCCTATAAACTCGTTTTCGGGCACACGTCTAGCCGACCACCTGAAACCCTCTATAACGAAAAGGACTCGATTTCTAAATACATCAGAGACTTAAATAACCATATTTCACAGTACTACAAAATAGCACGCGAAAGAACCGATACTCAAAAACAGAAACCCAAAATTCGATTTGATAAACATGTTTCGGACAAAACCCCAAATTATTAAGTAGGTGGCAAAGTTTACGTACGCGAATCTCAGTTCAAAGATAAACTACAAAACAAATTTAGTAGAACTACATACAAACTCAGCTACTTTACTAAATTCTCGTTCTAACCAAAAAACCAAAGTAAACTTTGACCGTATGAAACCTTTCACAGAAGACTAATTTCTTTACAGGGTCATCCTGCTGTTCGGATCGGCAGCATCCCAATTTGAAATAAAGCCAATCAATAACACCATAGAGATTTATTCTCATGAAGAATCACGTATAGCCGTGTCAAATCACAAAAGGACTCTTCTAGTTCATAGAAAACTCTCCGCTCTAGAACAAGCTTTCACTACCAACGACAGAATTCTCGATGCACTAACTTTATCACTAAAAACTAACGTCCACCCGACCAACGTATTCCGTGCTGACGTTCAATCACACATCAACTTACTTAAACAAGTCTCAAACTCTGTCAACAACAAATTCACTGAAATCCACATGGACACCCGAAGGTACAAACGTGGAGTCATCGATGGCGCCGGATCAATTTTCAAAGCCATAACTGGTAACTTAGACGCCGCCGACGGCGAGTACTTCACCAACAGTATAAATAGCTTAAACAAAGGACAACTACAGATTGAAAACCTTTTGAAAAACCAAATCAGTGTAACCACCTCAGTTACGAAGAACTTTAACGAGACTATTCAACACATTCAAATCGACGAGAAAATATTTAACGAAAATATTCGACAAACGGAAAATACGATTCGTAAAGTAAACGACAAAATGGCGTACGTGGAAACAAAACTTTCATTTCTAGAAATGACGGAAAAACTAATGGAAAATTATGTCTTTCTAAAAGACAACTTAAATGATGTTCTTAATTTCATAACTTTTGCCGGTCTAAAAATTATCCATTCTTCAATTTTAACTCCCGAACATTTCATTGCCGCCTTACAGGAAATATCACAGAATCTCGTGAAAAATAATTTACCTTTGCCCGTCAAATATTCAAGTATTGCACGATACTTAAAAATTACAGAATTAGAAGCTTTTCAAACAGATTCCGACCTTGTATTTATACTAAGAATTCCTCTTATTGAAAAGCAATCATTCACTGCTCTCCGCTTATACTTAATCCCCATCGGGTTATACCATGTACTTTCATTCACTCATAAATATATAGCAAAAGACGACGATTCCTTACTGTATATTCCGATAAAAGACCTTAGTGCGTGTAAACCGTTGCACAATCAAAATAAATTGTGTTCCGAACTCTATGCCTATCCGATAGACTCAAATGCTTTCTGCGAGGCCCAACTTTTAAGACATTTTAAAAAAGTGCCGGACAATTGTCACAGAGCCGTGATTTCTGCTCAAGGGTACCACGTTCAAAAACTCGAAACCAACGTGTGGTTAATTATGGTTACCAAGCCTCTCAGTATTACCATCACCTGTACCGACATCAATATAAAACCCTTAACAGTAAATGTTAACTCTTTATTAAAACTTCAGAAAGATTGCAGTGCCTTCATTGGGATAAACAAAATCGAACCAGTAGCCACAACCTTGACAACTATCAACCAGTTCTTATCCCTTTCAACTGCTGCGATATCATACCAGAAAAAATTGTCGTTCCCGAACTCAAACCTTTGAAGCTCCATAAATTGAAGTTCGAGGAGTTAAACGTCGCGAACCACAAACTCAATGACTATTCAAAGGACCTAGACGAATTAATAAATCAGCCATTCGTCAAAAAGAACATCTCTTGGTTCACCTACTTGACAATATTTTCCATTATAATAATTGTCGCTGTATTTGTCCTACAAACGCTTTGGAGTAAACACAATACAACCAGCGAAAGTTCATCACCCACAACCAGAATTTCAAAATTGTTGCCAAAATTGAGACCGAACCTCCGACAGAACGAAACTGAAGACATCGAGCTAAGTACCCCAAAATAATTTCAAAAATTGTTTTGTAAAACTTATTTATCGCAAAAAGTATTGTTTTAGGTTTTATTATTAAGGAGCTTAATGCTAACTAGCTGTCGCCCAGTGGTCGAAATTCGACCAATTGTGTCAATATCTCTGGCAGGTTAAGTAACCTGAAAATCGTAACGTGACATTCTATCCGAGGACTTTAGGGAGAACAGCAATTACACGGAACGGATCCAGATTCGGAACCTCTGTGTGATAGTTTCCTCGAAAATCCTAGATGTCGATCTTACATCTCGCTTCTACAAATAAGTAAAGAAATTCAAGTTTTTTTCAGATATAATTCATAGGACTTTATTTGTGTTCAAATTCGTAATTCTTAATTTAATATGACAACAAAGCAACCGCTAATGGGCTACCATACATATTTAATTTTTCTAACCTGTCTGTATAGCTATAATTGCACTTAATTCTCAAACATTTATTAAAATCCTCATTATAATAATTCCATCTCATTATATGTTTCCACCACCCTGTATATGCAACTGCTCATGGACCACGCATAATATTTTTTAACATTTTTGAACCACCCGGTAAACCATTCTGTATATGCCACTGCCTATAAGCCATGGTATTTACCCTTTTTGTTTATGAAATTTTTAACTATCTTCTTTAACTATAATTCTACTCTGACCTATATTTCAATCATCATATATATGGAACTCTTCGTGGGCTACTCCATAAATCATTTCCGTTTCTAACATCTTTTATCATCATCCTGTATATCTATAATTCCTCTCACCCTATATTTCATCTTCCCTATATATACAACTGCTTATGGGTTACGAAATGTTGCATTTCCATTTCCGCCACCCTGTATATGCATCTCTGTATAATATTCTTTGCACCACCCATATCCGTAATTCTACTGCACCTTCTATTCCAAGAACCCTGTAAATTCAACCGCTAATGGGCTTCCCTATATAATTATTTTATTAGTTATAATTGCACTCTACTCTGTATTTTAAACACCCTATATATGCAACTGCTTATGTGCCACCCACGAAAAAATTATTTTGAACATATCTGGAATAACCCTGTATAATTATAATATACAACGATTACTTTACCACTAAACAATAACAACTCTTGCATGCCACTTCCAGTAGTATATGCTCTAAGTATAAACAGCATTGGTCCCTCTATACATAATTACTCAATGTTTTGAGTCTGGCGGTGGCGGCACGTGGCACATTCAGTTGTTTGGCGTTGACATTATGACGTAAATAATGAATTTTTATTATATTTTATTTAATGAAGGAACCATTATTATAAATTAATATTAGCATTCTGCACTGAACGTCGTCAGTAGCTACTAAACAAAACAAAAATGAAGAAAACCGGTTGAGAAACAAAGGAGAAAATGGTACCTAATCGTTTTGTCTTAGCCTATTTATATATAGATTACATTTTTATTTTATACATTTATACAATTTACGCTATTTTATTCACTTTTGCTTTCTACAAATTTCATATGTATACAGCCCTTATATTTTATTATTTTACAAATTCTATTTTCAGAAAAGTTCCTGTAAAACAGCAACTTTTTCTTTGTGAGAAGAGTTGTTATATACGTCGTAAGCAATAGTTAGAATATTAATATGACAACACCGTGTAACCGGTCAAATGAGTTGTTCACATGGTGTCATATTACACGATATAGCAATTCCCAGGAAATACGCAAATGCCCATAGCACGTGTAAAACTGCTGACTGCTGACAATGCAACACGTAGCTTATAAATGCACATGCGATAGCTGTGAGCGTCATTAAGTGTATCGCTTTCATTTATTTCATTTATATTATTTAACATAACTTTCAAGTAAAAATATTTAATTTGTGTTTTAAATAAAAATATTTTTTTACAAAAAGCATTTGTGTTTGTGAATACATAAAATTGGCGCAGTCAGTAAGATTGTGGATATATACATATATATATATATATATATATATATATATATATATATATATATATATATATATATATATATTCTTCCTTCCTAGATTTGTTAAGGGCATATAGAATTTCAGAAAATGATATCCTAGTTAGCTTCGATGATGTATCTCGCTTCACCAATGTCCCCATTTCAGAAACGTTAGATATCCTAAAAAAAACACAATATCTCTTCCGACATCATCAATCTTGTACAAAACTGTTCTTCTAACACGTATTTTTCATTTCAAGACACTCTGTTCAAACAAGTCCGTGGGGCCTTCATGGGTTCACCTCTTTCTCCAGTGCTTGCTAACATTTTTATGGAACAAATCCAAACCCAGGCCCTAAACTCATCTAATTTGAAACCTTCCGGTTGGCTTAGATATGCAGATGACACTTTTGTCATTTGGCCTCATTGCAGAGATTCGTTAGACTTCTTCCTACAACACCTCAATGGTATACTTTCTAATATACAATTTACAATGGAAATCGAGTCCGATTCTTCTCTCCCGTTTCTTGGTGTCCTCATAACAAAAACCAACAATGACAGATTCTCACATATTGTCTATAGGAAACCAACCCATACCAATCGATACTTAAATGCCCAATGACACCACCACCCTGCCCAATTGAATTCTGTAATGAAATCTCTGACTCTTAGATCTATTCGTTTAACAGATATTGACAATAGACAAAACGAACTTAATAATCTTTAACAAATTCTTCGACAAAACGGTTATCATCCGGACCATATTGCGCGCATAATTCGTCAATCTCAACAAACTCCGAATTTACCAACCCCGTCAGAAACAGACCAACAACATCGAAAAGCCGTCCTCCCGTACATTCGAGGAGTCACTGACAAAATAGCACGGATTTTACACCGACATCAAATAAAGACTGCCTTCAACACCACTCAAACTATAGACAACTTAACCGGTAACCCCGAAGACAAAGTACCTGACGAGGATCAAGGAGTTTACGGAATTTCATGTCGCGATTGCCCACAAAGCTACATCGGTCGTACTAATAGGCGCATTAACCATCGAGTATATGAACACTCTCTGTCAGTTCGTAAAAAAGATCCGACTTCAGCTCTTGCTCTATCAACTTCGAGGACAGTAGGACTATCATATCTCTCAATTCTCTTAGGGCATCCACTATTCGCGAAGCCATCGAAATAGAAAAAAGACCTCTCTGTCTAAATAGACGCGATGAAAGCACTCGCCTTCCCACAGCTTGGACCTCCGTAATTGCCAGATTAAACAGATCAGACACGCCCACCAACACCCAACCAATCACCGCACAGCCCCTTCATCACGCGACATCCCCTCCTAATCGACCGATAACTATAAATAAAAGAAGCAGCGCAGTTTAGTTCAGTTACTTAGTGGCTCTTGGGGAGTAGGCAGGTTGAGGCCCCTAGTTCGATCTAGACTCTGAAACTCTTTTTAACTTTTTTGTCTCTTGATAATGGCTCCAAAGCAGGAGTCGAAACGTCGAGTATCTAATAAATTCAGACGCGGTTCTCACCCGGAACCTAGCTTAGTTCATAATAATGACCGCGGAGGCCTCTCAGAACATACATATATATATATATATATATATATATATATATATATATATATATATATAAATAGGCTAAGACAAAACGATTAGGTACCATTTTCTCCTCTGTTTCTCAACCGATTTTCTTCATTTTTGTTTTGTTTAGTAGCTACTGACGACCTTCAGTGCAGAATGCTAATTTTAATTTATAATATTGGTTCATTCATTAAATAAAATATAATAAAAATTCATTATTTACGTCAATAATGTCAATGCCAAACAAATGAATGTGCCGCGTGCCGCTGCCGCCAGACTCAAACCATTGAGTAATTATATATAGACAGACCAATGCTATTATATACTTAGAGCATGTACTTCTGGAGGTGGCATGCAAGCGTTGTTATTGTTTCAGATATGTTAGAAATAATTTTTTTAATGGGTGGCACATAAGCAGTTGCATATTTAGGGTGTTTAAAATATAGAGTAGAGTGCAATTATAACTAATAAAATAATTATATAGGGAAGCCCATTAGCGGTTGAATTTACAGGGTTCTTGGAATAGAAGGTGCAGTAAAATTACAGTTATACAGGTTGGTGCAAAAAATGTTATACATAGATGCATATACAGGGTGGCGGAAATGGAAATGCAACATTTCGTAACCCATAAACAGTTGTATATATAGTTAAGATGAAAACATTTAAAAAATTAAGATGCAATATAGGGTAAGAGGAATTATAGATATACAGGATGGTGATAAAAAATGTTAGAATAGGAATTGATTTATAGAGTAGCCGACGAAGAGTTCCATATATATAATGATTGAAATATAGGTCGGAGTAGAATTATAGTTACAGAAGATAATTAAAAATTTCATAAACAAAAAGTTTAAATATGGTGGGTCATAGGCAGTGGCATATGCAGAATGGTTTACCCGGTGGTTGAAAAATATTATGCGTGGTCTATAAGCAGTTACATATACAGGGTGGTGGAAATATATAATGAGATGGAATTATTATAATGAGGATTTTAATAAATGTTAGAGAATTGAGTGCAATTATAGCTATACAGGGGTGTTAGAAAAAATAAATATGTAGGGTAGCCCATTAGCAGTTGAATTGTCATATTAAATTAAGAATTACGAATTTGAACACAAATAAAGTTCTATGAATTATATCCGAAAAAAACTTGAATTTCGTTACTTATTTGTAGAAGCGAGATGTAAGACCGACATCTAGGATTTTCGAGGAAACTATCACACAGAGGTTCCGAATCTGGATCCGTTCCGTGTAATTGCTGTTCTCTCTAAAGTCCTAGGATACAATGTCACGATAAAATTTTCATGTGACTTAACCTGCCAGAGATATTGACACAATTGGTCGAATTTCGACCACTGGGCGACAGCTAGTATATATAAATTTAGGTTCTTTTAATTTTTACCGGATATATAATTTGACCAAGATTACGAAAATCTTGAAATTATGCACAGATTGTAAAATTTAACATAAATAGTTAAAACCCTGGTATTCATGAACAGAATAGTTGTAGCAAAATTAAATTTTTAGATTTCATTACTTTTTTAGCCATTATGTTAAAAGTTTTTATTTGGTCAGAAAAGCGGTCAATATATTAATTTCAAGATTTCAATTTCACAGAAAGAAATTGTCAACAAAAATAATTGTGTTTAATGTTATTTAACAGTAGGTGCCTGACATTTCTTTGTATCTTACATATAAATCGCCATAGGTTACTAGGTAAATGCGGTTAACTAGAATTAATAAAATTACACTAAATGTTAAGATATTTTGTAGTTTAACGTTTATTAATATCATTCTCAGTTGGAGGAGTAGGGCTGCTTATCCATGAAAGACATGTGGAAAATGTAATGTAGTACTATTAAAACGGAATCAGCAATGCAGCATCAAAATTATCCAAGCCTACGCGCCCACATCTTAACACCCATACGAAGATATCGAAAACTTTTATGATGATGTAGCATATTTCATGATACTGGCTGGAGATTTTAATGCCAAGTTAGGCAAAAGACAAATTGAGGAAGAAAGGTCACTGGGATGCCATGGGATATTAGAAAGAAATGAAGGAGGAAATCGACTTTATTATCACAGATAGAAAGCAAATAGTTACAGATGTAACTCTACTAAACAAACTATCAGTAGGGAGTGAGTGAAAGGTGAACACGAAAATATGACTGAACCTAAACACGATACGAAATAAGCTTGTGAAAAGAAACAGCACTAAGACAAATGTAGACGATGTCGAAAAATATGAAGAAACGATAAAAGAAAATGTGAAATACGCCGATACACGTAATCTCGAGGATCTAAACAGAAGCATTCTGGCATTCTGGAGACAATCAACCTCTCTCAGATGAAACACTACCTAAAACAAACAAAAAATGAAGATGCACCTTCTATAAATATTAAAAATCTAATGAAACAAAAAAGAAAACGTCTAGGAAAACATCCGAAACATATAGGGGAAATAAGACAGCTGAATAATGATATAACAAAAGCCATAAGGGTATTAACTTAAGCAGGAAAGAAGCTGAAATAAGTAAATTAGAAAATGAAATAGGACAAAAACAAGTAATATAGAAGAAATATTAAAGATTGTCGAGGGCTTGTACTTCAAAAGGATCGGAAGAAATACCAAAGATAGTAGAAGAAGAAGTCCTAAAGTCGTTGTTAGAAAGTGAAAAACAATAAATCACCCGGCGAAGACGGTGTCAAACTTATACGAAGTCCCACAAATATGAAATAATGTCATTATTGCCATCATGCACAAAAAAGGCAGCATCACAAATCTGCAGAACTACAGGCCGATAAGTCTGCTGACGCACCTTCCTTAAACTGTTCACTAAATTCATCAACGCTAGGCTTACAAATAAACTTGTCCTGTATCAGCCCAATATGGAACAAATGACCATCACCAAGTGCTAAAACCATTAATAGAAAAAAGTATAGAATACAACATAACTCTTAGTAGTAGGGCTCATCGAAAGGGCATTCGACTCCATAAATCACCGTGAATAGTTTAAAGCTCCTGCAAACTGTCTCATAGACCCTCGCTGTATTTCCATACTGCGACACATATATGAGCAGGCAACAGTAAAAGTAAGAATACACGCACTGGTGACAAAATATCCCAAAACTTTTCACGACACTGATAGATTATATGTTAAAAAATCGAATTAGACAATAAAGGCATAAATATTAAAGCTAATCCACTTAAGTCTTGCCGACGGTATCGTGTTTATCTCAAACAATACAAATGTAATGGTCTTAGAATTATCCGCATTTTCCCAGAAAGTAGGCTTAAAAATCAACATTGCCAACACCTAATTTATGACAAATCTAGTCCCCAGCTGTAATCTCATGCTGGAGGAAAAATAAATGCAATACGTAACATCTCACAAATATCTGGGACCCGAGATACCATTAGGAAGAAATAACCAGTTGTGCGAACTAATCAAAAAAATAGGACTGACCTGAGCTGCCTTTGGTAGGATAAGATATGTATGTGTGTTCTCCCGGTATTGACGTAGGACTCGAAAACACTAACATTAACACAAAAACTATTAACAAAATAAGAATTACTCAACGAGCCATGGAGAGGTCCATGTCGGGAGTGACATTGCGAGATAAAATCCCAAAATGAAGAACTGCCTAGAAGAACAAAAATAACAGATGTGATTGAAAAATTCACACACCTAAAATCGAATGTCGCAAGAATGTCGAACAATAGATGGGTGAGAATACGAGAATGGGCGGGCGATTTGAAAAGGATATCGTCAAAGTGGAGTCAAGATGCCCAAAACCCAGCAAAAAGATTTAGGTTAAGCGAGGCATGTCCAGCAGTAGTCGAGAAAAAACTGCTAATATCTACTTATGTGTGGTAATTATTTGTAATGTAATAGTATTTCACATTCATACTTTTAACTTATTTTCCTGATTTTTCTTTTACGAGTTGAAATCGTAACTGAAATGTCTGAATAACATTCTAATTTCGTTCTATTACACACGTACATAATATTGTTTAATATAGTGGGAATTTTTCAATTAGTTTGATTTTTTTTTTATATTTAAAATCACATTTAAAATTATAACTGTATGAGTAAATATATTTAAAGGAACGAGATTTTAATTATTTTAGGGACGTAATCTAACATCTGACTAGAAGTAAGTACTTTAATTAATTTATTTTAAATTGCATTGTCCAAGTCGTGCATTTTAACAGAAGGTGTCCTCTGGCCGATCCAAGTTGCTGAGGTCTCCCCAAAATCATCTGAGTTGTATACTTTTCAGTGTTGATTTTGCTAAAACTTGCCGTCAACATCTCAACCCCCCTCCGCAACGAGGCCAGCCATTCCCCTAAATGAGGCCAAGCGCCCCCAAACGAAAATCTTGAATCCGCCACTGAAGGTGACTAACTTTTCTTAAAATAAGCTTATCATTCACATTTCAAAGATATGAGTTTAAAATATTCAGTGCACCTACATATTTATCAGGTTAAGTACATTTGTTCTAGAGTAAAATATAGTTTTATTCGACATATTTTTTCTTTGAAATCCTACATAGTTGGCGTCAAAGTTGGTAACCTAATAATTGTTAAAAATCTAAAGTGCAAATCGCTCTACCACAATAACAGTCTGTGCTCGAACCAATCAATGAGTAATTATTAGTTTGGTTCTCAATTGACCACACATGGCACTGCCAGGGTAACGCTCCTTCAGATCATGTTTTATTGTCCTGTGTCAGTCGTTATCTATAGTTTAGAAGGAAAATAATGGAAATGCTGTGGAACAAATGTAAAAACTCAGTTTTGCACCCAAACAACAAACGTTATTTAAACACTCAACGCCGTTTCAACAACTCTAAGTTGTCATCATCATAAAGTAAACCGAACTAAATCTAAATTAAAGTTTTCTCTAATTTATACCTATCAGTAAACTATTAGCAACTTAGAGTAATCAGTACAAAGGGTACATCCCTATTACCAGTTACCAGAATTCTAAATAGCAAATTTCACAGATAATGTAAACATTTTGTATAATTAATATATGTAAATTAAGATAATCCTTAATTACCTACCTACTTTTACCCTACATTATAAAGTAATGACATTTTAATACCCATTTTATGGGTAAACTATACAATGAGCTTTATGGGACTCTTCTGGGAATTTATTAGTTTATTATTTTTATAAATCATTATGCTTTTGTAAGAGTCCAGTTCCCTAAAACTATATACTTGTTTAACTAATTTTAAAGAAGTTGCGGAGTGAATATGTTCTAAAATATGATGTGCAACACTAGATTTATCGGCTCTTCCATATTTCAAATGGGAAATATGCTCTTTGAAACAGATACTGATAGATGTGCGTGTCTGCTCGAAATACTTTAAACCACAATGGTTACATTTGATTTCATAAATACCCGACTTCTCGAAATCACCAAGTATATCTTTAGGATTACACAACAAATTCTGTAGTTGTTCTATACACCGCCTTTATACCAAGTTCATTAAAAATTTTCTTAAAGCCCTTAGTATAACGACTGTACGGAATAGAGACAAACTTGTGTTCTTGTGACTCATTTCGAAAAGTTAACACCTCATTCGTTCCTAACAGAAGCTGCTTCTTCCTAATTAATTTATCTATAATATATTTTGGATAAACATTGCATGCAGCTATTTCTCTAATTCTTGTCTTTTCTTTTTCAAACCTCTCTATGTTAAGAGGGAATGTCAACAACCGATATTCAAGGAAATTAATCGCCGCCATTTTATCTTGTTGACCATAGACATAAATAATATATTTATTTCCTTTTGACAGTTATAAACCATATGGAAAAAGTCAGTTTTTTTTATATGGATACATGAAAGATAAATGTACATACATTTGTGTAAAATTGTAAATATATTAATAAAACAAAGATATAAAATAGGAACAATGATTTCAATCCTTAAAACCAGTTTCTATCAAACATAAAAAACTAATATCAACAACATCAACATATGAATTGTCCAGCATACTTTGGCTAACCCTTCGAATATGTAATACTGCGATATCCGGATTAAAAATTATGTTTCTGCTATTCGATTTTTCTTGCGGTATAAAAAACGACTTATAACAGCTCCATGGGGCCAAATTTCTGGATTCATAGCCTTGATAAAGTTTTCAGTCAGTATGTTTATTTTGTACGATGAATATATTGTTGGGCATTTGGACTGCATCATTTCGCATGTTGCTTGAGGAAAATGCACTTTAATTGAGTTGTTAAAGAATCTACTGTCGTTTCTTTACTGATTCTTGTAACATGTAAAGTTGATATTTTTGGGACACCTTTAACATCTTTGTTATTTCTATTGCTTCCAATTACAATATTCCCCCCCCCCCCCCGTTGAACTGTCGTTTATGTTTAATTGTTTTCCATTCTTCATCTTTTCCAACTTCCTGAATGGGTTTTTTATCGTCATTAAATTTGCCGTCCTGTATTAAATTAATGTATTGATTCGTTTTTAATCCACTTTGTTTAAAATACAGTCATTTTGAAACATCTGTTGTTGTCACTTTTTGGGAATTCCCTTGTTTATTTACATCTGGTTTTTGCGTGTTAATCACGAGTTTTTTTCGGCGTTAGTTAAATCGGATTCATGATATTTTTTGAAATTCACAATAGTACTAATAGATGGCGATGTTTGTTCCTTTTGAAAATTTGTGTTTTCATTCAACCTTTTTAAGAGAAAAATGAAGTCTTCTTGTTCCTGGCATCTCTTTTCTAGATGATATGTAAGTTTACTTACAGTATCGAGTTCCTTTTTAATGGAGCTGGTCCTGGCAGATGCTGATTCGCACTGAGAACATGCTACATTTTTTACTGCATCATGTATCTTATTATCACATTTGTTTGTAAATTCACTAAGTTTATTTATATATGTAACCACTTGTGCGTTTGTGACATTCACTGGTACTTTGAATGTTAAAATTATATCAATTAACTCATTTTTCTTCAATTTATTTAACTCCGTCGTTAGCACGGTTGTATCGCGAACCGTCATCTTCTCTGTGTGTTGACCCACTCGAATTTATAGGTCTGTGTTGTTGAGAGTGAAAAGAAGTATTAGGTAAATATCTATATTGTATATATGCTAGTATCTTTCCTATATACATCAAACTCTTATTATTATCATTTCTCAAAACTAATATATCCAAAATGGTAGAGTACCCCTATTTTCCTGTTCGTATGTAAATTTAATAGAAGCAAACCTACTGTTTAGATGCACGACAAAATTATTAACATTTATTTATTACTATTAAATATAGCAAATATGTCATCCAAATACTAGGAGTCAATTTTTGTTTCAACTTGGAACCTGCCCATGGAAAAATTGGTAAGGTTCGGCGACCTGGGATTTCCCATTGCAATTCCTTCCTTCTGCTCATAAAAGCAACCCCTAAACTGAAAACAATTTTGGTTCATACATAATTTTGTGAAGGTTAATTAATCTTTAATTTCTACAAATAGAGTTTTCACGCAGTAAGTCCTCCAGGTACTTTAGAGTTTGTGGAATGGGTACAATTGCAAAACAAGCAACTAACATCAAACGATACAATAATTTCTCCAGGTTGCAGCGAAACGTTTTGTATTGATTGCATTATCTGTGAAATCTGTTATTTACAACTGTAAATCGCTAATAGTTTACTGGTAGGTATAAATTAGAGAATAATGTAATTTAATTTAGTTTGGTGCACTCCTTGATAATGACAACTTAGAGTTGTTGAAACGGCGTTGGGTGTTCAAATAAAGGTTCAGTGTTATGGTTCAAAACTGTGTTTTTACATTAGTAGGAAAATAGTAATTGTTGATTGATATTTCGGGCAAGTGGTACTAACTTCCGTATAAACTAATTTTTGTATTTTTTTGTTCTAATTATAAATATTTTATTAATATAATATTATTTCATAACATTCCGAGGGTGTGTAATAAATTGTCAATCAGAGGACAATAGAAAATATTTTAAATATTAGAATTTTCATTGGATTGTTTGTGATCTCTATTTATGAAATTGATTAAAACTGGAAATGACGGGACCTTTTAGGTTACAAAGGTAAATCCGTAGATAATTACATCGAACATGTTGAATAAGGATTGTGAAATCTGTAATGTATAGAACATATTTATCTAAAAATAAATGCAAACCTACAATAATATATAAAAGGAAATGAAGTATTGGGATAGCAAAGGCACACCTGATGTTCTGATTTCGCCTCAACTTTATTTCTTATAGAGATAATCTCTTTCGAACTTAAAAATTTAATGAACTAACTTCGAATTTCAACCACTGGGTTACCACCAGTATTCTTAAAAAGGAATTTTTGTATTTATGTATGTCCAGCCTTTCTCGAAAAGTATCAATTTTCATAAAATTCTCGCTTAAGAGTTTCAATGAATACAAATTGAGTGGTCGTGGTCATAGATAAGAGATTTATATATGTATAGTCGTGGTCTCATCTTTAGGAAAATTCTTTTTTTTTTGAGAATTTTCATTATTTAAAAATTTAATCACGTATCTCAAGAGCAAATGTTGATTGCATTAGTAGGGAATTACTTCCTATTCATGAAACACAGTCAAGAATTGTTGGGTTTATAAATATCTACCTTAAAATTGTATGTATATTATTATTTTATTTTTTGATATCTTAGTAGTCACGGGTTAAAATGAAATTAACCTGCACTTTTTGGAAATAATTTACCTGGTTTAAAATACAATACCTGAAAAAAAAGTTTATTCGATTATGTACAGTTATTCAGTTCTATTATTATACGTATGTTGTGAAACAGGTGCATTTTTTAATCAACTCCAATCATTTGGATCAATGAGTATTCGATCCAATGCAAGTAATATATATTTCATTAAAATATTACAATTATCTTCATAATGAGCAAATTTTCTTGTTTGTCAAAACAAAAATTGACAGTGATTAAAAAAGTTTCTTGTTGTTGATTTTCATCGCGTAAGAAGTAGTATGCTTTAATCGTATCGGGCAAGGCGGAGTTGTCATTTATCTATTTCTATACCTTCATGATGCTTTAAGAGAATTTAAGGTAGTCCTACTCATAGACAAGAGATTTATATGTACAGTCCTACTCTCCGCAAATTTTACAAATGTAACGAGAGCTGAAGATAGGTTTTATTATTGTTGCAAACTGACAAGGCTTGTTCGTATATTTGATTTGCCTCTTGGTACGACATATGTAGTTGCTTGAACAACCGCGACATATTATTGCGTAAACTTATCGATCTTCATTAGGTACCCTGTCATTTGGAATGGTTAGTATATTGAATGTTCGCAATAAAAATTGCTTATATTTCGGTTGTGATTGAGATTAAAATTTTACAAAATTAGTGAATTTTATTAAAAAATATTTAGCGAGTTCATTGCATTTATCCCACAAAACTTTTATCATAAAATTATAACAAATTTGTTTTGTATCAAAGAACTATTTATTAAGATTAATGAAAACGAAAAGGAAAAATAGCGGCGTTATTAAGAGAACTTATTATATCAAATATAGCTGCAGGTTATAGAAACAGATAGCTGTTAATATACTATTACACCAATAATCCTTTAAAGGAATCCTATTTACTTCGCTTCGCCGGCTATAGACATCACGAAATCTCATTTCGCCTGAGAAAATAGCTTTTTCCCCGCAGGAGCGTTGAAGTAATTTCCAGTCGTTATTTTAAGTTTCCTCTCCTTGCATGGAAAAATATATAATACTCATTGGAAATATAAACATCTATTTGAAGTAAGGCTAAGACTACTAGAAAGCGTATAACTTATAATAAATTTGCCACTGGGATATGAAAAATCCAGACCGTGATCTGAAATATAAACAAGATTTCTTGTCGTCAGCTGTATCTGAAAGTTTCGTCATGAAAAAAGAGATATGGAAGCTAACGAGCAAAGGGAATACTTATTGCTCTAATACTTGTAAGTCATCTCAAATCATTTATCTGTCACATCACGTATGACAGCTTTCTCTTTCGTCGTTATTGTTTCACCGGCAAATATATTCTTCGAAACTGACAACAAAACTGGCAAAAGTTCATTATTGGTAAAAGATTCTGGTTAAAGTCAACAAATATCTAACTAAATTTTGCATGAGAGTTATGTTATCATAAATACATTAAAAAAACAAAAACCGACTTCAAAAGAAAATTAACTAAAAACTAATTAAATACTTTTTATGAAGTCGGTTCCAAGCGAGAGTGAATATATTTTGGGAAGTACATCTATGTGTTGTACTTTGCAATTCTCTGTTCAAATTGGCACCTACTTCAGAAAAAGCATTTAATTGTAGCTAAAAAATATTTCATACCTTTTAGTTAATTTTCTTTTGAAGTGAGTTTTTGCTTTTTATAAATGTATTTATTTTACAATTTTTAGTGATGCAATGGTTTAATTGGAAGCAGTTTTCAATTTTAATAAACTTTCTCGGCCAACCTCGTGTACTGTTGAATAGAATAACTTGTTTTGTAGATATGTATATGTAAAATTTTGTATATGATTCTAACTTAAGTGAATCGACTATATTGTAGACGATCTGAGTGTCAACATTCTTTACGTCTGTTAATTATACTGGCATTCATTTAATAGTCTCTCTTCTGCGGAATCTTATAATAAATCGTTAAACAGTTTTAATTGATATAAAATAATAATACGTATTTTTTTATTATAATTAACTTTAAAGTCTTCATGTAAAATGTTTATAATATGAATCTAGTCAGCACACAAATTGTATAGCAAGTACCGTTTCGTGTTTTGTGATGTTCTTCTTGCCTTCTGTCGTATGTCAAGTTCTAATTTAATAAATCGCAAGGGAAGAAATGGAATGTTTATTAGAACGGACAACAAATTTTGTGCAGGAGTTATATATTAATTAGATATTTTATTTGTTTTTTTCTTATGATTTATTGATTTCATACAATTGAAGAGACTCTTAATGTACTCATGGTCCCTGTTTCTTATGCAGAGAACAGAGTTGTATGGGTATATCAAGATCGAGGTAGTATGGTGTCGGTCGCAAAGTGTCGAAACATAAGCAATTTTAATTTGTGCATTTCATTCCCCATACTCGTCTGTTTTCTTATATGTAAGTGTGGGACTCCGTTAAGAAGCTTTCGCTTCAATTAGGCTGTTGAAAAGTTGCCGCCATTAGCATGTGCTTATAAATTAAAAGTTTTCGTTAATGTTGAGGTAGTTGATCACTGCGTTGTAGTATGTGGTGTCTGTCAGTAAGTTTGGGCAGCGGTTAAGAAGATTTTACTTCAATAATGAAATGCAGTAGGTCCATATAGCAACAAATCATACGCAGTTTGTTAAAATGATCATGACCAGACCTTACTTAACCATAACAATTTATTAATTTGTTTAATCATGAACTTATTTTAAGAATTAAGCATAATGCGGTGGTATAAGACATCAGCGAATCAATCAACAGGTTGTCTATCTATCACCTTGGATCTACTAACAACCGTTGACCGGTAAGATAATAACAGATTTCATTAAAATTTCAATTTTATCCATTATTTAATTGATCTGAGTATTAAAATGAACAAGAATGTATTAGGGTGCCGAGGAAAAATAGTTCGCTGTTAAAAATTCAATTCTCAAGTAGCGAGTTGCGCGTGAGTGAGACGCTCTAAATGTACCACACTGCGCTGAAAAATGATGCCGCCCAGCAAATATGCATGAGGCAGGTAATCAGAGAATTCGAGCGGGTAGGTATGTATGCTTCTTTTTTCTCTTCTTGAAATGGAGACGAACAATTCTACCACCGAGAGTTTTTATGTAAGAAATTGTGTAATACATTTTTCTATAAGATTCTTGGTTTTATTAATAATGCAATAAACTTCGTGGGTTCAAAGTTACTTAATTAAAAAAAATGATATTCACTACACTTTCTAGAACTTTTATTCACACATAAACATCAGATATTTTCAACAGCTGATTCTAATACAGTAACATCGAAATCATAACAATAGGTAAGCTCTACAAACTAATGATTGTTTCGGTCATTCCTTGGTGAAAATTCATATTTTAATTATATTAAAACACTAACCACTGTGGTAATTTTCACAAATTTACTATACCCTCTGACGTCTTCGAAGTAATTTACCCAGTACTACCACTGACGAAATTTATCTAAGGTTTTATTCATGCCCAGATGACCCCCGGTAATCCGTCAGGATGATTGGTACCTTCTTTTTTGGGACTACAAGTTGGGACTTTGTTTCTCGGCTGCTTTCCCAAACTCTCTTGAGTATTTCATTATCTACTCTTAGAGAGTCCAATTAGGCCCATAAAGATTTCAGGACTCCGGATCACCGATTTGGTCCTGGATGCACTGTTCCGTTGTCCAGTCTTCATTGGCCTGCAATGGATCTGTCTGATAGAGATACCCTGTCGCTGTTCTGTCTTCAGACCATGTCCGCATTCTACTCTATAGGGTCTTCTTGAAAGGGCATCGGCATTATTATGCAAACGTCTGCCGTTGTAGAAGCCCGGCAATGGTGGCAAGTCCCTCAGCAAATCGCCTGTAGTATGAACAGAGACCGAAGAAGCTCGGAGTTCATGCTTGTCTCTTGGGACTGGCCAATCACGAATGGCTTCTATCTTGTCCTCGTTTTTTATGGTCTCTGACTCAACTATTTGCATTCTTTCATTAACTGTTTCATCAACTTGCGCTCCTATTTGCATTAATTGTTCAAATTGCAATTGTCTTTTTTCTTCTGTTTGGCATTGTTTTTCTTCAAATTTCGAGAATAATCCTTCCAATAAATTTTGTTGTTTTGCTTCCATAGCAGTGACAAGATTTTGTTCTTCGCTTTTCATCGTAGAAACAAGAATTTGTTGTTTTTCTTCCATGGCAGCAACAAGATTTTGTTGTTCGCTTTTCATCGTAGGAACAAGATTTTCTAATTCTATTTTACTTTTTTCATCAATAGATTTTACTAACCTTTGTTGAGTTTCTTTTTGATTATATTTTTGTTTTCTTGGGAATAACACCACAATTAAAATAAAAAGCTCTATATTGAAAGAAAATACCAAACCTTTCCAAGTCGATTCTGACTCGTCAATGGCTTTAAAATATGTATTGAAAATGTAAATTGCAAATTGAAAGTTTGATTTATGACTTTTATCTCAACTTAAATGTAAAAGCTTACCATTAATATCATTGTAATACATTATTCCCAAATATAATCTTTTATTATTTTTATTATTTATTCTAGCATGTCATTTTACAGGTTTTCACAAGGGCACACTCTTAATCAAGATGACACAAATTGACAAGAATGAACATTACAAATTAGTAAATTCGATGATAACATAACCAAACTTATAGTTCAATACAAAATTTGTATAAACTAATTACTTAATAGCATAAATTTTATACACCATACAATACTTAAAAAAGACATATATGAATCAGTTAGATTCTATTTTCGATTGTGTTTATATATTACTGTTTACACTATATTCTCGAATTTTTTTAACGATCTAAATGTGTTTTTCCTAAAAATGTTGAAGTTAAAGGAGAAGATATCTACGTTTAAATTATAAATTATATTAAAATCATACATAATTCTTATTAACGGGGAGTTACCGTAATAGTTACTAGAATAGTGAGGAACACAAAAAATTGTTTGTGCCTTGTTCTAGAAAACTGCAATTAATTGGTAAATTCATGAGAAACCATTCCGAACACAATACAGGGTGTAAATAGTTTGAGTGCATATATTTTAGGAGGAGGTAGTATACACCAAATTAAACAAAAACTCTTATACCACTATGGTTAGTAGGCCTTAATAACCCAGAAAATCCCTAAGTAAATTTTGTCAATCCGGCAACGTCGCTCGCGTTCGAAGCAGATTCACTCTTAGCGCGAATAACAAAGGAATGACTACGCCAACAAAAAAAATAAACACCTGTGTTTTTGTATTGACTGATGATATTGACCTTAGAATTAAATAAAAATGTATGAAATATTTTGTTGAAAATATTTACGTTTTTAATTCAAGGTATTGCAATTAGAATTTGTATTTGGCGGTTTCTTTTATGCAATTATACAAAGTTGGGTAAATACATATGATATTCAACTCAAGAGATCTGTATATGTAGTTTTTTACCAGTTAAATTATTCGAAGAGTCATTATTACTGATTTAATTAATATTATTTAAATTGGAGAAGTAAATATGCAATCCTACTTACCGAATTTATTATAATGATAGAACTGAGTTGAAACAACGGATTATTCACAGCAAATGTTCAAAATGCCCACCATTACTATCGACACAAGCACGACACCGTTTAATCCAATTTTCACGTATGCGAGAAAAAATTTCTGGAATATTTCGGATTTCGTCACCAACGTCAAAAATGCGTTGTCTAAGGTCATTCTCGTCAATAATTGAAGTCGTGTAAACCTTACTTTTCATGTGTCCCCATAAGTAGAAATCTAAAGGATTGAGATCAGGAAATCTTGCTGGCCAACGTATATGTCCGTTTCGACCAATCCAACGACGGGAAAATGTTCTATTTAAGAAGTCGACAACCGATGACTTGCGTGGGCAGGTGCTCCGTCATGTAAGTACCACATATTGGAACGTGTTTGTAGGTTCACTTCATCTAACAAATCTGGCAGCGTGTTGTTCAAAAAATAAAGTTAATTCTCACCTGTCAAACGTGCAGGCAGTATAAATGGCCCAACCAAGAATTCACCAACTATTCCAGCCCACACGTTAACTGAGAATTGGTGTTGAAATACTGACTGGCGTATTTCGTGCGGATTTACCTCAGACCACGAATGCGTATTATGAAAATTTATTATACCATTCCTATTAAAACTTGCTTCATCTGTTGTTGAAATATTGTTCACAAAATTAGGAAATTGTCGATGTTTTCTGAGGAACCAACGACAGAAATTGAGTCTTGGTTGAAAATCATCAATTGAAAGCCCTTGAACCCGCTGCATGTGATATGGATAGAGCAATTGTTCCCGTAATGTTCTATGAACAACAGTGTGAGAAATTTGCAGCTCACTTCCAATACTCCGTGTGCTACGATATGGGTTGATGTCGATAAGGTCTAGTATTTGATCCTCAGCAGCTAAGATACGATTATGTCGCTGTGGTCCGCGATTGTTTATTTGTGGTATTACACTACCTGTTTTCAGAAGCCTCTGCGAAACAGCTACGAATGTCCTAGCATTGGGCAGGCGTCTGTTTGGAAACCTTTCCCTGTATAACATTCTTGCTATTCTGCAATTACGTCTGCTTTCCCCATAAATTAAGAGCATGTCATGTCTTTCCCTAATTGTATAATCGGCCATTAGTTATCACAAATAAATACCGTCGCACTATTCTTAATTTTCGAACTTACACACTAATCACAACCGATTTTATTTATTTAAAAAATATATTAAATGGAAAGCAAACCACGAAGTCTACATCAAATAGATATCATTCAAATCACTTTACCGTTTATCCATTCTTATTTACAAGAATCGAAATCGCAAAAAACAATCGTAACTCTCAGTCGTCGTTAAAGTAAAAAATGTAGTAAATAAGTTGGTCTGTATGCCACGTTGCCATATCTATTCGGAGAAACTTACACTAAATTATAAAAGCATATTTCGAGTTTAAATAATCAATTTTCATTTTTAATGTGGTTATTAAAGATGTATAAGCTATTGAGTATTTATATATTTAGATTTACCGACATTTTGAAATCGAAATTATTGTATTATTCACTGTAGCAAGAGCTAGATAAAATCTAACTTTATGTGTTCTTTTTGGCAAAACTATAGTTTATTTTAGAAAATGTTATAAAGCTTTTTGATTTGTTTTTGCCTGAAGTATTGTTTTTCAAAATCTTTGCACTCAAACCGTTTACACCCTGTATATGATTAATAACTTTATGAACAAAATAATTATCGGCAAACTCTCTTGTGATAAACAATCTCTGAAGATTATAGAACTTCAAGTTGGTAATGCCGAAACCTAAAGCACTAGTATCTATAATCAAGTGCATTAATTTTTTCTTTTTTTTGGAAATGTTCTAGGGCCTTTATGAATTTATTATATATGGGATTCAGGCTATGCTGACGTAAGAGATATAACTGTGCCAAGGTCTTTAAAATTTGTTGCTTCTTAGTGTAAAGCCCATGAACCTTAAGGCTCTTTATACTATAAAGGAAATGTTATTATCAAAGTTTAACTTTTTGTCCATAGTAACATCTAAATCTTTAGTTTGGGTTACTTGGGGATTATATCATTATTTATGATCAAATCAAGTGAATTATTTAATTTTGAAAAAAGTATAAAATTGCCTTCGTTCCATTCAATATTAGTCTATTGATCTAACAATGAAAGGTAGTAAATTAGTCGCTACGGATCTGTTATTAAAAATTACTTGTTGAAATTTGGTAAGATGATCTTTAACACGAAGAAAAGTTCCTGGGTAAGATTTTTTTCAAATGTTTTACCAGTAAAACAATAGAGATATTGGCCTATTGTTATTGGCATTATTCGCCAATAATCAAGGATGAAATTAATGATGGCAAACTTTGTTATTTCACATCATCTTTAGAATTTTTAGTTCTACCCTGTATAGATCAAATTTGTAGTAAATTCCCTTAGTTACATCAGTTTTATTGTGAAACATGAATGTCAAAATATGATTTATTAAATTTACGATTCGTTTTAATTTTTAATTTTTCTTGTTCATTTGTGTTAAGTTACACCATTGAAAATGAGGTCTGATTTAGACCTGGACACGTTTAGGCTATTTTAAATATAAAGACTTTCAAGTTTATGTAGTGTTATTCCCAAAGAACCCAGAAAAAAAAATAAAACTAGAGATGCCACAGCTATCCTTCAAAAAACTCGTTAGCAATTTTTGGTTAACGATATATCCAATCATATCCAATTGGTGAGAAAGAACCCAATCAGTTTCCACCAACCAAGCAGACAAGCAGGCTTTTACTTCAATATTGATTCACAAATATTGAGATATCAAACTAAAACATATTTCATTCAAAACTAAATATAGCTTTGCCTCTTCAGAAATAGTGTAACTTAATATAAGTGAAATAACTTTTAGAATCCGTTCAGTAGTTGTACCGCACATAAAAAGAAATAAACAAATTTACTTTTTATAATATTGTTAGAGATTTTCTCGATAATGTTTAGACTTCCATAAGTTTACTAACCCCACTGACTTAACAGCGTAACTTATTTAAAAATTACGGTTTTAGGTTCGATAATTTATATGTCGAACAAAACTATTCCTAAAATTTTTCCTTCTAACGATTCATAAAATTTTATTGCATTGACATATGTAATGAATTTTCAATGAATTCACAAAAGGACACAAATCTAATAAAATATAATCATAATAACCCACCTTAAGAAATTGAAAAGCAATATAAAATATATTGTATGGCGCCGCTTTTTGATTGCAAAGCTCAGTTGAAAAGGCAACTTGTGCAGAAATATAGCTTTCCATTTTTTCAATATCGACGCAGCAGTATACAATTCCTTTTGACTGAAATATCGTTTCATTCGAGAAGGAACTCGTTTCTCTCCAAGGAAATACATTGGGAATGAAAATATTCTGCAAAGGATCCATTCACACGTCCTTTCGGTTTTGTGCTACAATTTATTACAAGTTTCCAGACTTTGCTGTCGGGATCACATAGCAAGGACTTAAGTGGATGTAATATTACTTTATAAATCATCCAGTAACTCTATTGTTTTCCTGCGGTCAAACTTGCTGGCTTAATGTCATGTTAGATGGGCGACAAATAATTTCGCCCAAACTTTCTAGGATTTAGGTAACAGCCATATATTTTGTACAATTATCAGTGACGAGACATTTGCCGACCGTAGTACAACAGAATTATTGCTGCATTTGAGAAATGTGATGTGTGGTGATATCCGAAGGGAATTACTTTAATTAAATTATCACGAAAATTACTATATGAATGTATTAGCATGATATTCATATACTCGGGAGGGGTAAAATCTACACTTGGTATATTTTTCTAAACAATGAAATTTAACTAGTTTTTGAGAATTCTGAAAAGAAGTATATTTTTTGTTTACAATCCGATTTTTCTCTGAAAAACATTTATTTATTATTTGGTTATATTCGTGGATTTTCGGCACAATTACACACACACGCGCGGATAGGATTTTTAAACAAATTAATTATATTTAGTAATTAAACCTTTAATTTAAATATAAAAATACCCAGTATATTAAACCGCGTCCAAAAATATATGAATACAAAAATTCATCATCACACAATATTGAAAATTCTTTATGAAGAAGACTTAGAATAGGTATTTTTGGAACCGTTTAACTTTCTTTGTTATTTAATTTATTTTACAACAATAAGTGATAGGTATGCCTAGTGAGAATGCTTTCCGAATATTAACTAACATTAAGATGAAAAAAGAAAAACGAAAGGCTTAGGATAATACAACAGAAATATAAGTACAGTTATGAATCTAGTTTAAGCGAAAGTAATTTATGAGTTATGAACACGTGAGTGTTATGGTAGCATATCCCATCAAAAGATTACTACCTTCATCGGCTAATAAATTGAAACTCAACATTAATAGATAATTACTAATAGGGGAATACGTTATGGTATACTGTTATGTTTTTATTTACTCATCGGGTTCTTGGATTTATTTAAAACTAATTGATTTCCACTACTTTAATTTATATTAACACAACTATTTACAATTTATCTTGAACACCTGTTGTTTGTTTACTAAACTGCAACCAAAGACTGAACGAATCCTTTTCTCAGCTCTCAATATTGATATATTTCTTCTCAAAACACTCTAGAATGTCAAAGAGCAGCCGGGAGATTTCCTTTATGGACTCTAGAATTCTTCGAGAACTTCAACAAACCCAGCGGCCGACTTCGATGCGCCAGATGAACAACATTTCGAATTCCACGAAATATCAGATTTCGTCCTAGAATTTCACAGAATCCTTTCTGGTGTGCCGATATTTGCATGACTCTCCATTTCGAGAATGGGACGTTTGGTGGAAATAATAGTTTTCGAATCTGAGCTGCAAATACTGAGACAGCATACAAGGATATCGATGCTACTGAATCCAAAGATAGTTGCCATCATACTTCTCACCCTTTCAATTCAGTCCGCACAAGCCACAGGCTAACTTTGGGATGACCAATTTCATCAGGATCTTCTCCATCATCACAATCCTCAGTTCTACCAGAATCTTTCAAAGATCGCTAGATATACGCTGCGAGAATGTTTTCGTTACCAAATAGAAGAAATTTCTGGTACCCATTGGTTGTTTACCTTCGAGACGAAGGACCTTCCCTACCACTGGATCTTGCTCTGTTAGCCTCTGAAACTGGCCATACTTCTTGGCTACTCCTCTGGACATCCGAAGATCTCGAGCAGGGGAATATTCTATTGGCAGCTCAAAAAGGTCTCAGGGTTCCTGCCATAAACTATTCGAATGTCATCTCGTTACTGGGTAGTTGTATACTGCGGACTTGCTTTGTCAACTTCGCCGTTATAACTTCCGGCATAAGGGGCTAACCTGTTAAAATGGACCACCTTCGTTCTTCCGCGAGGTAGCTTTCTTATTCTGTAGACAACATCTTTGATTCTCGTTACAATTTATTAAGGCCCCCCTCCCAAGTTCTTTGTAGCTTGGTCGAATATCCAAGACGGCATTGCGGGTTATACAACCAAACAAGATCTCATCAACTTGGAATTCCTCGCTTTCAGCATTGATGTTATACGAGTATACTTCCTTCATTCGGGCACTGGTATTCTCGATATTTAACCTGACTCCCTGCTGGAGCTCTGATACTGGTCCTAGTCTCTTTGGTTGTCAGAGACTCTGACAAATGGCGGGTAATGGTCCTATTCATCAGTTCTATCATTCCATCGGATTGAGCAAGTAAAGCTGTCGCCTATGTGTTATTGATCTTCAAAAGTTTGTAGACGTCTTGCAAAAGAGTAGACTCGAAATTCCCACCTCGGTCTGAGTGCAACTCCAAGAGAACACCAAAACGACTCATCCATTCCTTGACAAGGACATCAGCAACGGTGAAGACTTCTTGATTCGGCATGGCATAAGCTTTTACCCATTTAGTAAACTAGTCCATCCCCACCATAATGTACTCATTTCCAGTGTCATATTCAGGGAATGCACCATTTAAGTTACCAGGAATAAACAGGGCTCCAATTAGATGATCTCCCAAAATCCCTGCCCAAACGTTTAGTTTTACCGGATGTTGACTATGAGCTTCTCGAAATAAATGAGAATTTGTATCGGTCCAAAATCTACAGTTATGTCGAATAACCTCCCCATGAAGTGAAATAGTGCACTCATCCTAAAAGCAAACATTGTACAAGAAATTCGGGTTTTCGATCATACGCTGGGTCATAATTTTGCAAAACTGTTGCTTCAATTCCAATCATCCTCATTCAAATCATGAAGTAATTTAAATTTGTACGGATGGAATTTGTACTTATGCAAAAGTCTAAAACCATTAGTTTTGCTAATACCGGAAGCTGCAGTGATTACCTGGACAGACTGCCTGTTTGGTATAAGCTGGACATGGCCAATGTAGCCACAGCTAACCCATCATCATTTACAATTCCAATGGGACCTCTTTGTTTATTCATTAGGGACCCCGTCTCAACAAATTTTAAAATCAACTCCAATACCTATTTATGACGAACGTTACGTTCGGGATGGTTTTGTTTAAAAACCCTTGCAGCAGATCGAGCACAATTTTGATTTTGGTAATAAGGCTTACCAGCTCAACACGTTTTTTATTATGCAATGTGTATAACATAATTATGTTTCTT